>JBBMJM010000008.1:1310542-1337244 GCA_037832705.1 Centriscus cristatus | reverse complement strand
TGTGTGTGTGTGTGTGTGTGTGTGTGTGTGTTCTGTATAAGAGCACAAAATTCCACAGCAACAGTGAAACGCATGCTTGCGTGTCTTGTGTGCTCTTTTGCTATATAAATACAAAACAAAGAACAATGGATAAAAACAAACAAATCCTATTTGCCACCAATCACCAGCCACCTCATGATTCACACCAGTTTCCCTTTTACACATTTGACACATTATTTTTTTTTGTTGTTGTTGTTTTTCCACTGTACACTAGGAGCAGTCCCCCTCAGCCTGTCCTTGTCCACCACTCCAACCAGTCTCTCTTTCCTCCCCTCTTTTCCTTTCACTGAGAACTGGCTCTCTCCAGTACGCGCAGGTCATAGTTCTTTTTGGCGGCCCTCAGTTTGAAGAGACTGGCTGCGCTGTTGTTCAGTTTGAAGGAAGCACTCTGGGCAGCCATGGTACTGGGGAACACGGCCACGACTGTGTAGAGGTGAGCAGGGTCGCTGCCGTCACCCTTCACTCCCACTGCTCCCATGCCGGCTCCGTGGCCGGCGGAGGCTCCTGGCCCCGAAGGGCCTGCAACAGGGCAGGGGCCACAGCCTCCTGCTCCCCCTCGGCTGCCCTGGGGCTCCTTCAGCCACTGGATCTTGGCACCGCACAATGAAAGCTGGTTGAAGAGCTTCTCAGCCTCTGGACGTGTAATCCCCTCTGGCAGGTCCGTTACCTCGAGAACACGACTCACGACTGACCAGAGAAAGACCAGAGAAATGACATGTGAGCAGGCCTGACTGTGGGGCTCGGCTTCTGTGGACACTTGCAGCACCTCATCTGGGGGGATCTTTGGGCACCTCACAATTCGATTACGATTCAGAGGCTCTGATTCGATTAAGAAACAATTATCGTATCTTTAATTTATGCATATTGATGCACTTTTTCACAACTTTCATTTTAGCCTCACTGAACAAGTACTCCAGTCTTTGGTTCGTACTAGCTCGTTGCAGGTATATCAGCCTGTTGCTATTCTAGCTCTGGTCCAGTGCACGTTCACATCACTCTGCTCAACTCAACTGTACATTAGCCAACACAAACAGAAAAGTTTGAACATTAATCCCAATCTCTAGCTATCTCTCAGGTTAAATGCAGAGATGGAACAACAGAACGCCTGACCACAATGGATTTTGAGCAGTGCTAGAACTGTAGAGTAGAAAAGGGGGAAAACGTACCAACATCAGTGGTGCCGAGATCAGTGGACGCAGATTTGAGTGTTTGCTTCTTTCCTCGGGCCCCGTGTTTCATTACTCCTTGACCCTGTACAACACAAAACTAGGTATGATAAGGATTAGTGTCGTGGTGTAATACCGCATCATGACACTAGATGTCGCTATGAAGAATCAGTGGAAAGGGGGAGAGTTCTCAGCAGCAGACAGAACAGCAGAGAGGAGCTGGACATGTTTCAGGGCAAAGGGCTGCTGGAGCTGACCTGATGGGAGCTGTACGAGGACTGGCCGTGCATGAGGGCAGGAGGACACAGGCTGTACTGGAGAGGCTGCCCCAATAAAGAGTAGCGACCATCACCTACAGACACATCACAAATGAACATAATCATGCTTTAATGCACCGACTGTATTTGAAAGGAAAAGATGGTGGCGTCACTTGATGCCATGTGACAGAGGGACAGATGTCGTCTTGCATCAGTGTACGGGCTGTACGTGTAGTGTGTGTTCCAAAGAGCTGACTTGTCAGCAAAGGTATGGTGACTCTGTGTGTGTAAATACAGGTCAGAGGACAGATGAGGTAAATCATCTGTCGGCCCACAATGTTTGACCGGGCGGCACACGGCTGCCTTTCATGTGAGACATGAGGCATGCTGCTGTCACGGGGCGAACTGGGGCCCGAACGGTGACAATGGGTGAAAGAGCACGAGTCTCTGCCATTTTCACACCAAAGACACAGCAATAGGCCTTTATTAGCTGTCTGACTACACAACACCACATTCCATTGTTTTATTATTGATTCACTGAGTGCAGTAACCTTACGACAACACCTGGAAACATCTGCAGTAAAAAGACAACAGCTCTAACTGACTCCGACTACAGGAATGAGGTGAACCTGTTGTTTCTGGTAGAACGGCCCCACACAGAGCTGGTACACTGACAGCAGCAAGGGCTCAACTGACAAATCCATCCACCCTGCTGCCCCCATCATCGCCAGCACTGCTGAGGGGTAGCAGGGGTTTTACCAGTGTGACTGAACCACATGCAGCATCCATGTGTACACACGGTGGAACAAGTTCATGGATGCACACATCCTCCTCCTCCACTGTCACCTGCTGCCCGTCCCACATCTCTATATGTTGACTGCAGGTGTTGGTCATGGACTGCTGTGTGTGTGTGTGTGCGTGCAACCTCAGCGTTCTCCTTCATACCTTGTGCAGGTCCTCCTGGCCGAGTAAACTGTGAAATGAGAGGTAATGGTCCGAGGCCTGGACAGCTCACGCTGCCAGAGGGAGAGGGAGTGGGAGACTGAGTGGGGGAGGCCAGGGGACTCGTCAGCTGGGTGCTGGCCTGAACGGGGGTGACATGTATAAACAAGCAATGACTCCTTTCAATCTCTCTAACTCCAGTAAATACACATTTGTACGTGTTTTTAACATGGTCACATAGAACTGAGTACATGTGACCGAGTACCTGTGGAGTGTTGTCAGCTTTGTACAGATCTCCTGGCTTGCTGGGTCTCTGCTCTATACTGTAGTACTTGCATGGGTTCCACTGGACCAGAGGAGGATTCTGGGAAGGCTGTGGTCCGTTGGGGACACTGAGCTGCATCACCATCACTCCAGGCCCAGGAGGGGGTACTCCTGAGGACACACACATACACATAGAACGGGCGCTTTACGGCTTTGATTGGTTACTGAATGAATCGTAAAATAAATGATTCAGCACAAACATTCACTCAACACAGGACTGTCGACTTGGTATAATTCAAGTCATTCTGGGGTGTATAAACCAACCACACACGCCTTAGTAAACAGGAAACAGGACCACTGTTTGAAGTCGAATCAGTACAAAGTTAAGGTATTCCCCGATTTCATTAAAACATTATCTTTTAAGGCCATTGACTTACAGGTTTAGAGGAATGTGAACCCTGTGTACCTCTGTCTGAACTTTCCTCTAGATACCTTTAACCTGATTTTTCTAAGTAGTAGATGAAAAAAAGGTCGGGATCTACGTGCACCTGTGCATCATAACAAAAACAGCACGTTATCAATCCGACGCATGACTGAAGTACACAAAAACATCACATGCTCAAATTCTCAAACATGAGACTTGACAGTAGGGGATATTTTAAAACAAAGGTAAGTTAAGAAACAGGGAAAGCACGAGCCAGTAAGACAATGGATTAATGGTAGTAACTCTCCAGTGAGACAGAAAACATCAGGTGTGTGAAGTAAAGAGTTTTAACTATGTCAAACCTAAAAAGGAAATCAGTTGTCAGAGACAGTAGATTCATGAAACAAATGACAGACGACAAATAGGAGGATGGATCCCTGGCTATAGACCGAGCAAACGGGTAATCCAACTGAAGTTAAAATAAACTTCCTAGTAGCCCATAGTTTCCAGCAGCACAGTATGGACCATGTACAGATTTAACTCCAGGATTTATTTTCAGTAGTCAACAGGTTTGCATAGTTACAGGTCAGGAACAACGTGTCCATATGTACACAGTGATTGCAGTCTTCAGCTTCCACTGTATACAAATTAAATTGACACTGCAAACAAGCTGATGCAATTTGTCCTGGATGTCAAAGAGACCGTGGTTCTATTTCTTTCATTCCTACTATTTCTCTCACCTGAATATTGCTGCTGCAGTTGTTGAGGGTTGCAGGGGGAAGGTGATGGTGTGATTTGATACTGCTCAGAGCTGGGGGGCTGCAGGTAGCCTACTGATGGGCTGGAAATCACACATTTGCAAAGAGGCAACGGTTTCACTATTCAGTAAAAACATCCATGAAATGAGAAAAGCAGTATATTGTGTCTGCTACAAACCAATCTGTTATCACCACATACACACTAGGCAGCTACCGTTCCAAATGTTTCGGTACTATTGTCACAAGTGCTGATTTAATACGTACGTTGTGCTATTCTGCTGTGTGGGGGTGATAACACTGTAGTAAACAGGCATGGGCCCCTGGACAGACTGGCTGACTGGCACCATCACCTGCTGCTGGTACTGCTGCTGCACCACCTGCTGATTTTCATTTCCCACTGGCACCTGATTCAGGGTACAGGGTCAGAGACAAAGACAGTACAAGAGGCAAATCTAGAAACCACATGAATAATGTAGCATTTATTTTCATTATAAACCAAATGTGAAGTCTCCATGATGCCCATCCTGACACGTTCAGAATTTGTTCAACATGCTCTTGTTAAATGAACATTGACAATAATTTGTCCTTTATATGTTTCTCTCGTTAAGCTTTGTTAACAGTATTAGTTCTTCCGTAGCTACAGAGGCCTAGTTTAGGGTTGGGCTTATTGATTAGGCAAAGTATTGTATTGTAAAATTGTTCTTGCACTTTGTAAACCTGAGCACCAGATGGCACTGTTTAACCACGGTAGAGCTGCTGCATGTGTCACGCAGTAATACATAAAAAGCCTCTATGCTCAAACTATAATCATTCATGGAATTCTATGGTTTTGTTTCATACTGCAACAGCAAACTGTAATATTACGGTACCTGATACGATGGCATCTGTGGGTACTGAACCATTATGCTTTGCATTTGCCCTCCCATGCCTGCTCTCTGGGAACTGAGCAGACCAGGGTTTTGGGACTGCTGTACCCCCATCATGCCCTGATAGCTTGGCTGCTGGCTGGGCATCATGGTCTGGATACCTAATGACAACACAGAGGAATTAGGGTGGTCAAGGATGAGAAATGGGTAGATCCTCCATCAGGAGAACAACCTCCTTGGAGATGATGGCTGTGACATGCTCTTCACCTACTTTCACCACTTAGTTGTGGGAACATATGAAAGCATCTTTTTATTGTCATCACTTTTAAAAATGTACAAAATGAATTAACAGATTTAATACGAGTACATTTCAGGAAAACCTAAAATCTCCCTAAACCTAAATCTCAATCAAGTAACACCCAAAGATAAAAACAAGGTCTCATTGACCATGATCCATGTGGATTTGGCAAAGGTCCACTGAGCCAGAGTCCATTTGGATTGTCAACATTTTCTTTTTTTTTTTATCACTTACTGTACAAACACACCGGCCAACCTTTACAGACCTAAAGTGAAATTATCTGATGGGTAAAGCTCATAGGTTATTGCCAGAAAAAACTCAAAGTACTCTATTTTGGTCCAAGCATATTTGATTTTACAGAAGAGGAGGATCAGGGGTGTTTGTAGTCAACCTTTCACCGAGCAAACTAGAAACTAGATGTGATTCAGCATTTACTTTGCTGGGCAACACGATATCCTTAGTGTAAATGAAGTAGCAGTATCAATAAAAAAGAATTAACAAAATAATAAACAAACTATACAGTAGTTTGCCTACTTCAACCCACTGAATGACTTTTTTTTGTCACGTTACCACACTGAGTGGTGAAAAAGCAGCACAACAGAAAGGGTCCAGATAAACATAACATGATACTTATCTAAAACCCTCAGGTGGAGGATTTCGTCACGGGGCAAGTTTATCTATTCGTTTTTGTCTTTCTTGGTCACCATGTTAACTATTAGCCAACAAGCTCCACAAGTTTTGTCTTTCAGATCTTTTCTATACAGATTGAAAAAGCCTGGAAGCTCAGGAGTTCATTGCAGTGTTGATCAAATACAGACCTGACTGTGTGGGCTGAGGCATGGGTTGTGTGCGCTGGGCTGGATAAGACACCTGGTGGGACATGGGCTGGGCCACACGATACTGCTGGCCTGAGCTCGGATACTGACCAGGAGGGTAGTATGACACCTGTATCTGCAGGAAAGCAACAACAGAACATCTGAATGAATAATGGAGAGAGTACAAGAACAGCTCATGAATGGACAGCTATGCTTTTTCTCAACAGACATCCCCTCCAAGTGTTCTCTATCCAAAGGAGAACATCAGTTAGTTTTGTGATTTCTGAAAGTGTCAGTGAGGCTTGGTGACATTCAACTATAATATGGAGTAGGAGCTACAGGACATGAGTAATTCATATTCAATTCGTACCTTAGATCAGCAGTACCCGACCTTTTTTGTGCAACATATCATATGTCCGGTCTTCACAGTGCGGCAGATAAATACGACTAAATAAAACTATACCACCAGCATGAAAACATGTCTAATAATACATACAATAACAAAACAAATAGGCTGCACTGCCTCATTCGCACGTCTCCACATACTATGGAGAGCAGTGTTGGCGCATGTGAATCACCTGTAACAATAATGTCAAATATGACTCCTGGTGTTGTCTGATAAATGTTTCTCTGAGGCTGTAAGTTGCTCTTCCCTCTGCAGGCCTTTTCCTCTGAGCAAAAAAGCTCTGCAGCGATGTTTGTTGTCACATTTTCCAGAATGTCTCTAGTCTTTATTTCACTATCACAGTGACATGTGACTCTCATGATGAATAAAACAGAAGTTATTCCTTTTTTTCTTTCTTCTGTGTAGCCCGGTAACACATAACCCGTGGACCGGTGGTTGAGGACCACTGCTTTAGATAGAGATAGATTATTATTAGATATTTTATCTCCCAAGAGCAATTCACTAAATGAATGACATGTAAAAGTAGACTTCAGCCAAATACATTTCATGAGTTAATTATGTGTAATGAGTGACATCTAGTTGCAAACTAAGTTGTTATAGCATTAGTTAGTGTGGAGCATTTTCTGGCTGAATTATCCCTCTCCATTCATGCTATGTCTCCACTGACGTCTGTGGAAGATACCTACAAAATGTTCCAGGTTTTAATAGCTACTCACTACGTAGCTTAACCACCTCCTGTTTGGAGTTGGATGGATCAGAGACAGCTGAAAACAGTTGGGACTGGGAACAAGTTACGTAAAGAGAGGATGCATAACTCTTTGTCGAGTCATTACCATAGTCATTTTAAGACAGTAAGGTCCAGAAAGGTCTTGAGCGTATAGAAGTTTGAGCAACTGATGTCTTACACAACCAGGTTAAATGTAGCATTTCAAAAGGAGACATCTAAAGGACAAAGAAAAGTCCATTTTGAGAGGATCGATGTGTTAGGGTTTAATCTGCATACATGACAACATTCAGTCCATTTTGAGGCTGCAGCAGTGTCAATATTTGCACTCGTGTCAGACTATCAACCACCCACACGCTGAACAACAGAGTGCATCTTCCTTTCCCAGCGACTACAGTCAATAGGTATGGAGATCTGAGAGTGAGGAAAACACAAAGCGGTGTGGAGGGTGATAAAGGACTATAAGAGGGCAGAACTGGATGGTACAAAATAAAGAAATAGGGAGGAATGGGCTGTAAAAAGACTGGAACCTGGGAAGAGCTGCATCAGCTTGTAAAACCTGGGATATAAAGACAGACCCCAAAACAGAATGTGCCATACATGTAAAAAACAGTACGATGTGGAAAGCCACTGCTACCAGTGTTAGGTAACATGTGCACATGAGAACCTTTAACGTACATTAGACTTATTTAAATTAAAAAAAAAAAAAAAACATGACTATGGCCTTATAAAGGTGCACTGAATTGGTCCACGCATGTCGGATCAAAGCTTCCTTCGCAGAAAAGCCCACAGATAATGTATTTAGCAAGACCTTATACCTTATATATCCCACTGAGTGCTGAGTGGACAGGGAAACTGTAATTACTGAATGATAATAATGCAATATTCTATAATCCAGAATCATTCCTGTCTAGTAGGATTCATCCAAAAGTCTGATTGAGAGAGGATGGGAGAGGAGTATGAGTGGCTGGAAGGGAGAAACCTCCTAGTCACCAGTCTCCTCTGTAACTGGACGAATGGGACTGAGAAGGTGTCGCAAAGCCTTAGGACAGTGAAGACCAAAATCTGACGTGGAAGAGTACTGACAATTTAGGGGAAAGAAATCCCTGACTTGTCACATTTCCCTCTAAAATTGTACAAGAGCAAGTTGTTGTTTCAATGTTGTTTCCAATGGTTTAACATGATCTTGTAACATAGAATATTTCTATTTAGAAATAAAAATACATCTGCCAACAAGGTTCTATTTTTGTCTGTCCGACTGATAGCAGAATTATGCAAACACTACCAGCAAGGAACTTGTTGAAGTTGCTGTCTGTCAACATCATTATGCTAAAACAAGTTGCTCCAGATGGAAACACCCAAGCGAGGTTTGCTGTAATGTAACCTTCAGGACAACTAGTGATTCTCCACAGACGACAGTCATCAGTACACAACTACCCTGCAAGTAAGAGAGAGATCACTACGGCAGTGATATTCTATTGTTTCCCATGTTTGTCTTTATTATTCTGAGTTTAGTTATTTTGCTTATTTAAATATTTGGACGTGCATAGTGATTGTTAGGCTTGAAAAATATAAGAAAAAAATGGATTCTGGCATTACTGAGATGTCTGAGAGGAATTCTGGTGTTAATGGCCCATGATTCCTTTTTTTTTTTATTCATACTTGTCATTAACTTCTAATCAAATGTTACATAAACAGACTGTTCACACATCGCTGAGGAATAAATGAAGCTTGAATAATGTAACTATCAAAGTCCTGCGATGGAAAACGTCTTCCACACAATGTTGCATAAAAGAAAGCAATTCATTATCATCACTCTTATATCATAAAAGGCTGGAGGAACATTCATTCACTCATTCATTCATCTTCTACCGCCTGTTCCAGTTATGGGTCACTGGGAGTGCTGGAGCCGATCCCAGCTTGAGGAACATAACTAGTATAAAAGACGGTTGTATGAATGTTTTAAAGGTGGATTCTAGAAACAAATTAAGCCTTTAACATTACATCAACACTACCAGCTCACATAGTTCTTTACAGAGCGCGCAAACTGTTGTAAAGGCTTGTGTGGGTGTGTCTGCCCATTGTATTCTTTTAAAAAAGTGAATTCTAAAATTAGAATATTGGTCAGATTGACTTGACAATCACACAGGCTAAGTGGTCACCATGGCTCAGTGCTCCTCTGAGAACATCTGAAATCCAGATAAAATGTATCATCCAGGAAATGGTGAACACTTGTAGGCATGCAGAGGGAGAGGTAAGGGACTTTATGCACCAGTCAAAGAGCGCATTTACCTGATTACAGTCAATTATAGTTCTCATCAGAATGACTGCTTACCTGCTGAGGAGGCGGGGGCTGCATGTAGCCTTGTGGGGGCGGCGGGGCCTGCATGACAGGCTGGGATGGAGGTGGTGGTGGAGGTGGAGGATGGGGATGTCCTGTGGCAGCCTGGTACCCAGAAGGGGGAGGCATAGGCTGACCTGTGGTAGCCATAATGTAGCCAGTTTGCGGAGGGGGATGCTGAGGCAGTACAGTGGGAGGGGGCTGATACATGGGGTCGGGGTTCTCACTGGAGCCCTGCCGACTCAGCGTCATCTGATTGAACTGGGGGGCCAACTCTTCTCCCTGGAAGTGAGAGGAATAATGCAACTGCTCAGGTGTGACTGAAGCTTAGTAAAAGAGAGATCAAGTTCTAAACTGGAACATCAGCAACAGTTGAATAGTTGAGATACACTGATTTTCCAGATATTTCTGGATGAAATAGATAAATTAAGGATCAATTATAGTTAAAGGCTGAGTCCTCACTCACTTGTTTTAAGTAAAGTTTGGTCATCATAAAATATATAATTTTGTAACTTTTTAATAATTTAATACCTTTTTGATGGGATTATTAATTATTTTGTTACTAGCTCAAATATAAAAATATATAATTAAAGATTAATTTCTAACCCCGAATGGTATATTTAAAGAATATAAACATGCATCTAGTGTAACCGATTACTGGATATCCAGAAGAGATTACAGGATAACACATCCTTTGTATACACAGCAGCACAAAACAGCACTGTAGCAGCTACAGTGTTTCATTAATATCAAGTCATACATTCTTGAGCTACATGCAGACATGCAACCCCGTTGATATCCTAAAACAGCATTCCTGCCTCGAGTTCTGTCCCTCAGACAAGCCCTGTTTTATAAACAGCAAAGCTGTATCTGAATGGTTCAGAGCAACGAAGACAATGATTTCATAAGTAATTGATGTAAGTATCTAGGAAAGTATTAAAGCATTAGCAAATTGCTGAGTATGAGTGTGTCAGTAAAAAAAAAACAATATGAAAGATGTGAGTACAGAGTGTGTCAGTACCATTGTGTACTGCTGGGGAGGAGAAACTGGCAGGAGAACCTGGGGGCAGGAAGGGCTGGAGTAGGAGACAGGCTGAGAGGGCTGGAGAGATGCTACCGGCTATAAACACCACCAAAAAAGGGAGGAAATACAGAGGTAGATCAGAGAGAGACAAGGAGAGAGAGAGGGGATTATATGAAGCAGTGAAAAGGAGGGAGAAGGTCAGGAGCACAAACATGGAAAAAGAAGACGACATGAATGAAGACATGAAAGAAACGGGTTAGATAACAAGAAAAGCTGTTACTGAATAGATGAATAATGGCGATGGAAATTATATTCAAGTTTCTTTAAAATGTACAGATGCAAAATTAAATAATTTCCTCCATTGAAGGGGGACCAGGAGAAGAGGTTGCTATAATGACACAGGTTGTCACTGAAAAACTGTAAAAAAAAAAAAAAAAAAAAAAAAAGAAAGCGATAGCAAACCAGCTTGGTCTTGCGTTCAAGTGAACACATTGTGCCTCTGGCACAGCATTAACTAATCATGTTCATACGCCATCACTGTTACAGAATCTTTTCGACCTG
Source organism: Centriscus cristatus (assembly GCA_037832705.1). Taxonomy (NCBI): domain Eukaryota; kingdom Metazoa; phylum Chordata; class Actinopteri; order Syngnathiformes; family Centriscidae; genus Centriscus; species Centriscus cristatus. Next base: position 1,326,359 of record JBBMJM010000008.1, on the reverse strand, counting down.
AAAGTCAGTCTCACTCTACTCTAGTGCACAGTAGTAGTGTACTAGACTAAGTACTTACCTGGGCAATCATGTGGTTGCCCATGGGGTGTTGCTGTGGGGTGGGCAGCAAGGCGGTCTGAGGCGGAGCCTGGGGCTGTTGTGGCTGTTGCGACGGGCAGGGAAGCAGGCTACGGCTGGACTGGGAAGCTGCGGGTTGAGAAAACACGTAAGGACTGACTAGGGGCAGTCAAAAATAAGGGAACAAAATGGTAAATTGAATAAAATGGTGAATTCCGAGCAATTTCAAGTTAATGAAAGTGAAGTGAAGATCAGCTTCTGGCTGACAGAGGATCAGCAGATCAACAAGACACACTTTGCAATCAGTCGTGTAGTTATTTCAGTCCGTAGACATGATGAACCAAATGCTCTGGGAACATTTTAACTTGAGTGATTTAGAAATGGACGGATGGCTCTATCTTCATTTAATAATATTGTCATCTATTATTAAGATGTTGAGTTACTGCTCATACAGCAATGATGAAAACAATATGGAGGGTACAGCCTCTGCTCCAACTTCTCTCAACAGTCCTTACCAGAGCGAGAGCCTTTGCAGCTTCCCTGTGATCCTTTGTTGCTGCCGAGGCTATCCCCTCTAGTCAGGATGGAGATGCCAGAGAAGCTACTGGCCTTTGTGACAGGTGGCCGGAGGGTGCGGTTGGAACTGTCTGAATCGGTGCTGCTCCAGGGCCGAGGCTCCAGGCATTTCATGTCACTATCAGTGCTGCTTTGGCGGCTGCTAGATGCTCGGCTAGAGCTCTCACGGTTCCCTCTGAGAGAAGACAGAATGTGGGGTAGAAGAGAGAAAATGGTGAAATCAAGGGGATACGGTAGGGAAGGACTCAGGGAAGTGGGCAAGAACAGGTTAAGTAATAGGAGAATAAAGCAAAGAGAGTTTGCAAGTGAGAAATGTGCAAATTAGAGCGGTGAGTTGAATAAGAGGTCAATAGAGAGAGAGAGAGAGAGAGAGAGAGAGAGAGGAGGGGGAATACATAAAAGGGAAATGCGAAAATTGAAGAATGTGGAGCAGAATGGAGGTGGAAGAGAGACAAAAGTTCAAAATAAACATATGACTGGAGGGCTGAGCGGAAGCAGTAAAGGACAGTATGTTCATTAACGGCTAGGTTTCCACAGCTTTTAAGGTGTGTGTGGCATTCAACACGGATGCATGTTGTCTAGTTCAATGAGATCACAATACAGATCAGGCAGCAAACCACCAAACGACATTTTCATTTTCAGATATACCACACATATATGCTCCCGCTCTCATTCACGGACACACACGCACATACAAAAATACAAAAACACATGCAGGGAATTAAGTTGCTCAAGACAAATCAGAGGAAAAGAGGATATTACAGAGACGGATAACGAACAGAATTTGACACATAAAAACCTTCCAAGACCAAAGATACATTCACAACCAATGAGTAAACGTAATGCATATTGGTGTTAAACTGAACATAGATAGAATCACACATGCACTGAACACAAGTAGTGGTAGAGAGACAAGAACACACATACACCTGTAAATTAATCCCAAATGTACAACACCACTCAGACTCTTACGATCAGATGTAGAACAACACTACACACACACACACACAGTCTACGAAATAACCACTGACTAGCGCTGATCACCGCTGCTTTGAACTACATTGCAGCATACACTCATTGTCTCTGTGATTTATTGTTGTGATGCTGTCACCCTGGAGAAGGTCAGCTGTCAAGAAAACCAATGATCACACTGTAAGCGTGACCAGCATTCAGGAGAAGCCCTCCATCACAAGTTAATGGCTCGGACTGCGACTGACATATCAGCTAGAACAATATTACTGTGCGAATAAAAGATACGGTAAGTTGAACGGAAAAAAGCCTTAAGGTTACAGACACAAAGTATGTCTGAATTAATGACAGACTATGTAAATAAAAAAATGTATCAGCTACATTACATATGTGGCACGGCACCACGCTTCATGTGGAAAGCAGCAGACCCACAAGTCGACAAGTTTCTGTTTTCCCCTTTCAGTGAGAACAGATACAGAATATTTCCATGCTGAGAAAATGCCAAGCATTTATTCATGACATAGGAGATTACATGTGGGAATCTCGATGGCGAGCAGGGATGTAGGGGGGTAGTAAAGTCCTAGTTGTTGTCAGCAGTGTTTGAAGGTAGCTGTGGCTGATGAATATTTCAGAGACTGTAATTACTGGAGGATCTATTTTGAGTCCTTCCTGCACAACCTATTTTCGAAGGCTGGGTGCGCTGCCACTCTTTGTAACAGCAGACACGCACTTATCCACTCCAGTCCGCAGTCAGAGATGAGTGCATTATGATCAGCAGGAGATCACATGACATTTCCTCTGACTATCATCGTCACATGGCGTTACCCCGTAACATAAACAAACAGGAGGCAGGGCAGTAAGCTTGTTATGACTCAATCTTCATTAGTACATATTTAGTACCTATTAGGGTGTGATACAGTGAAATGTATACAGATAGATTTAAGGTTTACATCAGTAATGCCATTCTGATTTCATGTCAAATTGACAATCAATTCAAAAATAGTAATTTACAATAGCCCTAAGAATTTGATCATTAAAGGGCCAATTCACAATTCTCAATCTGATTTGTATCATACAATGTTAGATGTTCTCAGAGCCTCCTTTGAACTAAGAGCAAGTCTGGCACGTCTGCCAGGAGGTCATCCTACCACTGAGGTACGGCGCAAACAAAACCGAGACCGGTCTCCTTACCGCTCATTAACACTGTCTGTGCTGCATGTCACCAAAGCCATCTGAGTAACAGACATTGCAGTTGTTCTGTTTCTAAACGGAGAACCCGTTTAGAAACTAAAAACTACTGCAACAACTACTGCATTATTTATTTCTTATTTTACCTTTACGTACATATACATGCAGCACTGCACCACCACTCCAGCAGTGGAAAATAATCCTATGTTCTAATACTCAAAGAAATAATTACACAGAATATGTATAGTGGTTCCTCTATCATACTCCCAAAAACATAGTGCTCATCCATCGTGATATCCGCTTTCAAATGTGTATTTCATTCAAAAATAAATGTAATTGTTTGGAGTTCACCGAAAAAATGGTGTAAGAATACTTGCAAAATTACTGGAGCAGTTTTATATACAGATGGATTTTTCGACAACATAAATAAATGTAGGTTTTAACTAATGTTGATGACCATTTCCTGCCATCATATGATATTCTGGGGTTCAAACAATTGACCATGGAGAAAAAAAAATACACTGAAGCTCTCAGAAGAGAAGAAAGTACACCAACATTTCTGTAGAATCTTATGTTACTTAGACAGCATGTACTCTTGTGATGAGTTAAAAAAAAATACAATATGATGTTTTATCCAGACAAACAGGTCACTGCAGAGGCAATGCAGCTACATTATATAAAAAGGTAGTTGACAGTGAATGAGTAAGGGTAAGTGGATCGATGAGTCCCCATTGAAATCACAAAGTAGCCATGCATGGGCCATGGGAAGCCCCACGGTGCAGTGCTGGAATAGCAATCAGCCGACTATGCCAAGCAAAGATAAAAAACAAAATCACCACAAGTCACCACTATCGTCAATAAACGACTTCAAAAGATGGACATGACAACACACAAGTCAAAGTCAACAGCACCCCAGTACCTAAAGATCTGCCTCCTCTTTTGAGAGCTAGAGCAGTAGCCCTCAGTGGAAAGTCTGTTGGGGTTGAAAATGCTGGGGTTACACGTCTGTGTTTGAGAAGATGCGAGGGGTTTTGGGGAGGGTGAAGTAAAGAGGGGTGGGAGGAAGGTAGGCATCGGGATGCACTTTTGCCCCTGAGAAGAATCAGGGAGGGAAAAAATGCATGCAAGGCAAAAACTTTGTTCAAAAGCCCACGCTTCTTCTTTCTCAGCAATTTCTGTTCTGATCTTTCAACTTAAATGGCCCGGGTGCTTAAGGAAAGAGGCTGAATAGAACTGCTGTGACTGCTTACTTTTCCCCCCGACCTACACATCTTTCTTTCCCTCCAACATCTGAAACCATCAGCTGACGATGATTGATCAACGACAATATTGGATAATTTTCATATACCCAGTGCAGCTATATCTTTCTAAAAAACTTTGCTTTAAAAACTGAAATCTGTCGCACAATCGTGAAGGCTTATAGATGTTGAGAAAAGAATGCAGTGTTACGATTTGTCCTTTATAGTCCCCAGTAGAATGCATCATCTTACCTGTTGTCATTGATGTATCCGTTTTGAGAGGACTGTAAAAAAAATGACACCTACACATTATGAACAGCTTCATTTATCCCGGAGTCCAAAGTTTAAATATTTACACATCAGCGTTTAACATTTCTAGTGTGAAAATCAAATCCCAGATGTACGGTTTTAAAAGAAGTTGTACGTAATTGCTGGCAAACATTTAAAGGCTGAGTTTGTCCTTCCTGTTGCCCAGGTTCAAAACTTACTTCTCGGGCAAAGATCCGGTCTCGTACCCGCTGATATTCTTCCTCTCGCTCTTCAATGGACTTGCTACGCCGTCCGTCCTGCAGTGGCACACGGATCTAAAACATGGGTAAACAATCATATGAAAACAATCAATATCAACAAATTACAATTCCATGGGTTTTTCCTGCCAATATAAAGATGCAGACTTAGACTTATGACCTCACGCGGAGTTGGGTGATGGTGAAGACGTTGCCCATCTATAACATGCTGATCACATTGTAACTACAATAAGTGCCATAGTAAAAGTTCCTCTTACCTGATTATCATCCTTGTCCATGCTGGCGTCATCCCTCTTTAGAATGAACTTCTTCTGAAAGTCCATGTTACGTTCATCCTTGATATGTTCTGAGAACCTTTGTTCAGGGCTACGTACAGGAAGGTAAAGTACACCAGTGAGTATTCCTCTGTTGGTCAAACTATTAAAAAAGTATTTATGATCAAGCTTGCTGATGTTTTCAGATCATGGATGCCAACATTTAGACCAGTAGACCAGAAAGTACACTCACATGCGTGTGTTGCCTGTTTTGTTGATGATGACAGCCTTGCCTGTCTGATCAACATTGTGGTCCATGCCGAAGTAGGCAGCCACACGGTGGAGCAGCATGCGGTGATAAGAAGTCATCTGAGGAAACTTTTTATACTGGTTGCTAAAAGAAAAGAAGTTGTAGGAAGAAACGTTATTTCAATACTTAAATCGGGAAGAACTGCTAACATACTGCCAGTGTTGAACATCTATTTCCACAACTGTTATTCTTCTGAAATGTGTTCTTTGGTCCAGTGAAAGTCAAGTTTGCGTTTAAAAAGACAGGATCCTTTCTTAGTAGATTTCAGTTACTATCTAAATAAAACTGTGAACCACTCCAGCTGCTTTGGAACTGCAATACTTACTTAGCAATGTCTTCCTAGGACATTTTAATTCAGCTGGTTGATAGGCAACCAGCTCCCCCACTCTTGGAGCAATCAATCAATAAGGTGATTTACTACTTGACACTGACTGATAATCTTTCCAAGCCAGAAATAGTGCCAACGTGAACCCAGCCAATAAAATAAACAACAAGCTGCTATATTTCACTCATTACCTCAGCAGTCGAAATAAAAAGACATGGATAGTGGGGCAGCTACTTGTAGAATGTGGCTTACTTGTCATCATTAATGAACTCCAGGATATCTTGTTCTAGTTTGAGCAGCATCATTCGATCCCTGCAGGGTTAAAGAGGGGAAAGAGCGTGAGAGATGATAGGCCAGAGAAGGTAACTAAGTAGAGTGCGAAATTCCTACAACAATATACTTCTCATTTATCAACTAGTAAAAATAGAAATGTAATTACAATTGTGCTTCAGTTTCTTCTCTGAACTTTGTACGCATTTTATCTGTCCTGGTGTTGAATTCTGGAAACAGTCATGTTGCTACTTCAGTGATTAAGACCTTATATTAATGATTCATCTGCAGACCCATGCAGACGATGAGCCACGCCACAGACATGTCATCTACGATGGCCAGAGGACCATCCGCCCTAATACATTTTTCATTAGTTCCTGTTCTTGGTCCTTCTTATGGTTGATTAAGCACATAGATTACACCGTTTACAAACTTAGAACTGAATAACACGTGATAAATAATCTTCACATGTCAGATAGCTGAAACAAAAACAAATATGATCTACATCATATTTTCTCAATTTACTATGTAGAAGAAATGAGCAGCATGCAACAATCTCATACCTGGGATTGTTTTTCAGTGTGTTGACCAGAAATTCGTGAACATCTATACCTGTGGAGTCAGTGTATTCCTGACTGGAGTCTAAGAGAAAGACAGAGAAGTATCACGTGCAGCAGAAATGAGTTATAAGTGACAGTTGAAGACACAGACTCAGCTTGTAGTTTAAAATATCACACATGTCGGACACATCAGACGCTAAGGGTTCAAATACTGCCTACACAAAGACACACAAACACAATGGTCAGGGAAACGGTTTCCACATTAGATGGCTTGTATTGCCATTTGATCTTTGATGTTCTTCACGTCTAATGACACCTGACGGCCATGAGAATCAGACGAGGTCAATCCTTTGTCAGGCTGTCAGAATAACTCTCTGAAAACTTTCTAGCTGGTCCAGAAAGCTGCCTCCCACGTACTGACAGGAACTTTGGAATCCTAATAGAATTCAAGGTTCTTCTCCTTTTGTACAAAGCTCTGACCGGTCAGACTCCATCATAATTCAAAGATGTTATCACCCAACTAGAACATAATGCTCCCAGAACTTAAACCGCAGCATTCTGAGAATCTCTAATCACTGAATGGGAGTGTTCAGCCACCTGTGTCTTCACCCCTGGAACTGCCTTATCGCTTCAGCCTGGGAGACCGACTCACTCTTTGAGCAGACTTGATCATGACATACTGTACTTGACAGATTGGAAAAGTGGGTGGGACTTACTGGCACCGTACTACCCTGGTGGGCATGTGTCTGAACGGTGTGTTGGGTGCTGCACGTTGGCCCTTGCTCAGATTCTGGAGAACTATAACATTTCTTGTGATACATTTGCTGATGACACACTTATCTTTATATTTCGGTGTCATAACGTGATCACAGTCCCTTAATTTCACGGGGCAAGGGGATTCATCGAATCAATCCCTCTCGCCTTCTGTGACATGACCTGCGATGTGTCTGTCTGCAGAGCATCTTCCCTGGACTTCACGGCCTGTGAGACTCTGCTCATATGCAGTGCAGATCAGCACCAACGTGAACATAAGCTCACAAAGCCCCGTGATTCACAGCAGAAATAGTGAGGGACTTGTTGTCCTCCCACATAAACTGTATGACCAAAGACAACGACATTTGTGGTCACATGATTTTCGTTTACAATTTCTGAGTTTGTCCTTTAGTGAATGCAAACGAACCAGATGTAAAATTGTAACAATCATTCTATCATTCTATATTCTGCAAATAGTTTTGCAAAAGGTTTTGCAAATAAATATGCCCAAGCGGGACAAAGAGAATATTGATGTTGATTATTTTTTAACCATAATTTTTCAATGTTTGGTATTTCAGTTAATTTCATATGAATATTTTTACTTCATTATTACATGAATTTGCTTTATAACTAAACTTTCAAGCCGCAAAAGCAACAATTGTTTTCTGCAAAATCAACACTTTTTCTCTGCAGTTTCCCGAGGGGACTCATTATTGGATGATTTTCAAAATATAGGTCAGGATCAATATCCTGCACCTCTCTAACCGTAAGCATTTATTCTCTGTGGATTATGTTTTAATAAACTTCTGTTTATGCATTTTATTCTCTTAAACTAGTGCATTTTTTCTTTATTGCTTTTACTTTGTTTCCTTTGATGTTTTGTACATTTCTTATGTTTTTAATGTCATCAGTAAAGTACTTTGAATTGCCTGGTGTATGCATTGTGCTGGTCAAATAAATTTGCCTCGTCTTGCCTAAAGGCTTTCCTCTTTGACAGCACTTATTGTAAAGGTTGGCTCAAGGCCTTCACAACGTACCACGTGACAACATCTTCCGTGGAGTCTTGTCCTTCTTCTCCTTCTCTTCATTCTCAAATTCATCCTTTGAGGACTTCTCTTCTTCCTTGTCTGACGGACAGCTAATGTGAAGCTGGATGATATCCTAGAGAAACACATTAAACATTAGGAGAATTTGATTTCATGTTGCCTACTCAACGCAGCTGACACTACATAAACTGATGTGGCCTATCAGCATCACCAGAATTCTCAGTTTACTGCAGAAAATGAACTAGGTTACATTGTTAGGTATTAGGGGTGTGGGTTAGATTAAGGAATGGTACCGATTCTGGAGGTCCATCACTGGAGAACGGACCAGAAGACTCCTCACACACTGCCAGACTCCGTACCAGCTTCAGTTTAGCATTAGACTGAAACAGAATCAAGCAAATTATCTGTAAGGCTATTTTTGGTGATTTTCAGTGAGCTTTCAGTGATCATTACAAGTACACGCAGCCCTCTGCTTGGTAAACATGTATACTGTGACTCTATAAATGTGAAAAATCATGTTTTACATGTATTCTTTAATTCTGATGCATTTATAAATATGTATGATGTAATGATCAATTCCAGTATTCGTGGTTTAAACACCAAAAAATAGCCCAAGCAAAGCACCTGTTTCATATCTCGATATTGGAGATGATGTATGTAGTCTTCCTAAGTTGTGTCATTCCAACAACCAACATTTCTCAAGTTTCCCCTCTAAGTATATAAACTACATACATTACTTAATAATTCCTGAATATAGATCTGCACTAAGAAGGTATTTTAATTGAGAAAAGGAAAATGAATATCATTAAGATTCTCAAGGGAAAATGAGTGATTTTTAAGTGTTAATGTGAACTACTGAAATGGGATCTGTGTCTACTCCTGTTAACAAATTACATGAGAGGAGGTGCCGCGGGTCACCTTCCTTTGACAACGGGCGTGCGTCTTTCTACCAAAAGACGAGCAGTGTTGCCAACTCCTGCGTTTAAAAAAAAATTAAGTAACTAAACTTCTGTTGATTCCTGTGTTTGTTTTACATCCTGCTCTGTAACCAGCAGTCGATCAGCAGCAACTTTGTTCCATGCAGTTCTCTCTATTGGCCACGTCGATAGGCCTGTCTATAATGGGTTAAACTTCCAAAGCAGATTAAGCTACCCACTCTTACTGTACTGTACACAGAATACTGTACAAAGGAGTAGTACAACAGCTAAAGTAAGTACAGTAAGGGTCGATACACAGTAAATGTTCACTCAGTCCATCAGGGAGTCTGAGACAGAAAGGCACACACCTGTACGGTGTGATCAGTTCAGTAATATGGAGCTGGTGGAAGATGGAATACTGACTCAGGAACTTCTTAAAACAATCCTTCACTGTTAACTAAGGTCCTAGGTAAAGAACCATGTTATGTGTTCTGAGGGCATTATTACCCGAGGTCATCCACACCGTACAGTTATGGCAGTTAAGGAATTTCAGGTTATCTTATGAAGGTGGGATCCGACTTATTAGCTTGTGGTTGAGAGCAGCATTAAATGTCAATAATGGAAGATTAGCTTAGGCAACTAGTACCAGTTGGGGTTAATTAAATGAGACTTATGAAGTTCATAGTGATTTCAGTAGGGTTAGAATCTCTGGGTCTTTTTCTATTGAAAAAAGAAAACATTGCCACAGATTACTTACCTTGGCCCTTTTCCTACCATGGCTGTGGTTAGAAGCCCGCTTCTGCAAGACATAATTCTCACTTTAAAAAGAATTCTAAAACATAGTAAAACAGGTGGACACAAAAATCTGTAAATCTGACACATGCATCTTAATCAATGAGCATATTTAGCAATATTGAGCATGACCTCAACACATTTAGCACATCAAGTCTTCTCTAAAAATAGGATCAAAATATAAAAAATGTCACAGACCCACTTACAGAATAGCACTTATTTTGAATGTTATAGAATGATTAAATATTTGCAAACAAATTGTATTAGTCACTTCTTCTGACCTGCACGTCATGTGGGGTGCTATCTTCAGGCTCCAGGCTATCTCCTGTACCTTCCTTGGTGCCCTGTGGTTGAGGGGAGGTCTTGCCTCGACCGCAGGGCTCAATGAGTGGCCCACTCTCTCCCTCCTTCTGAATGTCTGTTGTCAGACTCACTGACATCTTCGTGGAGGGGGAGAGGGTGGGAGACAGGGAAGGGGAAGGGTGTGAGACCCAGGCGAGGCTTTGGGGAAAACAAAGAGGAGAGGAGAGGGATTCTAGACAGTCTGTAAAACTTTGTCAATGACATATGTGTGACAGTGTACTTCTATATGCTCTACCTCTAGGTGGTATCAGCTCTGTGCCAGACTTTGTACCGTGAGCCTGGATGGGAACAATATGATAAGGGGAACCCACTAAGGTAGAGTGCTGGGTTGGGCTGCAGCAGGGGGCAAAGCGCTGTCCATAGCAAGCTGAGACCTTCAGGGTAGAACACAGAGGAAAGAAAACTCATACTGTCTGTTACACTTTTGACTCACCATGCATGACAAACAGGTCAAGTTTTGTAGAAGACTTAAAGATGTCTAAAAGTTTTCTACAGCTCTTGTGCTAGTACTTCATTTAACCAATGTGTCAGGCCACGTTCCACATGAACCAAAACAATCGTCACGCTCTCATTTCCATCCATTTTGTTTGGCAACTGCAGCTGCGCCACTCCTCGAGGGTGGAGTTACCGGTGCAGTCGCATTGCAAACATCTGCATCAGACCACCAGTTCAAATCAGTGAATCTGTCCATCCCTAGCAGTCATCAGAAGTCAATCTTTGAGCGGCAATTCCACGTTAGTCAAGCAAATTCAACCGTCCAGTATGTGATTTGTAACCGAAAAAGTGAGCAGAAAATTATGCTGATGTTGTCAGTTACTGCGGTGACAAGATCTCCTCACTGTCGGTTGTTGTCACATGAAGTAAAGATGTCAGTTACTGCAGTGACAAGATCTCCTCACTGTCAGTTGTTGTCACATGAAGTAAAGAAACAAACAAAACACTGAGAACCAGAAAAGAAAAAACAGCGCAAAGGTCCACAGATATAGTTGTAGAAGTATAAACGTAAAAGGCTCACTATGTTCCGCAGCACAAATGCATGTATGTACATTGTTGCTGTTATGAGAATGTCTTAGTCTGGTGCGATGACACCTCAATCCGGAAAGTATGTGGATTCCCTGTCTGGTGCGAAACCGAGAGAGGTGTAGTCACATTTTGAGGCCAGGTATTAAAAAGTGCGTTTGCAGGATCCATTTGGACCATCGGCCTAAACGATGCAGAAAAAGTGCATTTACGGGAAAAAAAAGTCGCTATGTGGACATGGCCTGAATCATTTCCTTCTGAAGACAAAAGCCACAAGTTAATAGCTGTTAGTAGGTGGTTTGTCCTATGTGGAAAAGTTACTACAAACAATGAGACCTGAATTCTTAGATTTAACCAACCTGACAAGTGTGACATAACTTCGCAGCCAACAAAATTATCAATGAAAATACACAGTGAAATTAAGAAACCATATTTACAGTAGTCAGGTGAACTGTTGGGTCTGCAGCTATCCGACCAGACAAGGGGGAGGGGCACACCAACAGAGCAGCTACTACCTCAGCGGTCCTCTGGGGCCTCTCTCTTCTCCCTCCTTCTCAGTGCAGCATGGTCTGTTTTCTACTGTGGAGCCCTGAACACACAAAGCAAGAGGAAGACCCGCATGACGTCATGTTTCATACACTGAGTGACTCATCGCTGCTGCAGAGCCTCCCAGGGGACTCACACGAGGAGCTGAGAACTCAAAGGCTGCTGGCATACAACGCTTACATTGACGTTAGTGGTCTCTTTATGAACAAGCAAACCAGAGTGTAAATATATTTTATCCTAATATTGAAAGCAGCAGCACCATGACAGACATGAAAAATGTATTTTCAGTGACGCTGTATACAATTTTCTTTTTAATGAAATGGGGGCCTAACATCCACAAGTTTTAGTTGTGGATGTTACATCCACATTTAGTGTGTTATAGTGAGCTGGGGTAGAAGAAAGCAAACAATCAGAGAGACAATGCTTAGGTCAGTCTGTGCTTCCTTTCTGCACTTTGCTGTGAAACAGGGCACAGGACAGATGAGTGGGAAAAACAAGACAGGGATTCCCAGTGTGGGAAAGACCAAGGCAATTCAATAGTGACTGCGTCATCAGTAGCAGCAGCAGCATTATATCACATCGTTGAACAGGATACCTGCATGTTCCAAACCACCCCTCTGCTGATAGCAGTTCAAAACACAGCTCCACTGTGGGAACAATGGCAAGAAGTCTTTAGCAAAGAGTGCTGCAAACTATACAAACCTTTTTATAATGCCACTGCATAACACAACTTAACAACATATAGTGCTTAATATCAGAGCTATGGCTGCACTGACATGCTATCCTCATAACCAGGACTGGCTGCAGACTAAATTGTCAATCAGCAGCTAAAATATTCTTCTTTTGAAACCACTGTATTTTCTTGTCCTCTTACCAGAGCTCTTTCATATTCTCTATGCTCTATTCGCAACATTCCCTCCATACATTCACCGCAACTGGCCCACAGGGTTGCCAGGGAGACTGTAACATCATTGTGAAATGCTGTTTTGAGGTAAAAAGGGCAAGGGGGGAAATCATAGCAGAAATAAATACTTGGATTAGCATGTGCACATACCAAGAGGTAAAAAAAGAAGCGGTGACAACCAACCAGTGTGAAAAGAAAGTGGTCCAAAGTCTTGACTAAATCAGGAGTAGTTATTAGCACAATTGTACGTTTAATTTCACCAATAGGAATCCCTCAATATGGATGTTTTTGGTGCTGACCACTTACGTCTTTGAAAAAGACACCAACAGCCAAACTCAATGAATGAAGTATGAGTAGTAGAAACACATTTGGCAGAAATCACACCAACAGCACTGTTTTTTCAAGAAACTGCTACCATTGACTTGACACTTCATGTCAAGATCAGTTAATGGCATTAACTCATATCTGCTTTTGGCACACACAGCGTCCACGGTTTGTTTAAGCTGATGTCTGGTTTAAGTATGAACGGAAATTGTTTGTGTTTAATGTGCTTTCTTCATGCTTTCTTCAGACTATGGAACTGAATTGACCTTCTGGGTTTACTAAATTATTCTGAACTGACGCAGGCTAAGACTTAATAGGTTTTATAACATGAACTTTTTATAAAAAGACTTTGGCTCGGATAAGAGAAACAGAAATGAGTCATGCTATAAGCAGCGTGGACAGAATTTAAAAAGTCCAGTTTAAAATCAAATGCAAATTATTTTTTACTCCGCCAAATCCCAGAATATATTGCACACGTCCTGTCAAGCACTATGGAGCAAAGATGGTGGAAATTATTAACTTTCTGACACAATGGGAAATTATGTGTCAAATTTGGTATTAATGTGTACTAAATAATTCGTGATTTAATTTGATTAAGTAATCTGGGTTTAAAAGTTGAGTCTTTCACACTCAATTTATTTTCAACAGGAGACATTTGAACAGTATTCGGTAGCAACTCTATTAGCTGTGATATTACATTGCCCATGTTCCAGTGAAGTACCATCGTCATCTCTGCACTACTTATTGTACGTAACATTAATGCTAAAACTATGATAATCTGCGATTCAGATGTCAACCTTTATTGTTTAGACAGGAAATCCAATATATTTTCACTGAGTGAGACAATACTAAGATTTTGTAATGTTCACAAATTCGAACTTTGAATGTGAATATTTTTTTTCTGAAACTGTAATTACTAATAACAGCAATTACACTGTTAAAACAAAAACAGCTATCTATGCAATTCAAGCATATTAGGAAAACTGCAGCACGTGTGCAAACTGCAGACTGGAGAGCTACAAAATCAGCGGATGCTCTGCTCTCAAAGTGTCCCGTTTAGCATTCCTGTGGGCTGGATGTTGCCAGCTCTCTGCCAACTGCTGGCATCATCACGTGAGGGCTACAGGCATACAGCAGAGCCCCTGACTCAGGACAAATACTGTATCTTGCAGGACAAGAGGTTATTCACAGAAACACTGGCAGAATCAGACTCCTTTTTAAAGGCTGCTGCTACAGCAGAATCAGATGCACTTATGCAATGTAAAGGAAAGCAAAGGCCAACTGCTCATTATCACCACAATTTCTGTTTTTGTGCTATTTCCAAAATACTAATTATCATTTTACTGCCCATCATTGAAACATCCAACATATAATGGCCTCAATCTGCCTACTAATGTAGGCCTCAATCGGCCTAATCTGCGCTACAGAATATTACAGTATAGATTACTTTATGACAAATAGGAGACCAACACTTAACAGATGGAAATGCCACAGTGAGGACATTTTGTAACCACTGTATAAATATGACACAACCAGACATTCTACAAGAACGTGAAAGCATGAAGCTATGATCTGCTCGCACGTTCTCTTCAAACTCATTCTCATATGAGGCTGTACAGTCTGTATTGTGTAAAATAGATGTACCCTCCACATCTGATACGATCATACAAGGCTTCCTAATGTGTTGACTGAGATGCAGCAGGCTGTTAACTCACAGCTATTGAATTGGTACAAGATGCTCACAGCATGTGTGGTGGTCCAAAGCTGGCGTCGCATTCATTAGTCTATAATTTATGAAGATGGATGATGCCTGAAAGCCTTAAAATATTTTGGTCCCATGAAAATAATATACAAAAGATGCATCCCTTTGATTGGGACATATTGCATTATTTGGGACATATTGCTTGTTTATTTTAATTCAATTGTCAATTAGACCCTCCAGAAAAACATGATTCTGCGATCGCAGAATTTTCCACATAAATCAAGCATATGTCGCGTGATTACGCGATGCCCGCTTAATTTCACATTCCCTGTGTTTTTTTCGCATGAAGTTTGAAAAATAAGTGAACCGGTGCGGCGCATAACGTCATCAACACGCGCATTCGCAGTCACAGGTAAACAAAGCAACACCGCTGCGGGAACAGAGAAACGATGATGGAGAAAATGGTCTCATTTACCTCCAAATATTTCTGCTCTTGACCGGGGAACGTTTCGGTGTGTGTGTGTGTGTGTGTGTGTGTGTGAGTGAGAGAGAGAGAATAGCCTAATTAAAATGGATGCTTTTACAATACATACTATACTGAATTATGTTTAACTAAATAACAGCTGTGTGTGAGAGAAAGAATGAATGAATATCAGTGAAAATATAGTTAAATAATTTGTAAAAATATATTTATTTTTTGTTGTTTGTAGATTTGTGAGACCTGGGTCACCCCCTGCACTGCTGTCACTATTCCACTCTCTGAGAGCGACCATCGTGAGGAAATTCCTGAATGAAAAAGTAATCAATGGTGGAGCCATTACAGGATTTCACCAGCTCCAAGAGAGAAAACTTGGGAGTATGAGAAGGAAAAATAAAATCCTTTTTATTCAGTAGTAGCACGGTTTAAATGGGGAGAAGAATCACCTTTATTGCATTTGGTGCTTATTTTGTCACTTTTCTGCATATTTCTTTTTGCATATTCCACAACTTTTTGCATATTTCACAACTTTCCGCATTTCACCGCATAAAATCATCAAAACCCCTGCATAATTCATCGCAAAATCAAGGATTTTGGCCCGCATAATCAAGGATTCGCGTTTTTCTGGAGGGTCTAGTCCAGGGGTGCCCAATACGTCGATCGCAAAGGGATTGTGGGTTGATCTCGTGTCAATGTGA
>JBBMJM010000008.1:1297844-1308707 GCA_037832705.1 Centriscus cristatus | reverse complement strand
GTCAGCTGGTCACGTACATGACAGACACCTTTGGGAACTGCCATCTTTGACATCTGTGGTGGTTCCATGTCACCTTTGTGTGCTGATACATCTTGTTTCCTGAGTGGTCTCGAAAGCAGTACATGGTGGGAAAGTGTTCAAGTCTGAAGTCCTGGTCTGTTTGATGAGGCTGATAGAAGGGAGTTTTAAGGCAAAAGCTTCCAACTGAGAACAGATAAATGGGTTTGAACTCGGTGAGTGGTATGAAATGACACGTCATTGTGTGTGTGTGTGTGAATGCGTGATCCTGCACCGTTGTTCGCCAGTGTTTTCATTGTGTATGCAGATGAGTCACTGCGCTGTCCTGGCGGTAGGCTGAAAGTCCGTGTTTATTTCATCAGGCTGCCATAGTAACAGTGGATTTGGGTGCTGCTACCATCGGTGTAAGTACGACTCAGCAGCCTCCACGCTGCCCACCGCCTGTTCCCGACACTTTCCTCCCTTCTCCAACAAAGTGGAGGCTCGAGAGGAGAAGTCACATGACTCCTCTTCAGCAGTCTCTGTGTAACTTACTAAATTCCCTGTTTTATGTGTGAGGCTGTTCTGGTTTACTACTGTAATTATCATTTCCCACCTGCACGTAGCAAGACAAGCACAGATGTCTTCTCAGGGAGGCGCGGATGGAGACGGACAGGAAAAGGGAATATTCACATTGCGTGTGTTTATGATGAGCCCTCTGGACAACAACAGTTCTCTGTGAGGAGATAACATCTCAGCATCTCTGGGCCAGCAGATTTCCTGAGAGTTCCACATACCGCGCGCTCTCATTAACGTCAACATCCTGACATGAGTGTGATACGTGTGCGTCGTCGGTGTGTTTAGCCGTTGGACAAAAGGTGATGGTACACATCTCAGCACACTTTTATATTCAACACTAAACTATTGAACTGATAACCAGAGCAGCAACATGCTGGGTTATATTTAATGGGGAATGTCGTTTGGTTTCATCGGTCCTGCTCAGCCCCACGTCCCGTCTTAACAACACCTGTTTAGCCCCCCCCCCCCCTTTTGTGCAGTGTCCCACAGGGTCAAAATCCTTGTAATGTTCAAATGATCCATTTTGCTTGTCGTGCTCATCAACTTAAACTGACAGCAAACGTTCTCCGCCTATATGTCGGTCACTCCATTTTTTTTCAAATTTCAAATTCCTGCTGCTCCTGTGCCGCTCAGCCTCTCGGGTCGTTTTCTATTCCTGTTTCCCTGCTCTGTGTATTAGTGACAGTTGGGAGACGCTGCTGGTGCCACGTTAACCAGATCAGATGCCATAACAGGAAGTCCGTCCACATGCGTGGATGTCGCACACTGACACACGCACATGACTTACTACCGCTGCAGCCAAATGCAGGCCGCTCCGTCACCGATACACTGACATGAATCTGCTGTGGGTCAAAGGTAACGGCACCCCCGGTGAAACTACCTCATATTTGCTACAACAGATTGTACATGGCTGTCGGGCTGCAGAGCACTTTGATCAGACTTCACGTGGAATGGAACAGACTGACTGATGAGTCCGAGGCAGCTCTTCACCTTCGCCTCAGCTCATAAAGATCATCTGTCCATGATGAATTCTCCAACTGAACAAAAGTAACAAGTAACGTGTTTTTTTTGTTTTTGTTTTTTTTGGTCAAGATATCCTGAGTCGCAGTCAACTGGGTGTTTTCTTGTGCAGCATCAAATGCTGTTTATAGAACCGGTCCCAGCGGTCCAGCGCCTGAAAACTAGCAGTTTTAGTTTCTGCTAAAGTTGTTATTGACAAAATAATTCGTTCCAGGAAACAACAAATGGTCGAGGTTTCTGCGAGATGTAATTAAGTCGTACTGAAGGACCAGAAAGGAGAAGCAGCTCATGTGAACGCTTTACGTTAACACACACACACACACACACACACACACACACAAAAAAGTTCCTGTTCAATCGCTGCATATTTGCAAACATAGTTAAGCCTTTAGAAAAATAATATTACTGGCGCTCGCTGGGAAACAGCTTTCCGCTTTCATTAACATCGGAATTCGTTGGACAGAAAAGAAGAGCGGAGGAGAGTAAAAGGTGAGCGGGAAAAACATTTCATAGCCGGCGTAAGTGAGAGAGAGAGAGAGAGAGAGGGAGAGAGAGAGAGATGCACATTGTTTTAAATCTGCAGCGAGTCAGCCTCTCAAATTTATGCCCATGGGCTGCTTCTTGGGTGGGCTGCAGGGAGGGCGGTGCACTAGCTGGAGCAGGGGAAAGTTGCCGACTCCAGACTGCTCGCCTCGCTCTGAAGCTTTTCCTGCTGGAACACATTTACAACTCAACTGTCCTCGCTGGCTGACTGACTGGCTGCTTGGCCCGGCCCTGCCCGACTTACAGTATCTGACTGAGCAAATGTGGTTTTCCACTTTAAATCTGGGAGATGGTGTTTCTTATTGTAATGGAGCGAGCTGCAACATAACTATTAGCCAGGGCCACACAAAGTTCCTGTTCACTTTCAGAGTTTTTTTTTTTTTTTTTTTTTTTTTCCTCTTCCCGGAAAGTCTAGTCTGTATTTGAGAAGCAGTGGAGATAATTTACATGTGCGCCCATAAACATGGATCAGATAAGTGTCTCTTTCCTGAGTGGATCTGGACCCGCGTCTATTCTCTGTCCCCCGAATCCTCCACAGAAACGTTGATATCTAACTCTAACGGAGTTTGGAGCTCCCTGCTGAATTTTGTCAAACGTTGTACATCCGCTAGAGTTCTCTGTCACGATGTGTCCTACTTTGAAATCAAAAGGGCCGTTTAGTGCTGAGCTTGTTGAACTATTGAAAGTGGGGAGGGTGTCCCCGCCGCAGGAACAGCACCGGACGGACTACACGGCGAGGGATGACATCAGTAGCATGTCAAGCAGCTTGTCGCAGAGAAATCAACTTGGCTGCAGAAGCGTTTCAAGGAAAAAATTTACTTAACGTCCTTTCTACAACATCTTTAATGTGGAGAAGGCCTCACTATTGTTTCCAGTTGACTCAGTCGTGTATAAATCCGTGGTTGTTTTGTAGGACTCAGTGTCCACACACTGTTTATTCATAGCTGCACACAAGCTGACAACATCACAGGCTGTCGAACACACTCGAACACACATGGCTGTTTCCACCTCGCAACGTGAAAACCTTTGAGGAGGAATGCCCGCGTGCTCCCGGGTCATCGGAGCCTGTGCGTCTGGCCGCTTCGCGAGGCTAATTCACTCTGAAGGTATTACGGTTATTGGGAGGCTTGTAAACCATTAAGTCTTTATTTACAAGAGAAAGGGACCGAAAAAGGGGTCTGGGTAGAGGCACGCCAGGTCCAGACACTGGCGCTGACCCCACTGTAAGTGATCAGAAAGAGACATCTGGAGCCGTTTGCAGAAAACTGCAGACTTCTTTTCAATTTCATAATTGTGCCTGTTAATCACTCGCGATCGGGCCTTCGCTTCCTGGTGGCTCCAAACTATCAAGACAAGAGCCAGTAAAAAAAAAAAAAGGTCTGACCGGGTTACAGTGTGTGCGCTCGTACAGGAGCGGTGTAAAAACAGCCACGTGGAATATTGATTCACTGTCCTCATGTCGAAGAATTTTTACTTTGGTGAACATTTCTGAACATTGCTGAGTCAGCGAAGCGGAACAGGATCGAGTGGCAGTTTGTTGTTTCTGAAGCGTCAGTAGCCTCTGTTCTGGGCCACACACAAAGCTCCCTGCAGGTCATTTCCCCAGGAGAAGACCAGGGGAAACGGCTCACCTACGTGTTGTGACTGGATGGGTGCAGGTGTGACGCCGGCGCTGGTTTTCACACCGCCAGCGAGCTCCTGGGGAGAGCTCCTGTGGAATGTGGGGTGACCTCACAGATGCCCGCTGGAGAGGATGAACAATATGTCTGAGAAGGACATGTGACAACGCAGCATCAGTCCCAGATTAAAGAATGCAAAAAGGCGCGAGCGTGGATGAAAACCCCGGGTTCTGCGCTTCTCCTGCCGTGAACTGACCTGCTGCTGCACTCGGCATGAAACAAATGTTGGAATGACGATGTGGCTGTCGCAGCTGTTGTTTTTTCAGGTCCAGAGCTGTCGTCCTCTCCGCCCTCTGTCTCCTGATGCTCCTCACTGTCTCTGCCAGTCACACAGTAATGCACCTGCTAGCAGAAGTTTGAAGAGAGCGTGAGACAACAGAGGAGTAACCAGTGGGGGAGGAACTGTCTTTCTGTGCACGTCGGAGAAAGACAGAGCGAGGGCAGGTTACAGTGAAAGGAAGGGGGCTGTGAGAGTGTTCCTCGCTCTTTGGGCTGTGGAGAAGATCGAGGTATCATGCTGGGCATTTATGCTGGGCTCATGGGACCAGCCTGAATGCACAGAGGGTCAACAGGGATCCACGCTCACTTTTCTTTTCACACTGAGCACAGTGTTCGCTCTGTCACACACTGGCAACCTGCGCGGGGTGGTCGCTGCCTTTGGCCCAGTGCATGATGGGAAACGAGCGTCTTCGAGATGAGAAAATTCAAGTTGGGCGGATAAAAACGGCTGCCAATGCACACTTACACTTTGCATTTCTGATTGTTGTATGTTCCGCGGCCGAAAATGACAAAGAATGATAAATATAATAATATAAATACACGTAAAAATGATAAATAAAGTTTAGTACAGGCAGAGGACCTAATAATGATGTGTCCACTTGGAAGTGACAATGAACTAGTAAAAGAAAAAAAAAAAAAAAAAAGTCATAATAGTTTCAAAATAAAAGCGTGCAACCGTTGAGAGGTTTTCTACTTTCAAATTAGAATTTGGCAAACCCTTAAAGCCAGGTATGGTTGGCACCATGCCTTTTTTTGTGCTGCGACATTCTGAAGTTAATGAAATAAAAAAAAGCCCTTTGAGTCAATGTAAATGCGCATGTGCTCCCTGTTAATTTTACCTCGTTATTGTGCTTTAATGCTTCTGTTTGGAGTGAGCAGAGTTGTAAAAAAAGTTCAATCTGGAGAGCACATGTGGCACTTAAGATCAGTCAGGACGCGGTTTTCGATCAAGTGTGTGTGTGTGTGTCCGTATGCACGTGTGTAAAACGTGGATTCCCTCGGCAAATACGTGAAGAAGCTAAGTAACACGCAAGGAAATATAGACGAATGTTGTTGTACAGGGCCGTAGGATTTCATGATTAAAGTTTCCTGTAGTTTCCTGAGGAGGATCTTTCATCCACCTGAGCCTGTTGAAAAGTAGAAACTCCAAGTAACTCCGTTTCATGTTAAAGTCTACAGGGAAACCCGTGTTATGTTAGCGGGTCCTTCATTCACTGGCTGGACGACAACTGAGACAAGTAAAACGACGTGTACATGTCCAAGTTCCGCGCCAAACCCGTCCTGTCTCGCATCTCTTCGGACAACTCTGCAGCAGTTGTAACCTTGTCGGACTTTCCCGCCCACTGATGATTTCCCCAGCAGTTGGACCCTCTCGTCCACTGCGCTCACGTCATTTCTATTGAAGAAAAGACAAGCAGTTGCTCTGCCCTCGGCACATTTATTGGCCCTTATTAGCTGGCACCTGTAGTCCATTAAAAGCCCCGGTCTGCTGACAGATACACACCGTCTTTGCGTCTTTTCTCGGTGTGGTGAAAGGAAAACTTCAGTTTGGGAACACACGTGGAAATGTGTTATGCTTCGGAGAACAATCCCTGGATGTTCAAAGGGTGAATCACTGAAACCCACAGGACCCGTTCAAAGAGGTTATTTATCGACTCATGCCTTCTCACACAGCTGTGGAGCAGCGATGTGGCGAGCGCTCACTATACTCTCAGACTGCGTCCATGTGTTTGGGTAAGTTTGAAGCATCGTGTGCTTGTGCTTCAGCAAGCGGCGGACAAAGGGCGCCATACGTAGATGGTGCGACGTGTGTGTGTGTGTTGGAGATTTACAGTAACGTGCACAGCAAAGTATGAGTGTGATGGTATAAACACTGTAAATTGACCCACTGGGTGTTAACTAAACATCCCACTGTGGCCACGAGAGGTGACGTGCCTGTGAAAATGATTTCATTCTAAAACTGTAGCACGTGTGGAGACATGACAGAAACCAGAAAACCAGAGAAAAGGACTTTAAAGAGTGTTTAGCACAGCTCAGACTTAGACTTTCTTTATTGTCATTGCACAAAAAACACAGTGAGGTTTTTCGTTGCTTGGCTTCCCGTTTTTCACCTTAAGAACTCACAATACTTTAGCGCTACAGACCTACCAAGAGAATAATAAAGAGAATAATAGAGAAAAATAGATGAAAACAGAATATAAAACAGCAGAACTCAGTGTGAACAGCAGGTTCAAGTGCAACAGCAGAAAAAAACAACAACATTTCACAGAAGTTGAATCGAAATAGTATTGCACAGATCATTATATTGCACGAAAATGTACATAAGGGAAAATGATGTGCTCGTGTCCATGGAGTGGGGACGACAGCTGACGACAATATTCCTTTTTGTAATATGATAAAATCATCATCAATGAAATGAATTCCATCTGCAATAGAACCTTGCTCTTTGTACCACGCACTAGTCAAGTGTGTTTCAAGTTATTTACAGTCATTAATTTAATTTTTATCGCGTTATAGCCACTAGGGAGCAGTTGTAGTAGCAGTTACAGTAGCAGTTGCGGTTGCAGTTACAGTAGCAGTTACAGTAGCAGTTGCAGTTGCGGTTGCAGTTACAGAAGCCTTCAAAACGATTTCCAAACCGGATCGGTCGAGGCCCAGGTCAACAAGGACCACCAACAGTGCTGTTCACCTACAGGGTACTGTTGGAAAATGGACTACAGTGGGTCAAAGAAGAAGAGGAGAATGTTAGCGATGGAGTTACCAGGTAGGAGACAGAGAGGAAGGCCAAAGAGGAGGTTTGTGGACGTAGTGAGGGAAGACATGGAGGTAGTTGGAGTCAGAGTAGAGGATACAGAGAATAGGGAAAGATGGAAGACGATGATTCGCCGTGGCGACCCCTGAAGAGGGAAAAAAGTCGAAGGGAGAAGAAGAAGATCGTGTTATTAATGTTGTAGGACTGTGGTTGTGAGCGCTGTCCAAGCATCCGACTGGGGAGGAAGAATCGTGGCCATTTGCTCTTTTAGCTTTAGAACGGTCTCATCGACTTTGGTGGTTGACAGTGAGTCTGAATTGTCTCCCGTCGGTAACGTTACCTTGGAACTTGGCGTCTGTACTAGTGAAGATTCCTCTGTCCACAAGTCGCCAGGTTTGTGTTACCGACCTCTCAGTGTGATACCGAGGCATTAAATAGTGTCAATCTCAGTGGTTTCAGTGGTTTACCTCCATCTCAACCTACAGCCAGAGACCGCGGCCTATGTGGGAAATGTTAAATAAATGTTGGGAATTTGTCGGTTAATTGATCAGATGCAATATGTTCCAGTAGAGTCAGCCCCCCCCTCCTCCCCCGAACACACACACACACACACACACACACACACACACACACACACGCACACAACACTGTCACACGTCTTGTGTGTCCAAGCTCACACTCCAACTTCCTGTCGGATAGATCCGAGCCTCAAGGGCAGAAGGATGTTTCCAACCTGTGAGCGCCATCACACATGCTCCAGCTTGTCAGGCTGAGTTTGGGGGAGTGATTTGTGGTCCGAGTGTGTGTGTGTATGTGAGTGTTCATGTCACTGTGTATGTTTGGATGCGCAGAGACGTGCGTGTTTTCTCTCTGTGGGTGGAGGTGACTGTCGATGACATGAGGAGAAATTCAGTTCGCCGGAGTTCACAGTGGTCCAGGTTCATCTGTGGTCACCTAAACACAGCTTTGTCTGTGGGAGCGTGATGTCTGGGAAATCAGTGGAGGATCTTTGAAGGCTGTAAAACATTTGCTGTCTCCTGTTGCAATGGAAAATAAACACAATGAAAGGCTGATACTTATTGCTCCTCGACATGCTGCTGGCTTGCACCTCTTCATCAGTGGACCTTTTTTTTAGGCTCTTAAAGCAGCAAATATGTCATTTCAGGATTCGTCTTTCTTGAATAGAATCACTTTATTGATCGCATGAGGGAGATTCTCATGTTACAGCAGCGCGGAGGGAAAAGGAGAGGTAATACTTTTAAAGTAAGGTACAGACAAATGTCCAAAACTGAATCTGAAACTAAACTAAACATGACCGTCAATCGTTTACTTACCAGTAGGCGTCACGAAAGCCTCCTTTTTTTTTGTCCTTTGCCAGTCACGTGTCTGCAGGCAGCAGCCTGCGGTGCACAAACATCAACAGGATCTGTGTGTACTTTCTGCGTAAGCAAAGCTGTGTGTGTCTTCAAGTTGAACCTTTACACATCGTGGCTTATTTTACCTCAGGACTTCTTCACCCGCTCGTCGACCATCAGAGCAGAGCAGCGGTGCGTCTGTGGCGTGTGGCTTACCACCATGTCATTGCCTGGAGGTTCTCCTGCTGTCTGTTGTCACCTACACACACACACACACACACACACCACTAATGACACACAACACACAGGTGCACACCGAGGCGAAGCTGCTGTTTGATTCAGACCCATTTGTAGTGTGCACGTGGGATGCAGCGATTGTACTGAATGTTAATTTGACATTGATGAATACTGTACTCTTCATGTTTGTTGGCTATGAACAATTCTGCTAAATTGTAGTTAGATCATTGTTGATAAGAGTTATATTGCATCAAACGATGACAACATTTAAATAAGGTTCTGTTTGGTCTCATTCCACTTGCATGAACATATTTCTCCAAAAATTGGGGTATTTTCAGAGCTAGTGAATTTCTGATTGTGAATTTCTGTCAGGAGATAGAAATAAGGAATCTATCTAGATCTGGATCTATCTAATACACACACACACACACACACACTCACACACACACTCACCTTTCCTAATAGCTCTCATACGTCAACAGGTCAACAAGGGGAGTTGCTTTAACCTCAGTCACGCGGGGTTTCAGAAGTTGGGGGGATGTGGGGGGGGGGTTGAAATTAGCGACGAAGATAATTCACCCTGCTATCTCTCCTCTCCTCAGTAAACACATTGAAGAGCCAATGTTTTTAACTTGGAGTGTTAGCGCCAGAGCTCTTCTGCTAACTGACCCGGGGCTCTGAAGAGCTCCACATAACAGGCGCCCACATTGGCTTTTGTGTGCAGGAGGGTCTTTACATAACCCACATAACCAAGCACATTGTCTAGCAACCAGCCGGCGACTGAAGGGCCTTGTAAATGGAGGAGGGGGTCTGCTTGAGTAGAGGCCAGTAGTGCGCTGAGAGGCTAGCGAGCTAAGCTCCATCAGGAGTAAAGGCGGGAGTCTCCTCGTCCTCAGAGGCGATTTCGCTCAGAGCCATCCGATTTAAAGATGCTTCTGAGTTGCAAAGCATCTCAGTATTTTTGCCAAAGTAAATTCGGTCTCATTTGCCCCTCACTATGTTCCCTTCACTCCACAAAGCCCGGCCTTCTTCACCACGTTTCCAGTGTTTTGGGCTGGCGCCAGAATTCCCTTGGACCTGCCAGGGATGTTGAGGTATATTTTTCCTCCCTGCTCCCAACGACAAGTTTTTTCAAGATGTTTTCTTTTGGCAGACAAGAAATGTTTGCGTGTCTCTTTCATTACACCATCCAGATCACACCCAGAAGGCTCTAATGAATCGGTCTGGGTTGTGTGCTTTAGTCGCTCTCTGCAGCAGGGAACCACCTTTTTTTTGCCTGATGATTCCGTTACAACTCGATATAATGGTGTTTCTGTGTCAAGGGGGGGGTGGGGGGGCGTCCGCAGTGGACCCACAACAGCTGTTTTCAGACTGGTGCGACCGTCACTGGAGTGGCCCGCTGCCAACTGTGATTTTTGATAGACGGGCTCATTATCAGCCCCACACTTCGCCTCAGATCAGATGATAATGACCCATTTATCACTGACACTTGATGCCCCTGTCATTCTTAACAGCTCCCCGCCAGCACAGAGGAAGCTTTTACTGCTGTTCCTGAGATGTTCCCATTGTCTTCCAATACACAAAGACAAGGTGTCCTGATGGCCCCTGTGTGGGTCCCTGGACGGCCCCTAGTTGCAACACGCGGGTTTTCTCGCTATTGTCACCCGGCTGCAATCACAGGCCACGGCCAGAGTATCTGTCGCAGTCGGGGGAGGAGGACTGGGCTTGTATGGGTGCTTTGAAAAGATGTGTGAAATAGGAGTATGGGTATTAAGGGTCTTGGCTCAGTTGGGGGTCCATTGTGTGAAAGGCTGAGCCCCCTGCTGGCATCCATGATCTCCTCCATTGACATAGAAGCTGTGCTCCGCTCCCTGTGTGTTTTTTGTCAACCCCTCTCTCACCACCCTTTCGCCTGCTCCTAATTTCTCTCACTTTCTTGCAGCCAGTGTCTCTCTTCCTCTGCTCCCCCTCTGCTGTGACCAATCTGTCTCTCTCTGGTGTTTAAACTCACTGGATTTCTACCAGGATTTCTAATGGCCGCTAGCTGCAATGATGACAAGTGATGTCTGCGTGCACCAGGCTGCTGATACTGCACATGCACAGTGTGCAGATGTGATTCATATGCGTTTACAGACTTATATACAGTATGAATGTTAACTCAAACCATTCTTGTCCTCGTCATGTATGTTCCTCCATTTGTAGATCAATCGCCGGTCACTGACATTAGTTAGTTCAGAGGAGCCAAAAAAAAATAGTTGTAGAACTGATGTGCACGGCACACAAGCACATAGTTGTTTTTGTTTTGTATTATGTGAGCTTTCACATTGTCAAATTTTACATTTAAGATTATAAAAAAAAAACCATTGCAACTATTGCTCAAACATAGATTTGAATAATTGGATTGTTCTTTCAACACGCTCTT
>JBBMJM010000008.1:1278963-1293495 GCA_037832705.1 Centriscus cristatus | reverse complement strand
ATCAACCCCTGCACTAGCATTTCACCCTATTTATACAGTTTTTGATTCCATGACACACTGGCAAGTAATCACTTGAAAATAACGGGGCAGTTTATAATAGGTCTACGCTTTAGACTTAGATTACTTCCGCATAGACAAGGTTCTAAGGATTACAATGGCAATATGAATCTTGCATAATAATCATCACGCAGATCATATAATTATAATATAACAATTCCGGGGAGACGACAAATTGGCATGAAGTTATAAGGTTTCGAAGTACTTCAGTAACTCCAGAATATCTGTGACTGCTTGAGAATGCTGATTCAGTGCGTCACGCTATAACAAAAATGAACTCAGAGACTCAAAGCAAACTTGTTATTATCACTGGTTTTGTGTGAAAATCTGCCAAAGAAGCTTTTCTTGCCAGACAGAGCACAGATATGCGACACCTTTCCATTAAAAAAAAAATCCATTTGACTTCATTTACCAGGGGTCACGAATTGACTTCCAAAAAGGTCACACCTGAAGGTGTTCCACTAAAGAGCCTGATCAGAGTCCGACAAAGGCCAGACGAACAGCTTCCTTTAAAACGGAGTTATTTGACATTCTTTTCTCACGACAGAATTTCCCAGAGATAAAAAAAAAAACCCCGACCTGTTCTTCATGAGCAAGTAAGGTCATGATTATCAAACACCAGAAGCATTAAAAAGCATTTGACCATTCGGTGAATAATGGGACAATTAAACCCCGAAAAAACTGGCGCTGGGTGATGGTAATTCACGCAGGAGCGTCTGGGACCTGTTTGCAGGTGCTGCAAACTGCTGGGAAAAAAACAGAACGCTCTCTCTTGAGGAATGTCTCTCACCCCCTTCTGATCCTTCCCCTCCCATCAGGATGGCAGAGCCACAGAAGAACCAGGCTAAAATGTTCTTTTTATTTGTCTATCCACCTCCAAAACCAGCAGCTTCACCTCAAAATGATCATTTCAGCTATTTAGGTCACACGAGTGAACGGATGATTCAGTTTGGCAGGTATGTGGCGAGGCTCAGTTACTGTTTACAGCACGCTCAAGCAAACACATGCTCAAGTGCTCCGTGAAGAGACGTTTTTAAATTACAGCCAAACTGCTGCCATGTTTGCTTTCCTGTTTTCAGACGGCCCACCGCTTAAAGAGCAGACTTGTCAAAACAATGATTTCATTACTGAAATAGGATCTGTGCTGTTATTGCAACAATGCAGCGTGCTTCCCCTTGTTGTGAAAACTCCCCGTCTATGTACTGTAGACAAGCTTTAAATCCAACATGGGGGTGGAGGGGAGCAGCTCGGGCCAGGATGTAGCCAGGCAGATGATTTCTTATTGATTTCCTGTTCCTGCAGTGAAGAGGGCTCTCAATTACCACCGCCAGAGAATCTGATTGGCTCAACACACAAACCCAGCGAGACTGTGCGGATCTATGACACAAATAGGTTAACACACGCCGCCCTCCATGTTGGGATTTAAACACAAACTTCCAAAGACTGTCATGAATTTGTGGTTTGGTCTTTGTTGACAGGACAAATTTATGTTCTTGTAACTTAGTCAAAAGAGAAGCAGCGTATTAGCCTCCCTCCAAAAATCCCTTTCCAGACATTGTGTGTGTGTGTGAGAGAGAGAGAGAGAGAGAGAGAGACAAAGAATGATGAGTCGTATGTGAATACTGGGGGGTGTAACATCAATTACAACACAAAACTGTTGTCACAGGGGCGTATCTGCTGAGATCAAAGTAGAACACGTCTACGTCCAGATGTGCAATCGTGTGCACGCCTGCTAAGCTGCAGAGACCTCCGTAGCCTCTTCTCGACCAACCAAGTCTCATTCTCTCACTGCTTCAGTGAACAAGCCACTTGCAAGTCATTCAACTTCAAACTAAAAAAGGCAAAAGAAGGCGCCCTGGAAAAAGTTAACAACCAGTAAACATACGAGCTGTTGTGTCAGATGCGTTCGTTGCAACGCACTGGAAGCAATCAGCTGCTGGCATATCTTAACAATACAAGTTTGTCAGGAACACACACCCTGATAAACACGCTATCATACACTGTGGTAACATAATGACCGCAGAACGTGCAGGGTGCTGAAGGCGTTGGTGCTTATTTAAAATGTGATAACACACTTCACAGTCAAATTAAGGACAATTTTTTGATCGAGAGACCCCTTCAAGCATAAATTACATTTCATTTACCAAGAACAGTTCACTCCTAATTAGTTACACCAGAGGATTATCACATAAACACAATGTAGCTTCAAACAAAGTGTTGGGAGTATGCTAAGTTGTTATTACAGACTATCCACTATAACTCTGCCCAGCTGTCCTACAAGCCCCTGACTCTGTGCAGCAAAAAGAAGCCTGGAGCAGCTGGCACAATTCTTCTTAAGTAGGTAAATGTTTGGAACTGGGTAAAACATTGTGGCTAAGATGCAATCAGTGCGTTCAGACAGTCACTGCCAGAACCACAAGCAGGATTTCCCAACTCCCAAAGCACGGGGTATGCGGATTGGACGGAGGAGCGCACGGAGGGCCGAGCCAAGTCTGGTCATTATGGCAGGATGAGCGAAAGGCACGTTACCACTCACTTACAAAGAGACCTCGATGCCATCTTGATATGATTTTAATTGGAAACACTGAGGCTAATATTTAAGTTGGCCAACTAACCCTGCCTCAACCATCTACAATGTACAACTGTCATAACAACAACTCTTCTTGACAGCCGGAGCGTGTGCACAATGAAAAACAATTTTAAAAAGGGTTTAACTTTTTTTTCTTCTAAATGTTAAATAAAACACAGCTTGACACCGACCGCCGTTCTGCTCAATCATCTGACTGTGCAAACAAAGTATGTTAATCATTCCCACCCGCTCCAATTAAAAGGGTTCATTGTTGTTTATCATTAAATAGAACACCAGGACACCCTGCTGTCCACCCACATCATTCCCAGTCATTAAAACTTACTTCTTACAGGCTCGTGACTGCGTCCTTCGGTGGCTGGTTTCCTGGGAGACGGTGTCCTTCCTGTTGACTCAGTGCCGCAGGCGTCTACGGTCACAAGCGTCCAAACGTTACTGAGAAGAAAAGCCTGTTGTACACGCTCAAACAACAAAACACGCCGTGGAGTGGCGAGTTCATTTTAATTCAATGTTATCCCCTTACAAAAACAACGTTCTAAATTAATGTGAATTACACATATTCCTGCCTAAACAGACGTAAACTTTCACTGCGGGGTCAGCCACAGTGGATGAAGTATCAGGGACAGCCAGACGAGCCAGAGGTGCAGAGGCGTCTGCCTATTGCTGCCAGAAAAAACAAAGGCCACTGGCAAATGGTTGCACAACATGGTGGGGTGGTTCAGGTAAAAGGCCTTGCCAGAGCTCTGGATCCCATTTTCTCTCTCTCTCTCTGCTCCCGGGTGTGCTCTACCTGCCAAGCTTCACATTTTACAGCCATAAAGGCTGCATTCATCTAAATAGGGAAGAAGAATGCAGGCAAACAGCATGAACACACTACGGCCATCTCGCTCATCTCTGGCTTGTTGTCTTTTGAGGACGTGCTGACACTTTGCTCATGTCACACTGGCGCTTTGTTCAGTGAATAACTCATCCACAGTGACCTTATGGACTGGTCTGGTGCCCGACGTCGGTCACAGCCTGCACGTTTAAACACTGAATTTGCATGAGTCACATTTGCTGCCATGCTGGAGAAAGGTGAAGAATGCCGCAGAGGAGCTCAACAACAACCACGTTCAGCACGGCTCCTCTGCACGTATTGTTGCATCTGTTCCAATGCTCTCTGTTTGTAAGCGGTGACGGCGGGCGGAGTGGAATGGATGAGCACGGTCCAGCAGCCCTAGACTGATATGACAGCAGCGGCCTTAGCAGCACCACTGTGTGATGCATCGCAGTATTTAGTGATCACAGTTAGAAATAAATTGGTCTATTCTCAGTACATCTACAGTCCCCTGAGAGGGAAAATCCAGTCTTAACTACGAGAGCCTTTGAAGGTCCAGCGAAAATCCATTCGCAATCCAGCAGCCCCAGTGATTGCTTACTTTGTCCTACTTTGCTATTTTCTGACAGTACCATAATGATGCTTGGTATAAATAGGATGGTTAATGGTTCATTGCTTGTTTGAAGAAAAATGAAAAGGGGGGTGTGGGGGAGTAAGCTTATTTTACATGTGATAATCTTAGGGGTAACTAGAAAGTTAATTAAAAACTATAATTGGCTGTGGTCTGTTAACAGTCACCAGGGCATTCTTTCAGACTTTATTGTGGGGGGGGGGTTAGAGGTAAGAGAAAAAAGCAGATACAACGAACTAACAACTAAAAGAATAGTTCAGAATGTTTAGAGACTCCTCATTTTTGTCCTAAACCTTTACTACCAACATTGGAAACACTTTTATGTTTTGAATCACCTACAGTATATAGTATATTACACACACATACACATATAGTGGACTGTCTCAAAGCCATCATAACAACTGTACATTAACTAGGTCCTACAAATAGAACCTATGGTACATTGTTAATTCATAAAAAGGGACTGACAGCCAACATGTTCATCAATGTTCTACCAGTAGTGAAAGTGAAAGTCCATGTTGTACATGTTTATCTAGGTTATAAGACAGCTTAATAGCATGTTTTTCACTACTTATGAACTAATGATTTTTTAAAAAATAATAATAATAATAAACTTTGATTAAAAAAATGTATATTACTTTGTATTCCTGTCACCTACTTGAAGTATGTAATCCCCCTTCAAATATTTCAGAATTTCATTTTACCTCACAGTAATCCATTCTAAGTGATTCTTTACATATTTCAGTATTATTATTCATTACATTTTCCAGTGTGTTATGCAAGGAGCACAGTCATCCATCAGCATGTATGTGAGGACTGAATGGATTCTGTCCTCGATCTTTTACAGGCAACAGCGCCCCCTACTGTAACCAGAACAACATGACGTCCACTCATCACAGCTTCTGTCAGGTTCAGTCTGATCAGACCGGCTCAGGTGATGGTAAGGGAACTGTTACAATTCAGTTGCATAAGTTTCATGTGAATATTTTTTTTTAAAAAAACAACTCGTGATAAAAACTAACTTCCCGACTCTTGGCGGTCCACCTGTTCCCCTCAGGCTCGAGGTTCTCCACCCCTCGTTCCATGCTGAAGCTGAGTAAAAAGAGAGCCCTGTCCATCTCCCCTCTATCTGATGCCAGCGTAGACCTGCAGACGGTCATTCGAACCTCACCCAACTCCCTGGTGGCCTTTGTCAACGCTCGCTGCAACCCCAACGGGGGCAGCTCTTATGGCCATCTGTCTGTGAGCGCCATGAGGTCAGATATGTGTGGTCTGTTTGAAGCAAAATTTCAGGTTCAGTCGCAAAATCCGTACCTACCTCAAGTGGTTCAAAGAAACCCAACGCACATCCTGTCAGAATGTGTACCGTGTTTCACATAAATATTTCTTAAAATGCCTTTTGTTCCTCTGCAGTCCATCTCTGGCATATTCCAGCAATATGAACTGCCAGTCCAGGTCACAGGGCTCCATGTATGGCGGAGGTGGGGGGACACCGCTGGGGACACCGGGTCCTTGTCAAGCTTCCCGTTTACCTCCGCACAATCCTCGGCTGAACGCTCCTCCCAAGCATGGACATGTAAGAATAATCCATCGTTCACTTGGCTCAGTAGCCAGAGCCGCTCAGCATCGGTGCCCCTTCTGCTTCTGACAGTTGCAGGTGGTGGTGGTGTCGGGTGCAGGGGTGGGGGGTGGGAAGAGGCAACGACTGCTCTGGGTGAATGTGTTGAGACAGAAACAGATACAGGACAGAGGAAACCGTGTGTTTTTTCTCTTGTAGTTGAAGACAGAACCAGGACTGGGAGTTGTGATGGACGGCATGAATATGAAGAGCCTGGAGGAGAGGTCCGAGGGGGATGTGGCCAGCCCCTCCTCCACCGGGACTCAGGTACATTTAAAAGTAATATCTTAGAATGTGGCCAGCACTTTGACTAACAGTGTGTCACATGCACATCGTTTTTAAACTGAACTTCATCAACCTTTTTGATTTGTGTTTCATCAGGACCCTCTTCTGGGTCTTCTGGACGGCAGAGACGACTTGGACAAGGAGGATGGGAAACCAGAACCAGAGGCCATCTATGAAACCAACTGTCGCTGGGAGAGCTGCAACAAGGAATTTGACACACAAGACCAACTCGTCCATGTGAGACGTCGACCCAGTAGAATCGGGAGGAAGAACTACTGCGGACGGTTTGTGTACAAATTGTAAATCCGTCGTCTGCTCTGTATTCCCCCGCAGCACATTAACAACGAGCACATCCACGGAGAGAAGAAGGAGTTTGTGTGTCACTGGCAGGAATGCTCGCGGGAACAGAGGCCTTTCAAAGCCCAGTATATGTTGGTGGTTCATATGCGCAGGCACACGGGAGAGAAGCCACACAAGTGCACTGTGAGTGCGGTTATAGTGAATTCAGTAAAAAAAACAAACACACATCTTTGTTTTCTTTGTGTTTACATCACCAATACTGATTGACGTTTCCGTTTCAGTTTGAAGGTTGTAATAAAGCCTACTCACGACTGGAGAATTTAAAGACCCACCTGCGCTCGCACACCGGAGAGAAACCGTACGTGTGTGAACACGAAGCCTGCAACAAGGCCTTTTCCAACGCCTCCGACCGGGCCAAGCACCAGAACCGGACTCATTCAAATGAGGTGCTGTGCTCTACACCCCTGGAGCCCGAAGGATCCGTCCTGACCGTGAAGTTAGACAGCTCATTTTTGTTCATTTTGATCTTTTCCAGAAACCCTATGTATGTAAGATCCCGGGCTGCACTAAGCGGTACACAGACCCCAGCTCTCTGCGGAAACATGTGAAGACAGTGCACGGTCCGGAGGCCCACATCACCAAGAAGCATCGAGGGGACACAGGCCCTCGACTGCCTGGCTCAGCGATGACACCTGGAGGTCAGAGCACAGAGCTGCTTCTGGAGAAAGAGGAAACTCGCAGAGAGGACTGCAAACTGTTGGCTCCTGACACGTCTCTGGTACACGATGTTTGTTTCATTTTGATCAGGTTCATCAGGTCAGTTAAATATTAAAGCCCCGACAATGGATTTCTTCTTTCAGAAATCCCAGCCAAGCCCCGGTGGTCAGTCCTCCTGCAGTAGCGAACGTTCTCCACTGGGAAGCACCAACAACAATGACAGCGGCGTGGAGATGAATCTCAATGCAGCGGGCAGTCTGGAAGATCTGACAGCACTGGAGGATGGAGTGACAGCTGGAGTCGGAGGAGGGGAGTCAGGAAGTGTTGGGGGAACACTGGGAATGTCAGCTCAAGCCCTGAAGAGACTGGAGAACCTTAAAATCGACAAGCTGAAGCAGATTCGCAGGCCGACGCCTCCTGGCCGATGTCTCCCCAACAAGCTGCCTGCACTTCCATGTACGTTATTGTCCATAATCACACTGAGAATCAGGGTGATTTACATCGGCTTATGTTGAAACATGTTTAAAGTCGAGGTTAATTAATAATCGCAGGCACTTTCACTTGGCTTTCTCTTGGCAGTTAAAGTTAATGTTGATAATACCTTCATGCAAATTCCTCTTAGCACCGGTAGGTCTGGGAACACACTTTATGTGTGCATGTTGGTCGGGTTGGGTTGGGTTGGCTAACAAAACCACCCTGGACAACAAGGTCTTAATTACGGATAATTACAGATACGTTTGAAGATTCTTTTGTTTTACTTTTTCTAAACTGTTTCTCCTTTTGTTGTTTTCAGGTTCAGGGGATACTTTGGGGATGTGTGCTCCTTCTCCCATTCTCTCAAATCGACGTGTTATGGAGCTGTCCAGCCACGAATTAGGAGGTGGGATGTCAACTGGCGCCAATGCTAATGACAGGAGAGGAAGTGGGACCAGCAGCTTAAGCTCCGCCTACACCGTGAGCCGTAGATCCTCCATGGTGTCTCCTTACCTGTCTAGTCGGCGTTCTAGTGAGGTCTCACAGATGGGTGGAGCAGGAGGGGGGGGATGTCACCTCCTGGGCCCAGATCAGAGTGGAGGAGATCCTCTGTCTCCCGAGACCAATCGCAGAGGACCTCCCTGTCCTGGAGGATTGCCAGGTCTGCCTAATTTAACACCCGCCCAGCAGTACAGTCTAAAGGCTAAGTATGCTGCCGCAACCGGTGGGCCGCCACCAACACCTTTACCCAATATGGAGCAGCCAGGCACTCCAAGCAGAAGAGGAGGTGCTCTGAGCAGCTACCAGGGGCAGCCTCTGCCCCCTTTCCTTCAGCAAGGAGGTCCACGGAGGCATAGTGCCAACACAGAATATGGCACCGGTGTGATCTACCCTCACCAGGCTCCAGGGAACAACAGCAGGCGAGCCAGTGACCCGGTGCGATCCGCGGTCGATTCACAAGCTCTCCCCAAGCGCTTCAACAGCCTCAATAACGTATCCATGTTGAGCCGAAGGAATGCACTGCAGCACCGGGGCTCTGACCCCAGTCTTGCTCGCCACTTGTACTCCCCTCGCCCACCTAGCATCACAGAGAATGTAATGATGGAGGCCATGGGTATGGAGGCTCACCTCGCCCCTGTGGATGCTCGGGACCGTTCCATGATGATGCCCCCTGGTGAAGCAGACTTTATGGGGTACCATCAACAGCATGAAAGCCTTGGAGGAGGGGGACCTTTGCCAAACCAACTATCCCCAAGCCATGAATCGCCTGGTTGCCCAGATCAAGGTTACATGCAGGGACACTACCAGAGTCAAACAGGGGAGGTGGCCTCCAGGGCTAGTGGAAATTTAGTGGGGCAAGCTAGACCAATTCACCCAGAAGGAATGTCGAATACTCTTCTGCAACAAGCTGAGTACAGTATGAGCACCTGCCAGCTTAGCCCATCAGGCCCCCATTACCCTACTCTAGGCCAGGCTGGTGAGGCAGGAACAGGTACAAGCCCCTGGAGTAATTCCCACAACCAAGCCCAAACTCCTAACCAAGCTCTCCAAAACCAGAGAGGCATGCCCTATTCAGACCCTAGTATGCAGCCTCAACAGTCACAAGCCCACTTCAACAATCAGACAGACCTCTATAACAGTCTGGAGGGAACCCACAAACTCACCATCAAACCTGAGCAACAGTTCCACCCTGGGATGGGGGGTGGCAGTGCCTGTCAAAGCGCTAAACTCCAACAGCAGCGGCTGCTTCTGCAACAGAACCAGGGTTACCCCCAACAGAGTGGGCCGGTTATGATGAGGAACAATCCGAGCTGTGACTTCCAAGGACAAAATCAGAACTCGCTGAGGGGCGTGAGCTTGGGCTGTGCTGGGACTGCACTTTCCGATGGGCAGAGGTCAGAAACCCCCATGATGCAGGTAAAGGAGATGATGGTGAGAAACTATGTACAATCCCAGCAAGCTCTCATGTGGGAGCACCAGCAAGAACAGCAACAACAGAATGGAATAAAACCTCCCCCCCTTGGAGATAATATGGATTTGACTGGTCAGGTAGCAATCATGCAACACAGTCCACAGCAGCAAAACCAGAACCTTTACTCCAGCCAGCCATACCCCTCTTACCCAAACCAGAACCTGATCATGAGTCCTCCAGTTCAAAGCCGAGGGCCTAACGCTGCTTCACCTAAAGACCAGCAGCTGGCAGGTCTCCAGAGTTCATGCTATAGTCAGGAGATAGTGGTCCCCAGGCCCCCTCAAGTACGGAAACCTCTCAGTCGCCAGAACAGTCTATCACAAGTTGGAGGAAGCTACTTGGGCAGCCCACCACAGCTCAGCCCCGTCCACTCAACCTCCAGCCCCAGACGAGGGGTTCGTTTGCCTCCGGTTCAGCATCCGCAACAACCGCAACATGAAATGTTTTCTCCTTCCAACAATAACATGTATTACTCGGGACAGATCAATATGGACATGGAGAAACACATGGACCCCCAGAACGGACCCTGCCTCAACCAACAACATATAGGGTCAAACCTTGACCCAGCAGGTGGCATAAAGTCTGCCCCCATGGCTCCCTATTCTGAGTCCGGACCCATCTCCAACGCCCTCGAAAACCTGGACCTGGACAATGCTCGCATAGACTTCACCTCCATTATGGATGATGCAGAGTCTTCCTCATTCAGCCCCATCAACAATCCTCTTCCGGGTCAGCCAGGGTCTTCTTCCCAGGCCTCCTCACGTCTTACCACCCCGCAGACGTCAGTAAGCCTGGCTGTAGGCTCCAGCCTGTCCAACATGGCTGTGGGTGACATGACATCCATGCTCACCTCACTGGCTGGTGAAAATAAGTACCTGAACACGTTGTCGTAGAGGAATAGCTTTGTGCATCTTTATCCAAACTAACCATCAAAAGAGGTGTTCTCTGGGTTGTGAGACTCTAGTTTCCTGGTGACTGTCTCTTTTTACATTGCATGCTCTTTCCATTCAGGTAAGATAGATAGAACATTTGAATGGAACATTTTGTGTAACGAGTCAATAGTTCGCTCCGGCCACGCGGCCTTCATGAAGCCCAGCGTATTAATACCTGTTTCTTGAATAGTGAGCCAGGACCTTAAACTGGCAAAGGGTCTGTTCTTACTGAATAACCAGCGCAACATGGATTTGTTGACAGCCCAGTTATCATTGGACTATGAGGTTTCAAAATGATTCGAATCCCCTCCCAGAACCTTCAAACCAAAGGTGCCTAATCAGCCTCCCTCACTGCCTTTGTGCTGGGTATTTTCCCGTGCCTTACATTGAGACACAGCTCGAACGCCTGATATGAAAGTGTCATTTTCCAAACGGGCATTCCAGTGGTACACAGTCATGGCAGCAGTTCAGACGTGATAGATAGCTGTAAATAAGTTATACGTATATACATTTATATATGTTGTGTATAGGACAATGAGACAGTGAACAAATCGTCTGTCTCTTGATTGACTGACTGACTGTGAAGGTCAGTTTTCAGACGGACTTAAGTGAGATGCTTGTTTGAAGAGATGAATGAAGAGGAAAATGGTCTTTTTCCCATCAGTGCTAGTCAATATTAATTCATATTTCTTTCTTTACCACGAACAAGGCAGGCAGGACCATCAGTATTTCTACATACCGTGCACAAACGGTGCACATATAGCCAACATGCAGACTCTCAGGACCTGTTGGTGTTTGAATGTTTGCTATTCACTGTATGTTGGTCTTTTAATTGCCTTACTAGAGTTTGCACTCAAACTGTTTACTCTTAAAGTGTTTCGAAAGCAGCTCGACAGCTTTTCCACTTACATGTTTAACTGCATCAGACAGTGCCTCACTTTTTTTAAGGTACATGCATAGAGGTTAGAGAGCAAAGCTAAGTTATTCTCCTCATTATATGTCTCATATATATGAAAGAAAATGCCTTTGTGAAATATCATCATAATATGTAAACCATGCAACACTTCACCTGAAATAAAGCCTTGAATCAGATGGTTGGTATCTGATTACAAACCAGTAGAAGTAACCTAGCTGGAAACACTAAGGTCCGTTCACATCACAGTGACGCTGCACGTTTGCTCCAATCCCAAAGACGAGGTATTTGTGACTTTTTCAGAACAGGGGATCAAGAAAGGTGCATTTTGTTGAATCGCTTCCACTGTGGTAAACATACGTATTTTATAGGTACACTGAGGTACTGTTGAGTTGTTAGGTCGAACAGGAGAACTCCTTTTACTCTGTGGCTTTGCACTGACTACAGCACTGCGTAGAAAGTTCTCTCTTATGACTTGTTCAAAGGAAACAGATTTTTTTTCAGAAAAAAAAAAAAAGAACAAATAAAAAATTATAAAAATGTTTCCTTTTTTTTAACAGTAGCGTCACATGTTACAGAGCATTAGCAGGAATGAACATGACTGAATTTCTTCATTTCAGAAAAAGTTAAACAACCTACCAAAGACACCTTAAAACGACTAAGACGACGCCCAGTCTCTTCTTTTATTATTTTAACGGACAACTAACATTAGCAATAAGGGCATGAACATCGACTGATAGTGCTGTTCTTTAGAATGTATAAGATGTTTTGTACAAAATGATCTTTTTTATATTAATGACCTTTATGGATGCTGCCTTCTATGTGTGTGCTGTTGTTTTATAACTGTCCTCCTTCATTCTGACCTTTTTTGCTGGCAAAAGAATATCACTTTT
The DNA here is from genome assembly GCA_037832705.1 of Centriscus cristatus. NCBI lineage: Eukaryota > Metazoa > Chordata > Actinopteri > Syngnathiformes > Centriscidae > Centriscus > Centriscus cristatus. Next base: position 1,281,299 of record JBBMJM010000008.1, on the reverse strand, counting down.
AACAACAGACAGGTATAATAGTAGCATTAACTATAACAGACAAAAGACACGTGTTATATTTTGTGTACAATTTTCTACATTTTTGTACAAATATGCTCTATTTTACCAGTTCATGAATAAACATGTTCAGTTTGGGATGGACGCCGGGTGTCTGTGAGACTTGTTCTTGTATGTTGTCTGCCAAGGCGGGTGTTTCTGTGCCCGGCGTTTGAATGCAATGACTTTTTTCCTCCAGTAGCCGGCAGCACATCCTGTAGGCAAACACCGGCGGACATCCTACCAGTGGTGAAGCTTCACAGTGAAAACCCCGTTGATTGCTGCCCTATTTACTGAGTTGAGTTCCCCTCTAAATAGTTCATATATATCCTGTGTAATGTCGATCTTGCAGCATTTAATCGCCTTGTGTGTAAAGGTCTATAAAGGGCGTTCATCCAAATCGCCCTCTGCTTTTGTCCCCTTTCCACTGGTAATTGTAAAGACAGTCTCAGAGGCATCAGTACTATAGTAAGCTGCTACAGTAGAGAAGTTAATGAATGCTAAATATGGCCTCTCTCAGTGACATCAGTGCCTGGACGGCCTCTCTGTGGTCAGGACTGGCACTTTCAGCTGAATGCCGTAAGACGAAAAACTGCACCAATCAGTGTGACATCACTACTTAAAAAGACGCTGTAGAAGACAGCGACTGGGCAAATGTCAGTGGAAACTGGGATTAGGTTCATATCCAGGGTCCTGTCTTTGAACGGTGTTTCCCAACCCTTTTGGCACGTGACCCCACAGAGTGAAATCATTTCTCTTTATGACCCCACATCACGGTGGATGGTGGTGTGGAGGTGAGTTATGAGCAGTTCAAACAAAGAGCGTTTTTTTCCTACTGACATTGTTCGATTCAAAGAAAATCCACAGACATGTCACGTTGAGGATTTTGAGAAATTAGCGTGTGGAACTAATTGTCCAAAAAGAAGTTGGCTGGATAACGGAGTCTATTAAAGTAGTTAATTTGTCACATGGGTAGACCAAACACATGTCTGTCATGAATCCTTGCACAACCGGCAGTGGAGGGGAACAGTAACTGTGCACGTTAGCTCTTTACTCGACCGAATTCAACTGAGGATTTGAGCGCGTCTGGAAAGAAACAATGAGATCCAATGGCCTAAGAATGTACCGCTGCTCCACTTTGTCAGGCAGGAATATCACCAACATATCATTTTATCTGACAAGCAGTACATTTCGTTTGACATGCCCACCAAACAAACGGCACCATTCCTTTTTACAGCTTTGTGTCATTTTGGTATAGGGACCCCATATTGGCTTTGTGGCGTTGTGGGATGGCACGCTTGACTCAAGCAGCCACTACAGCCTGGCAGCCTTACTGGAGCTGACTCATTTTCTCCGAGGCGAGTTCTCCCGAAGGTCCCAAAGGCACTTGCAATCACTTTTGTGATTGAGAAACAATGTCAGAGTCGAGGCAGGTAAAAGAATCTGCTTTGACTTATTGATTGCACACGTTTAGAAAAAAAATGTTTAGTTGTTTCAAGTGAGAAGAAGCAACATTTGGATGTAGTGATTCAAAATGTTTACAGCACATCAAACTGCTCATTTGAAACGGCCTTCACATCTCTGCCTCACACAAAACAAAGGAAATGGAAAACGGGTGTGTTTGGAAAGGAAAAACATTGTTTCTGTTGTAAAGCATCGGACGCACTTTCTGTATTTGTTTGGACTGTAACGCCACTCGGCTTTTGACACGATATGTGTCAGAGGAACCGCACGACGAAAAGATTCCTCAGGGCAGAACGACTGTCATGGCAGATGACCAGAAGAATACGAGCGTGTGAGCCCGTGTGAGCCCGTGTGAGCCCGTGTGAGCCCGTGTGAGCCCGTGTGAGAGTGTGTGAGAGTGTGTGTGTGTGTGTGAGTGTGTGTGTTTGTCGACAGTGTTCTGTTTATAGGTAAGGTAAATAAAAAGTCAGCTCTAATGGAACGTTACAAAGTTAGTTCTCTACTACGCGTCCTCACTTTTCGGCAGGGTTACAAATGGAAATGCCAAAATAAGAACCGTTTTTCAAATGCAAAAAAGTGGGCAGCATAATGACTTTTCTCTTTTCTTGTCTTGCCATTCAGGGGGAGGCTTTTCTTTTCCTTTGTCACTCAGGTTGGCATATAATTAACTCCTGCTTAATATGCTGTTTAAGGGCTCTCCTCCCCATGCTGGATGCTTTGAACCCTCGGACCACAGACAGGGACAAAACCCCAGTGGGACTGCTTCCTCTGTGTGTGTGTGTGTGTGTGTGTGTGTGTGTGTGTGTGTGTGTGTGTGTGTGTGTGTGTGTGTGTGT
>JBBMJM010000008.1:1247340-1261185 GCA_037832705.1 Centriscus cristatus | reverse complement strand
CGTTCTGTAAATCCTGTGGTCACAAATCCTTTTTGACCATGTAAAAACAAAAGAGTTTGAACATGACAGACCTCGTTTGCTTCCTGTCGTGCTGCCGTCAGAGCGATTGACGGTGTGTGTGTGTGTGTGTTTGTTCCCAACGTTCAGACGAGGTGAGTGGGGGAATTGATCTCGTTTCAATCAATCAGTTCCTCATCGTTGTTCTCCAGTGTTTTACAGACACACGACAGGTCTGCGGGAAATTCCAGCCACCACACACCCTCTGTCCTGTGGCCTTGGTCCCCACCCTGCTCTCCCCCTCACACACACACACACACACACACCAGCTGTCGGAATTCGTCCAGTCCTTGAGCGGAGGCCAGCTGATACAGTTGTTAATGTGTTCCAGTGAAACAGTAAATCTCTTTTCCTTTTCTCCGTAGTTCGACTCTTTTTCTGTGGACGACAGGTTGTAGAGGAGCCAGTGTGTTGGTGTCATCTGTCCCTAAGTTGTTCCACCGATTTATCCCACAGTTACTGTACCACCGGAGGGACTGAAGTTTAGGTCCTGACTTTTTTCATTTTAATTTATTTAACCTTTATTTAAGTTTTTTGAAGGGAGACTTGGACAGAACCATCAGACATGATAACAAGAGTGAAAACAGCAGAGAAGAAAAACAGGGAATATAAGAATGATACAGAATGATACAGAATGATACAGAATGATACAATGAAACCAAGTTCCGGATACATGTAAGACATCTTATTGTCAGTGCTTCCTGACTCAGGTCAATATTCTCTTTATTTTAATCTTAAAAACACGAAACAATCCAATCAGGCCCGTCTCAAGCCGGCTCCGTACTTGTTGGCGGTGATCTTATTAGTCTGTTAAACCCTGTTTATCTCGGAGCCTCGCCTGCCGCTCGCCGCTCTAGCGTCTTTCTGCTGTAAGCCCCATTCTGCCCCACAACAGCATCCATCCTACTCACCTCCACCCACCTCCTCTGTCCGTCTCTGTGCTACACAGGCTAATCTGTCCAAAACCCATTCAGGAAATCTGACAAACACATCGACTCCTTTGAGAACTCCTCCAGTGCTCATTCTCATCTACATCTACATTGTTTCTAACAATTCACTCCTCCTGGAGCCTGATAGACTGATGGTATTTAGAGTGAAAGTAAAACAGAAAGGATGACCGGAACCTTAAAGTCAAAATGATCTTAAACGAAAGAGCTACAGGAATCAGTGCTGTGATTTCTTCATGAACAAACATCACAGAGCCGAGACTAGAACAGTAAACGAGGTGGAGACACAGACACAGACACAGGCCACATCCATCTTTCTCTTCGCCTTAAGTCCCTTTATCAGCAGCACAAAGTGAGATTTTCGCAGCCTCTTCTGCGTTCAGATGCTCCGCGCTGTCGGAGGAGTTAAATATTTACTCTGTTCACAAGAGTACAGCTGGGTGGGGGCTGTTGCTGACATATATAACTGGCTGCAGTTCAAATTAAGAATGACTGGAGTCGAACTCTTGTGTATTTTATTCAAAGCTCCCTTCAGAATTTATGTTTGCGTAAGTATTTGTAATAAAATCCTCAATTTCTTTTTCTATTTAATGGGGATTCTGTCTAATTCGCATCCACGAGCACAAGCTTTGATTTAAATACCTGTTGCTGATTTTTTTAACAACATATTGAGCTGATTGCTTTTTAATCCACGTGTGTGGAACGTGTCTTAGCAGATGGAGCTGACCTCGTCTGCTCCCAAAATAGAAGTACAAATGCAGTATAACATGTTTTACAGTGGGTCTCTGTGCTCGTCTGGGGCGTTCCCTTCTAAATCAGAGCTAAATCTGATCCCTCTTTCGTCAAGACGGCCTCGGTGGCTAATGTCAGAGGGGAATCGGAGGTGGGGGGGTAAGTTGGTTCATTCACAAATATCTATTGGCTATCTGCCAATATCTATCTGCAATTATGTTTCCTTGAACTAAACTAAGTGGCGCTGGTGTCTGATTCCTCGGAGCATCCTGATTCTTGCCGCCCGTCTCCCACAGTCACCTCACGTCAGCCATGTTGACCGTGTGCTGGAAAAATTTGAGATTGGAAACTTAGTCCTGCTCAGTGGAACTGACAATGACTTGACAAAGTCATCGGCGTCTGAGTGAACAACAGGAAAAAAAAGAAAAAAAAAAATCATCGTTTGGACACATTTACAATGATTTTATTGTGAAACTTCACTATACCACTGTGGTTCAGATATATATATATAAAAAAATGTGCGTAATCCTTGATTCCAGTGATCTTATCAAGTTTGAAGTTTACCCAAGTACCATAAAGGTCAGTGACTTCAGATAGCTGATTGGAAAAAAACAGGCAAAGTCCAACACCTGCCTTGACCCGGGGCTAGGTGAATGTTCCTGTTTCAGAAGTTGTACACTGACTCATTGTAGAATTTATCAGAAGTATGTAAATAACTCAAAATGGCTTTTGGTGGCAAAGAACCTGTCACTAACACAAAGAACATGTCTCAACACGTCACGCCAAGGCGTGGATCTGACCCAATACTCTGCTGCCACCTAGTGTTGGAAAATGAGCAGAACATTGTACTTCAGAAAATGCAAATTCCTGGTTATACAGGACTCTTTTGTTCGATTAGTATTTTCATTCATCATGACCATAGACATATTTGACAAAATCTAACCAGCCCTTCATTAAAAGCCGTCCCCTCTTCGATAAAAGACCTTCAACAAGTCATTTTGTGAGAACTGTTTTTTCTATAGGTCTGATCAAAGCTCTAGGCTTGTAATAAAAACAAGGGGGGTGGGGAGTGGAGACACTTATTGCACTTCACTTTATTGATCAATTTCCATGACCACAGTTGTACAATGCCGTTGACATGTAGGTGATGACAAAGCAGAATAAACATTGCCTGTGGCTTCCGCTCGCAGTCATAATATAGTTACCAGCGACTGAGTGTGAAGAAACAATAAGGTACACAGGCATATTTACAAGCGTTCCTTCCGTGACGGGACCCTGACACGCACACATGCTCCTTGTTACATCAGATCTTTATTCTCTACCGTCTCCAGTGGGTTGTGTATCAAATTCATTGGCCAAAGAAGACAGAACCAGTCCAGGGTTAGTGTGACACGCCGGAAGGAAGGTCCAAGAAATCCTTCAATACTAATGAAAACCATTTCCGGACTAGGGGGCGATAAGCGAACAGACTGCGGTGTGTGTGTAAGGGAAGGGGTGTTTATCGACTTGATTCATGAGAGACAGAGGAAATAAGGGCAAGGACATTTGGTCTTCGTGTGTTCTTCCATCTTTTTAACAGACGGAGGAAGAGAGCAAGAGAGGGCAGAGTTCCACCCCCACGCCCCCATCGCCAGCTCTTATCGGTCCATGTTCAGGTCCAAACTCTGCCCACGTTTATTTAGACAGCGTCTTCATCCTCTGATTTAGTGCAGCAAAGTTCTCTTCTATTGCCCCCAGGTTCTCCTTCATCGTCTGCTGGACCTGAAAAACAGAAAACACACAGAGTCTGAAGACGAGGACAAGATGAAGACGAGAGCTGAGGCAAAGCTGGTTAGTGACGCAGGAAATAAAGTAACTAACTCAGATCAACACTGGGACTGAGGTGGTGGTCAAGAACCAGGAGAGGTCACATGACTGAGACCACCACCATCTTTCAGTGACGTTGAGTTCCTAACTCGGATCAACACTGAGACCGAGGTGGTTGTAAAGAACCAGGAGAGGTCACATGACTGAGACCACCACCATCTTTCAGTGACGTTGAGTTCCATCCTTCAGGTTGTGCTGTTGCCATGGAGATGCATGAGCACACACCCGGACGCTGGCGGCGTTCAGCCCGTGGTCTGGTCAGTCAGCAGCCTACCTGTGTGAGCAGGGTGGTGTTGTCCTTCAGGGAGTTGTTGATCATCTGCTGGGTGGTGTCCAGGTGGGTCAGCAGCTGCCCAAACTGCATGGCTGCGAATCAGGAGGATGAAGAGAAATTATGAATGGATGGATGGATGGATGGAGGAGAGAGAGACGCAGAGAGCAGCTGATGAAATCCCTGTTTTCCTCAGACAAATCTGGAAGGAGTCGATCCGAGCGTTAATCTCATCCTGGCTGATAAAACCACTGCTTGAAAGACAAAATCATTTTCTCACTTGAGGACGGATGATGGCAGATCAGCGACAAACCGTATCAAACCCTATCGAGCAGTTTGCCGTCAGACTGTGACCAATCAATGCAAAAAGAGACTGGCTGATCAATGACCTCGTTCAGCTCCCAGAAATGAATTATCGATAGAAATCTCTTAATGCCGAGCTTCTGCTTTCATGTGCTAAATATTAAAAAGATGCTAATGGGATATATAATGGTATGCATCTCTGTGGCCCTGAGGGATGTTCAACGCTATTAGAAGATTGAGTCGAATACTGGTTCCATTTGGAATCTCATTTCACTGCCCCGTTTCTAATCAAATGCAATTAGATCTGATTCTTTTGTCTCTTTTTTCCCCCTAAATCTCATCTTTTGAGATGACACACACACACTGTTCCCATTGGATGCTAATGTTTACGTTCCTTCCTCATGTGCGATCCAGGTACTCGGCGTGTTATTTCCTTTGTATTCATTTTTCTTCTGTTGAATCATTTATGGTTCACCCTGCCCCCACTAACCTAAATCCATCTTCCCCTCTCATGGGTGTCATTTCAAGGCTCCTCTCCCCTCTAATGAAAGAACAGAACGTACGCTTCCATTTATTTATTGTTTCCTCCCAGTAGGGGAGAGGGGCGGGGTTTCTTTGGAGACAATGTTTACATTATTAACAATTATTTAACATTTTATACCAGGTGAGAACAGTCAACATCAACATGTGGTTTTTAGCCTCCACCTACCAGCGTCGGGGTGTTACCTTGCTCGTGCAGCTCCTTGACAGCGACGAGTCTCTGCACCACCTGAGGGATGGAAGTGGACATGGCATCCCACTTCTGCACCACATCATACAGCTGCGACACCTGCCAGGTGAAACACATCACTTACGCACTGAAAGTTCCCAACACACACCATCCTGCACTGGTTGAGCTTTTATTCTGTGAATTCGTTTGCAATGTCAGACAGTCTTAAGTCTGGTACAAACGGCATATCATGCCCCCTACTGGCCAAACGAGCAAACAGCACGTTGAAGTGATGCGATATGAAGAGCAGTGGAGGCAGTGGGATCACCCTCACTGGTCATACTGGTTGTTGTCTGAGACGTCACATTGCAAGAATCTGAGCGGCTTCAAGAATGAAGCATCTGCCAGGATGTGTTTTGCTGTACAGAAATAAATCTATCTGGGAAGGATCTTTTCTCTGTTGAAGTGTGGAAACAACTGTCCGATGGACGGAGAGAGAAAAGATGACTAACCTTGTTCTGTGTATCGGCATCCTCGATTGCTGCTTTGTGCTTGGCAATCTCGTTCATCTTTCCAAGGACACTCTGATTGGGGGAGGAAAACAATAACAGAAGCCGTTTGCATGAGGGATGGAGCTCCACAGGTGTTCAGACACGAGAGGAAAAGCATGATTGAAGAGAGAAGCAGTGGTGTGGTGAACACCTGTGTGACATCTCACACCTATTCCACTGTGCAGTGTTTAACTAGAATCTGTGCACGGAGGGAAAGGAGCTGCAGCTGAAGAGATATGATATATAAATAGGACAGGCAGCTCTGGATGTGCTGGATGTCACGTCTGACAGAGCCTGGCTGACTGCCACATCCCTCTCTGCGCTGAAAGATAAACCCAGATGTATCTTCTCAAATGTCTCAGTGACTTACAAACGACGACGAGTGGATGGAACTGAAAGCACACGACCCCTCAGACGAGGGGTTTCCCCCGTGCAGAGCGCTGTGTGGGGATTATCTGTACCTGCAGTCTGGCCTCCACTTGATCCAGAGTGGCGGAGTCCAGAGCGCTGACTCTGGCCTGCAGGAGCTCTAAGGTATCCTGGTACAAACACACACACACACACACACACCAAGTCATCCAGAGCCACGGCAGAAACAGACAATCGGACAGGAAGTGATGTCGTGTTTCCAGTGTGACCCAGTTCTCTGGCTGCACATGTTCCAGCGGAAAGTCACTGACAACTCACCATCAAACTGGCTCCGTGGACGCCAGCACTCAGTGGTCCCTGGGAAACAAACACAGAAGAGACATCGGAGCCGACCTCAGGATTAGGTCATTTCTATTTGGGTTTGTGGATGGTTACACAGACACAGGACCACGACAGTTCTGGTGCAGATGAGCCGGACTGAGCGTGGAGGAAAACCGAGACCGTGTGTGTTAGTAAGTGTGTACCTGCTTGTCTGACCCGGAGCCGACAGCAATCTCCAACTCAGCTAGTCTCTTCTCCAGCTCCGCCATCTACAGGGAGAAGAAGGGAACACTGACAGCAGCACTTCTCCACATTCCATTTCCACCTCGGCCACATTCAGCATCATCTGGCTGGTTTCCCCTCAGTACGTGGGGTCATGTAATAATTACCAGATATCTTAGTCCCGTCTGAATGTGCCACGTCAGGAACTAGTCAGTTAAGATTACCCTGACTTTTACCAACTGTAAAAGGGTCCTTGAACGTTACCTCAGGAGACCGTAATCCTGTGAATAGACGTGCAGTAAATATGTGTGTAGACATGTCATCATATCCTGTTTAAAAGGGTTTTTTTAAGGTGTTTTTCATGGGATTTAAAGCATGGAGGTCCATTCTTCACTATACAGTCAAATGACAAATCAGTGTGAAAGCTCAGGTAACGTTGCTGTGGGCCGACGACAAACACCATTCAAACCGGGAAGGAGGTTGCAGCCACGGGACTTTAGATGACTTTAGACAACACATCATTTCCATGTTAGATTTCCATGTTATCATTTTCCATGATAGCCTGGAAAGACTGGTACACACAGAAAGCTAAGTCACGCGCTCATGTCAGCGGTGAATGGATTTACCCCTCCCACTGGTACGTTTACTCCTACTTTGTTTTTATTACCTTCACCATCCTGTGGTTCAGTGCTATCACCCCATGTACCGAGGTCAAATGGATCCCGGTTGTCCCCTGACTGGGTGACTCATGTCTGCTGGTCAGTTTGAAAGTGGTGGCGGGAGGGGGCAGCTTTCTCCTCTCATCACAAAAGGAAACCCATCCTACATGGAACATCTTTGTCCACGTTACCTTGGCAGACTCATTGAATTTCTCCTGCTCCGGTCTGCTGTGTAGTTCATAGAGCACCACTCCATCTGGGCCTTTAGCTGAAGCTGCTGGCTTGCCGTCTCCTGCCGTGTTGCCACGGCTGCCCTTGGCCGCTTCCAGCTGTGTGAGCAGACGCCTGTGGGAAGGATGGAAAAGGACACATAAAAGGATGATTTGCTCAGTATGAGTGCTGTGCTGGAGCCTCTCTTCCTTCTCAATATCCCACACGTTCAGGCTGTTCGGCTTTAACTCTCCTCCTCTTATGTGTTCTGTACCTGCATTCTCAGCTGGGGTCTTCCAGGAGTACATCTCTATTCTAGTTTATCTCTCTCTCCATTCTTTCAAGACAACAGCAGCATATTAATCCACCAAACTTTGTCCTGTATCGATCCCTCTTTAGCCTTCCACTACATCTCTTTGGTCTTTCGGGGTCTAACCATGTTCCAGATGACACCTGTTGGTCTTCTGGCTGCATCATCTGGTTTTCTTCCATCTCACCTGGCCAGTGCTCCATCTGGATCAGCCAGATTGATGTGAGCCTGTGGTCCCAGCAAGGAATCCAGATGGGCAGAAACCAGCTGCTGTTTGAGCTGCGCTGCGTGCTGGGCAAGTACCACAGGGGTCAGCCGCTCCTCTGCATTGCTTTCTTGTGTTGCAGTCTGGACGAGACCAAGGAGTTTCAGTTTCAGCGACTCGTACATCACAACTATAGTTTTAAGGTTTGGATGAGGCATCTATACACAAATCCTTTCAGCTGCCTTAGGATTTTAATCTTTCCTGTGTGCATCTGAGGTCAGACAGCTGCTCTGGGTGCATCCAAGTTACGACACCAAAGTGTTAATAGCTTCTGCTATTTTTAAAAAGAAATCCATTATGCTTTTCCATATTTTACTGCCAGACGTGCGTGTGTGTGAGTGGGGGTGTGAGCGGTCTACCTGGATGGCATCCACTTCCTGACTCAGTTCCTGGATCTCGCTCACCAGCCGTTGGTACTTCTGCTGGGGAGTCTCCTTTACTCCACCACCTTCTCCAAGCTGACGAGAGACCAGAGGGCACGTTCAGAACACAAGTCACATGACACCAAGTGACAATGGAGTTTGAAAGTGGAAACGGTTGCAGCAGGAGTCAATGCACTCACAAGCTCAAACTCTCCTGACTGGTAGCCCACCCTTCTGCTTCTACTGATTCTGTCCGAGAAGTCTGGGAATAGGACAGGGAAAGACAAAACAGGATAAATGACCGAGATACTTGTTGGAAACAAGTCCAGCCAAAGTCAGAGTAAAACTCAGACACAGAAAAAAAAACAAACTCAGATACAGACACTAATGGAAGACATTTTTCTTGGTCGAGTCGATGAGTCGATCTATTCTATAAGTAATGAAGACATATTCAAACTGACCGAGTCCTTTAGTGTTGACATGTTTGTCTTTGAACTTGTCATACGCAGCATTGGGGTTGACCACGATCCTCTCCACGCTGTCACTGCAGAGCTCCTCCTGTCATCGGAACGTCAGGAAATACATTCATGATCATCATCGTCACAAAGTCGTTGCAGGAGCGTAAACCTAAGAACAGCAAAGACCTGACCCGTTACTTATTGAGACAAAACATCGAAAACCCAAGAGACTTGAAATATGGTGGACTGACTGCAAACGATGAGAGGAAATCTCGCGCTTGATCATCACCAAAGACAGAGAATTTTGACACCAGACATTTGCTTACCAAGGTCCACAACACCCTCAGCTTTTATTAAAAAGCCATCAATGATGAAAATATGTGGTAGTTGAACATGCACTATGAGGCAATGGTTTTGATTTCATCATGAAATTCGGCAATCACGGCCAAAGATGCATCCAAATGAACACATCATGAAAATGACACACTTCATGTGGTATAAGTGGATTATAGCTCCGTAGATTAGAGGATGTGAATTCAGCCATTTGAATTTCTTCCTAAATGATGATGATCAATGATCTTGATGAGGACACAACACGGGTCATTTCAGAAGATGAATTAGACTGCGTCAGAACACATCAGTGGCACAAACATCGTTACATACAGATTTGAACAAAAAGACACACGGAACACACATTTCCACAAATGGAGGGGGGGAAGAGGGGGGCGAGGAGGTGGAGAGTTAGTCAGGCTCTTACCAGCTCCTTGGGTTTCCAAAGAGAGTTAGAGGAGAGCAGAGGGGGGACAGAAAGTAGGAGAGAGAGAGAAAAAGACAGCACTGATTAATAGGGTTATCACATGCCATGCACACAACAGGAACAGTTGGTTTAGGTCGGGAAAAGATGAGAAGAACGCAGTGTTCTGAGAGTGTATGCTGAAAACCTTGAAGGCATTCTGCTCAGACAACTTCCCCTGAATGCTGGGTGGTGAGAGAACCCATGAACAGCACTGTCACATTCTACTTGATTAGACACAGTATCACCACGTGCTCCCAAAAAGGTCCCTGGGAATGATTCATTCAAACATTCAGGGATTAGTGCATCAGGACGGATTTAATAGTGTCCCAAAGAAAGATGTTATCCACTAAATCAAAGTCCTCTGAGTATGTGAGTGGCCCCTCTACACTGTGTATCTTTAGGTTGTCAGTTGGAGAAACCTTTGGTTATTTATTAAAACGAAAGTTAGAAAGCTGACAAATGCCCATGAACAGCTTTGCTCTCTACTCTTAATATCTGTGTCATAAAGGTGTGATAAAATACTCACAAGCAATTGAAGAAGACCTTTTAAGTATACAGTATAAGAATGTGGAATACTGCTGAAATCTAATGAACATCCAGAACTATAGCCAAAGGTTGTTATTCTTATGGAGTCATATTTACAAATTATGTAGCGTGCAATGAACATGGCGTTATCACAGTGTGTAGAGGCCTTGAAACCGGTAGTTAGTCAAAACAGTGTTGTTAGCCAAGAAGCAAATGTTCAAGCATGATAGAACAAAAGTTAAAAAGAATGAATACATTTCTTCATTAAAACACACTCTGCTGAGCCTTCTGTCAATGCACGACTCCCTGACAGAGGAACATGAACATGTTTGAAGACCCTCAGCAGTGTGTTTCAGGTTTGTTTGAGCAACACACACAGGGGGAAGAGAACCAATTCCTCATTTAATCCCAATTTATGGAAACGGAAAAAGATCATAACCACATGCAAGATAGCATGGCATTAATCACTGACAGTAAATTGATTCAGTCTTACTTGTATACACTAGGGTCCAAAGGAGTGGTGGGCAAAAGTCAAAAAGGGGCAAGGGTATGGGAGGAGTGAGTTTGCAAAGATGGAAGGAAAAATTAGGTTTCACTCAGCTCTTCATTTATCAACCAAAACATCAGCTGGTTTTGCTCCTTTTCACTATGGGTGGTTCTTAATTTGTGTAGTTAGTATTTGTGAGCATGAATTATTACTGGATACAATACGTAATATGCAGAACTAATGGCAAGAGGTCCTGTAAGAGGTACTTTTCACTTTGCAGTGAAAAACCATTACATACTTTTTCCTAAAAACAACACAAAGAAATAATTTATCGCACATGTACGTAATGGTGAGCGAACCTTAGTTAGCTTAATGTATAAAACTTGACAAATGTAGTAAATCGAATATGTATGAAACCTACCGACTCAAACTGAGCCTGGTCATCCTCTGGAAGGTCGCCAGTTTCGTACACGTCCGGTTCGTTGAAGGCCTGTAAGGGAAATAATACAATACCATTACTAATACATCGTTTATAGCCGTTAGCATGGCCAACGCCCTGGCTGGTTTGACAATGCACAGAATGATTAACCCCTGCTGTCTGGTGACTTGTATTAAAAGCACGCTAGCGCGAAGGTTTACTGGCAACGATAACTGCTTTGTTTAACTGTAGTGGAAAACGGTGGGTGACGTTAGCCAACTTAGCTGTCACTGTTTACGTCTACGGGGAACGTAGCATTCTTGCTAATCTGTCTGCTAGCGTTAGCTACTTACAATTCCTGGTAAATTTGCGTATTTAGGGTCGGCCATTGTTGCAAAGCGGCAAGGACGATACGAATGAATCGTGATAAAAAAACCCAAACGGTTAGTTATCGTTTAACCTAAAGATTATGGTACAAAAGCTATCGTTAGACAACCCGACAGTCACCGGCGGATGACTCTCAGGTCTGTGGTCACCAGCTTGAATTGACAAGAGTGTGCGTTGGTTTCTCTCACAGCTTTGGCCTATTTGCGGTGACGTTACAAAATGAGAGACTGTCTCACCGGCGCATCACTGTATCAAAAACAAGCACTTCCACAGTGGGCTGCGCATGCGCTCCTTTTGATCACTATCAAATTATTATCTAATTTCTCTTTTATTATTTCAACATATTTTGAGAACTATCTCACTACGCATATGTTGTATAACACACATACATTTTCTATGAACGGATTCTCTTTAACAATAAATCCCATTTTAGTTTTCGTGTGGTTGCGCTGTCCTATAACAACCACACAGGGGTGCTAAAGGCCCGAACAAACTGACCCTTATGGCGCGGAGGACTCACTAATGGAGAGAAATCATCTAAACCACCCTGAGCAGATTTACAGGGCAAATTACGCGTAAATGAACATTAGCAATTTATGTTGAAATAAATTACAGTAAAGTAAACTTGAATAATAACAATTGTGATAATATGTCAAAGTCCTATACTGCTATTTCAAGGGGAAACAAGCCAAATAACCTTCAAGAAATAAATCCCCCTAGATATTTAAATCAGGGAAATATTTTATACACATTGTAAAATAGTTTGCCTTATATTCTGCATACTATTATCAATGTTTGTCATATTTTTCTGACATATTAATTTCGTTTAGATTTTAGATAACACGAGATTAAAAAACAAACAAACAAACAAAATTGAATGAATTCTCCTCCGTGTCTATGGAGCCTCTGAAATTGCTTCTAGAACCTCATGTGGCCCCACAGGCACCGTTGTGGTCCCTGCTCCTCGGCTCCTGCGCTCAGCGGTGCTGATGAGAGGCTTCTGCTCCCTCGCTCCGCCCACAGGGATGGAGCAGGGATGACGGTGATGCTGCTAAAAGCCTCCCGCCTCTCCAGACACTGTCGACCGCACCAGTTCGGACTACACTGCCCGGTACAACTCCCCATCTGCCTTCCACCGTTCAACTGCACCGAGTTTGGCTTGAGGAGCATTTTTAAACCCAGACACAGTCTCCGCAGGGTTCTTTTCCATTTCAACCATTCATTTGACTGTAGTCTTTCCCCAAAACTAGTAATTGTTTCTTTCACATGCTCCTGTTCTCGCTCTGCATAGTTGCAGACACTTGATCCACGCCGGTAAACGGCTGCAAGGATTCCCCCAACCTTTTTCTTTTAATAGGAAAAAAAATCATCTTTTGGAAGCTCATCCACAGTTTTTCTGCACAATGGCTGACTCAAACGCGGAATGCAATATCAAGGTGCTATGTCGTTTTCGTCCAATGAATCAGTCCGAAATCCTCCGCGGAGATAAGTTCATTCCGATTTTTCACGGGGAGGACACAGTCGTTCTTGGGGTAAGTTCTTTTCAATTGTCTCCTTCATCTACCTCGTCTGGCAGCAGACGGACGCCACTCTTCGTCCTCACACCGGGCGGACGAGACTGACGCCTCAAGCAGCTTTGGACAGGGGAGCAAACAAAGTAGAAAGGATCGATTCCGGGACAGAATGTAGCATGAACATTGTGTGTGATCCCGCGAGTAAAAACGCATCTGAAAAGCTGAGATTCGTCAAATTGACGAACAGAAGCACATGTCGTGTTTGGCATTTTCTCTCTCACTTTCATTCATTTCCACACAAGATCGATAATCTAAAAAACAGAACTTAAAATCCAAATGAAGCCAGGACCTCTTTGTGATCCTTGTTTTTACTGCCTCCTTCGTGTATTGATTATCAGAGTGTGCTGTATCTGGTGAATTATGTGGGATTGATTGCAGTCAATCTGTACTGCACCTTTGTATGGTCAGGTGCTGCACACCCAATGACAGTCATAATAATGTGTGGTCTCTTCTTCAGTGAATGGATTTTAACAAGGAGGCAGCTGATGATTGTTGTGATTCCCTTGGATCAGCTCTCAAACTGAACTAAGCAATAAACATGTTATTATTTAGATGGATTCCTACCCGAGGCTGAGGTTAACAGCGTGATTGTGATCCAGATCACATTATAGTGAAACTGCTGGCGTGTAGATGGAAAACCAGAGTGATCTAAATGCAAATGTTGCCATTATTTAGATGTAAAACACATGTGGGCTGACCTACACCTAAAGACATGCATGTGCTTAAACAAATGCATATGTAATGGAGCGCACACATTTTCACTACACACACATTTCCATGACTGTAGAGGGCAATGCATTCATTGCACATCCTAATCACAACTTCCCATTCCTTAACCCGAAACTCAACATGTGAATCTGAACATGTGAAACTCTGAACATGTGAATTTAATAGGGGCGAGCATTTTGAGGTGAGTCTGTACAAATGACTGTACAAATGGATGTTTGTCCCCATCACATAGAGAAAAGATACACACACACACACACACACACAAACACACACACACACACACACACACACACACACACACACACACACACACACAC
>JBBMJM010000008.1:1216764-1227332 GCA_037832705.1 Centriscus cristatus | reverse complement strand
TTGAATTGGAGAATTGATGATCATTGACGATGATTTATCATGTACAAGTGGAACATTGACTTGAGACTGTAATGGCACTGTAAACTTTCACTGTGACCCTCAGTGCTTCACGAGCAAATAATTCAAATCAGCACAATTCACAATGGATACATACGACAACTGAGGTCTGGTGAGGTTCATGCGGAAAAACATAATAGAAAGTTAATGTTTGAGGTTGAACTACACTACTTTTCTCAGGGACGTGCAAACACCACTCACAAGGCCACATCCGAGTTTCCCCCGACTCTCTCTCTCTCTCTCTCTCTCATTGACAGATCGATTTTCAATTCAATTCATTTTATTTTATTCATATAGCCCAGACTTTATTGTCCGCAGAGTACAACACTCTCTGTCTTTAGACCCCTGATCAGCCTGAGGAAAAACTATGGAAAAAAAAGTGAAGAAAAATAAATGAATAGGGAAAAAAGGCCTCAGGAAAGGCCAGATAAAGAAGAACCCACCACCCCCACACCCCCTCCTGGGATGGTCAGACCAGCAATAAGTGTTGCATGTACAAACTATGAAAATACTATGGTGGCAATTATGAAGACAGGAGATCCATCTCCTCAAAGATACTAAAAAGTCCAACGGTGCGTGTCTGCCCGCACCCGTCCAATGACCCATGGCAGCAGGAAAAACCCAAGAGACGAGGAAACACATCCACGCTTTACACTGCAGTTAATGCACAGCCCGCTGTGTCTCATGCGTCTCGTCGAGACACACAAGAGAGACTTTTACTACATCAGAGCCCCGATGAAGCATCGTTACCACCGTGAAAACGAGTTGAAATCGTAGTGTGGATGATACAAAACATTAGTCTCGTGTCATGAACACTGAAAACCCCGTATGTCACCCACATCCTGCAGTGCCCTGTCAAAGTGCAGCACTCGCCAGTCTCTCTTATTTTACAAAGTAAAGAGAAATAGAAAGACATTGTGATTTCGCCATCCTGAGCAATTGCGTGCACGACGCCTGTGGGGGTCATTAGGTGGCCGCAGGTCTCCTCGACAGACGGGGAGATTACAAGCCAGATGTCAGCTTGTATACAGCAAGAGGGCGGCGGACTGGGATTTGTTTGGGAGCGGATGGACTCCTGTGTTTTTAGAGCTGATACTTGTTGATACTTGCATGTAACACCCAGTATGACAAACACAACGTGCAAGTTCTACCGTGGACGAATGTCTCAGTAGGAAGGCGAGCATTTCTTGGGACAACCTACACTCCCAGGGATTCGGGATCCTGTTGTATTATCAGAAATAACCTTTAAGTACGACACGTTCTTATGCTTTTGCTTCGAGGCAAAAAGTCCCGAAACTTCTCGGACCATTTTTCATACAAGGAAAGAGTTACTTTCCTCTTTGCTATATTTGATTACCACCCTGTCTGGTGACTGACTGTGTTCTGTCCACTGGGTGAAATGCAGCCTGTTGGTGGTTGGATTACTCAAAACCACCTACTTGCCCCAAAGTAGAGACAGACCACTCAAGGAGATCGGGTCATTTTATTGAAAGCATGTTTTTCATGTCTGATCCAAAAAGGCACGTCTAGTATCTGATGGCTCATCAGCAGCGTCACCCGACGTACAAATGAACATGATATCCACCGCCCTGTCTCTCTGTCCCCCGGCCTGTCTCACTGTCTCCCAGTCTCTCTGTCTATATGTCTCCCTCTTTCTCTCTTCTCCCCCACTTCTCTCACTCTTTCATTTTCCGTTGACAAGCTCTCTGAATCTTTGACCACACAGCCTGGAAAAATAGCACAAAGTCATGCTGCAAGGCAAGTCTATCCCTGACCCTGATTCCCTCTCACCACATTTCCATCAGCAGCAAAGTAAAACACATCTAATCATTTCAATTTTTCCCCCTCCGTCGCAGTATTATTAACATTGTTAATTTTCTGAGGGTTGCAGCCGGGAGGGGAATGTCAAGGGAAATGCATTATGGTGAGATCTTCCATTGATCCACCATTATGCACACTTAGTCTGCTTTAATGGCCTAATGAATCCAAAAGGCCCGTTTAAACCGCGAAAGAAAGACGCGTCAAAAAAACAGACACAGAAGCGATACAAACGTGTAACATCGAAGGCTGCTTTGTTTCATGCTCGCTCCTACCGCTGCTGTGCTTTCTACGTTACCACTAAGATGAATTATCTGGCAGAGCTTTCACTGCTATTTCAAGGACGATGCCTGCTGGATGAACTTGCGAGTTTGAAAGAGAAGAGAAGGAAGTTGCATGCCGGTAGTGTTGGATTGACAACTGTAATGTCCTCTTCAAGCACACGTACAGTAGACAAACTGTGGTGAAATCTCTGTGGGATAAAGACTCTTTATTGCTGATTTAAGCCCGAGGATAGATTGCATTCTTCATATAAACATTTTTTAATTGGATTTTGTTTCAAATGAAAATTGTTAACTCTGCCACCCGTGTTCTTGCTGTCTGTGTGACGGCTGCCAGGTTTCACCAGACATGAGAAATGCATGTCGCTCGCCAGGGGTAGTATCGATTAAAGTTTCAGTCACATCCAGGCAACGGTGAAAAACAGCGGGATCTCTGCGTTATGATCATAAGTTCTCCACACTAAATCCAAAAAACCCACATAACTGTACTTTTCTGCTGTCCGTTGGATGATTAGAGTTAGAGTTAGTTGTCTTTATGTCCACAACTCCATGTGATTCTTTAGTTCAAATGTTTCCTTCAAAACGTGTGTGTTAACTGTTGTCAGTGGCCCCATTCCAGTCCGGTAAGTTATTGTTTCAATATGAAGAGATTACTTATAAGTAATGCATTTGAAAGCATTTGAAACAAGAGGTGACACCCCCCACGACGGAGGATCTCTTCTGACTCACTGGTTTCAGCAATGGAAGACCAACTGTGAGGGGCAGCGACGTTCGCGATGCCAACTGGTGTTGTCAGAGCTGAACAAAACAAGTGTCCCACAATGGCTCCGCCATAGAACCATATACCTGAATCTGTTCTGCTTTTAACTAACATTCACCATTTGTCTGCTCTCTGGCGTCGGAGTATGTTACAACAAGAAATAGACTCTGTCTGCCACCGTCGGGTTTGCGAGCAAACAAGCAAACACACTTACAGCCACCATTTCCTGGAGCTCTTCGCTGAGAGCTTTCATCTTTCATAAAGCTGAACAACCAGAAGACTCTTCGCCAACGAGAAATTGCTGAAATGGAAATAGAAAAGTTGACCACTGCTTAAGCGTTTTGGAGGCAGTTTTGTCTTTCTTAAAAAAAAAAAAAGTGGAATGGGATATAAAACGTTTACCAGCAGTAACCAAATGCGCAACAACTTGATGCCAAAGGCTCTGGAGTACATTATAATTACCTCTGCCAAGGAAGTTGTGTTTATGTCGGTGTTTGTTCGGTTTGTCTGTCTGTCTCACTGTCTGTGTGTCAGCGTCATTGAACTTGTTGGAGGGTGTAGCAAGAGCCAAGGAATGACCAGTTACGTCGCCATGAGCCGCTCCTGAGCAGAGCATCCGGTGACGTCACAAGGTGCGTTGTGCGTAAAAGACACAAGTAGAGTGAGAAGGTGTTGGGCAGCTTTGTAAAAATAATATAAATGTAATATTAAATAATGAAATGGAAATTCTTCAACCAAAAAAAACGGCCTCTTTGTCAATGGCGACATAACCAGGGCAGATAAACGCGCCCACCCAACGTCTTGAGGTTCATCAAACTGTAGACACCAAAACCTCTCAACCACATAGGCCAGAAATGGTAAACTGGGCAGAGAAAGCTTTTTGAAGGGGCTGTTAAGAACTTAACGCATTCTCTAATTATAGATCTCACTTGCTCTCTTTTGAAGAAACCTGCAAATGGGAACACGCCAAAGTTTTAGATTACGGCAGGTCTTATAAAATTTGCAAAAAGTGGCGCACTGCACACCACTTGTGCAGCAGTATGAGAGGTTTTTCTTCACCTGCCCTCTCATTTCAACTTATATGTAAGAACATGAAGCATTAACGAACTCTAAGAAGAGGGAGGATCTTACTCAAAGCAGTAACAAGCCATGTGTCAAATGAGAGGGGAGGGAAATGCCTCAGAATGTGTCAAAAGATCACCGCATATAACAAATGTATAAGAGCGATAGATAGTGGATGGATTCGACGGACAGATTACGACTGCATGTAGCAGCCCGTGTTCTTCTGCTCACACCCCTTCTGGGACAAGAAAATAAAGCAATGAAGGTTAGTCGGAGAGCAGACTGCCAAATATAGCCGCTGTGTTCATGTGAGGGCCAGACTCTCCAGCACGACAAGCCCAGCTCTGACCCTGCCCTGTAATTGAGGAGAAAATAAGGACAGAAATTATATGTTTATTTTTGACAACAATTTTAATCTCCTGCGCTCTCCTTCAGAAAACGATACACCCACAAAAAGGCGCTGAGAATCTGTCTTGCTGACTGAAAGAGCTCTATTTTTTTTTTTTTTCATCTAGCTGAATGATCATCGCCTTAGCAGACATCCCACCGTTCATCTGGAATATGTGAAGTTTAAAGTCAAGAAGTAACGTCCAGCTGTCCTACGATTCTGTGGAGTATTTTTGATTAGTGTTATCTGACAAATGAAGTACTTCTTTATTGTGTTACAGTTATTTGAATGAATGGTTTTAATGACTACATGGCTGGTTTATAGGTTTATTTCATGTATACAGTACATTTTGCACATCTTGTGCAATGCAACCCAATGAGGTATGTGAAGAAAACTGTGATTGTTGTCATTTATGAGACGCTTTCAATATTTCAAGCTATTTCAATATTTTAAAAACATTATTTTATGTCACATTGTATTAATTAAAAAAAATCTTTTACATCAGTCCATTAGCAAATACTGTGTGTTTAGATTTGACTTTCTTGTTTTTTGTTTTTTCTTTTAACTTTTCTTTTGTCGTAAAAATCTCTAAGTGAATTTGTCCCTGAGCATGTTGCTGCTCCCTGAGTGAATATTTGGTTCATAACCTTTTGACCTCATCATCACTTAGCATTCCTTGTGCTGTTTTATTCATATTTCTTAGGTCAGTGTTCGTGAGCCCCTAACCTACAGCCCTGAGCCTCATGTTATGGCCCGGCCGTGGTTGCTGCATGGAAGCGGTTTGAGGACAAAATACATGTTGTCAGCAAAATTAGGCCAAGACATATTTTCCTCTCAAAGACTTTTATTCCAGATTTGCAACAGAAAATGAATGATGACAGATAGTTATTTTGAACTTCATCTATACTGGCAAGACTGCATTTTTTCCTCTTTTACATTAACATTTCTCTGTTGCCCCCTCCTCAGATCTCCTTCTTTTTATCTAGAGGAGGAAATGATCTCTGCCAGTCGTTTCCTCTCATTTGAATTCATTTTATTTGTCGTGATAATCTCTTCTTTATTTTATAAAATGACTTGATCCTTGTCTCCTCTGCCTGTCTCGGTAGCTCAGTCTCTTTAAAGATCTCGTTGAAAAAGCCAGTTAACTGACTTAAAGAATATTGGAAACAGAAAGAGAGGCTGAAACCAGAATAATAAAATATTGAATGGAAACCACAGACTCAGACGGCTCCGTTTTTTTCTTCCTGTTTTTTTTTCTTTTTTCTATTAATGTGGAAGGGAAAGGCAACTTTGTGTTTTTGTTGCTTTTTCATTAAGAAAAGAATTTCACCTTCATCCAGCCTTCATTAGTTGTGTGTCATTAATCCACAGAGCTAATCTGACTGGATGATACATATCTTTCCTCAAAACTTTCTGGACGAATCCCAGTGGAAAAAATAAAAGACATAACGTCTACATCCATGAGTAACCAATTCATGCATTTATCTTGAGAATTGATTCGGCACTGGGGGAGGAGGAACGTCCTCTGTGCATCCACCAATCACTGTCTGTTTCCCTGCACCTCTGGCTCGTGTTGGCTCCTCCCAAAGCCACAGGCCGTAATTAGGGGGCGGGGCCTCTGGGCCTCAAAACACTTCTCCGCGTTAACTTCTTCCAAAGTGTCCCGGGACTCCGAGCTGTGCTTCTCCCTCTCCCCTCAGCTTCCCAAGGATTTTGTTTCTCAGGGATGGCCGCATCCATTCTGGAGGTAGGGAGTGTGATTGTAAGTAGATTTCCTTTATCTTCTTCCCATTGCAGCATCAGCATATTACATTTGTTTTTCAATCTGTGTATTTTTTTTCAAAACAAAATCAGATATATTATTAAAAACAAATCAATCTAATATAAGTAGCCCTGGACCTCATACTGCTTCATACAGGCACTGAAAGCCTTTCTCAGATGTATAGACTGAAATAGATATATGCCATAATGATGAAAATCAAATAAGTGTATGTCATAATGGTAATAATGAAATAGATAGATGCTAGAGCTGCCAGTCAACAGGAAATCAGTAGACATCATTTATATCAATAATAAAGACACACAGACTAACATACAGACTATACAAACTCTGTCCTGTTGCATTCCATCCACATGTACATTGTGTGTTTATATCAATTCGACATACCATTATGGATACGCAGGGGCTTGGCTCATGTGAAAGCGTGGAAAAGAAAAATACTGGGGGTGTTGGGGGGGGGCTCGGGGGGGATACTGCAGGGAAAACCATTGAAATGTAAGTTAAATAGCTTCTATGCAGAGTTACAGACTGAAGAAGCATTTTAAAAACGTTTTATGTAAAAAAAAAAATAAAATAAAAACAAATTTCTCAACATGACAAAAATAGATTTTATTGCGTTAGATTTAGTGTTAAAAAAAAAAAACAATCACTGGCAGGAAGATGGAGGTGAGAGTTGCCATTCGATATGTTTCACAAGGTGCACAAACCTTCACACAGCTCGACATCCTGGTGGCTGGCGACTGTGGCGAGAGAGGCCAGCAAAGCAAACATGAGTGCAAAAATAAGAATGGCCCATAGACAGCGGTTAAGTCAAACAAAAGCGAGGGAATTCCTTCTATGCTGAGCAGTGCAGGACCCTCGCAAGCATAAACATTCTCTGCTTTAAATTGCCCTGACCACTTTGAAAGTGGAGAGGGCAGGAAAAGCCAGCGGTGGCAGTCAGACATACGTTTTTTATTAGAGTTGACACTGACAGAAGCAGTAAGCAGCCAGCCAGACAGTTTCATTTTCACCCTTGCCTCCTCCCCAGGAAGACGCACGCTATGGCTCCAGTCCTCTGGCTATGTTAACTGCTACCTGTAACAAGTTTGGCAGCACCAGCCCAGTCAGGGATTCGGCTACTCCTGGTAAGATCGGCAGCACCACTCCGGGGAAGAAGGCCTACAACATGAACTCTGATCTTCAGACGGCTAAGAACGGGCGGGCCGCGGATAGCAGCGGCATGGCGGACTCGTACACTGGCTCCTTCACCACAGCTGGAGGTGGAGGAAGCGGCGGACTGTTAACCCCTACTGGAAGCCCCCCTCCTTCAGCCGGAGGCTACACAACAGAATATAACCCTTTTTCCCATTCTTTCCAGACCTCAGTGTCCCAGGACCAGTCTCTTTTAGTGTCCAAGGCCCATGCTACCGCAGACTGCCTCACCAGTGTCTATACCTCCCTGGACATGACACACCCTTATGGCTCCTGGTATAAAGCCGGTATCCACCCTGGCATTACTGCAGCCCCAGCTAATGCTACGTCCTCTTGGTGGGACGTCCACCCCAACTCTAACTGGCTCTCAGCCACCCAGCCCCAGTCGGACGGAGGCCTTCAGGCCTCCCTGCAGCCTGTGGCACCGCAGGCCTCTCTCAGCCCTCAGCTGCCCAGTTACAGCTCTGATTTCACATCCCTAAACCCAGCTCCGTACACCTCTGTGGGACTGGGCTCCTCCTCACACCTCCTCCAGCCCTCCCAGCACATGCTGTCCCAGGACATGTACAAGCCCAAGCCCGTGCAAAGCGCAGGGCTGATTGAGACTCCCATGGGTCTAAAGCCTGCGAGGGGATCAGGGAGCTACAGCGGAGGTGCAGCACCCACCAGGTCCTCGTGTGATTGCCCCAACTGCCAGGAGCTGGAGAGACTGGGAGCTTCAGCCGCGTCCCTGAGAAAGAAGCCAGTCCACAGCTGCCACATCCCCGGCTGCGGGAAGGTCTACGGCAAGGCCTCCCACCTCAAAGCCCACCTGCGCTGGCACACCGGCGAACGGCCCTTTGTGTGCAACTGGCTGTTCTGCGGGAAGCGCTTTACTCGCTCGGATGAACTGGAGAGGCATGTACGCACACACACGCGAGAGAAGAAGTTCACCTGTCTACTATGCAACAAGCGCTTCACACGCAGCGACCACCTCTCCAAGCACCAGAAGACCCACGCAGATTCTGCAATGCAGGGAAAAGTCGTAGCAGTGGAGGGGGACACAGACCCTCGGAGTGAAGACACCACAGAGCTCAACACCAGCGTCGTGCCCAACAATCCGGTCGCTGACACGATCACCAACGGGGATGAGAAGACCGGCACACCCAATGGCGTGGAAAACAGCAGCGGACTGTTGGAGATCTGAACTTCACTAGACGTTTGATACTGTGCTTACGTTGAAACACGCAGGCCTCCTTCTTCAGGCTTCAACCTCTTGAGTGACAGCCAGCAGTCGGTGTCAAGATACAAAGGACGTCAGATCACATTAGAAAAGACTTGAAACAATAAATGTCCAAGCACGTCAAAGAAAAAAAAAGAAAAGAAAAAAGAAACACTTTAAAATATGTTGTCTAGACTGCACATGCATGAATAAAGCTTTCCAGAAAGTGGCAGAGTATTTTGCAAACACACAGAGTCAAAGCAGCCTTATCACAAACGTGTGCATGTGCACACACACATGCACAGTGAAATAAGTACGGACAAATGTGCCGAACATGCACGCAGTGACAAACAGGACAGTATGCTTACACTTGCACGTAAACACACGCATGCACACATTTTGTAGCCGCCGACACACGTTCTCTGCCTTTTGAATGAGACAAACCACTGGGGAAATTTAATCTGCAAAAGCAGAAGGAAAAGAGCTCTGAAGCCGCAAAAGGAAAGTCGTTTTAGAAGGAGACTTATGGTTAGGATGGTGGGGTTGATGGAGCAATGCATGCCGAAAGAAAAATTTGATTTACAACTGTACTTTGATACTTCATTATTCTTGAAGCGATCAGTGGACAGTCTTACATACTGCTTGTTGTTGCCAAAGCTATTTTGACGATTTTTTGCATTTCACTCTTGTTTGCTCCTTATGTGTAATTTAATTTCTTATTTACATAAATAATCTAATTTATGTCTTAAATTATAAACATTGAGGATTATCTTGCACTTTGCAGGAAATATAATGTCTGGGGAATAAATGCAAGATAGTTCCAACTGGCCAAAAATAAAATAAAATGCATTAAATTAAAACTTTTTTTCTTATTTATTAGTTATAAGAAGGAGTTTGGGGTATGATTTAGAGTTTTATTTATAGACCTTGAAGTTAGATATGTGTAACTATTTCTATATAATCTCTGAATTGTGAATTGTTTTCTACACCTAGCAAAGTAATAAGGGTTTCTCCTTGTTTGTATATACTATATATTTACAACCATATATAGATATTGTTAGGTGCTATTTTTCTACTTTTTTATGCATTTTCTCACTTTGTGTAACTTCCTAGAATTGAAAAGTTGTTTGTGTTACTTCAGTTAAACAAAAAACAAAGGAGCTTCAATTCTTGCTCGAAACGGTGCTCATTATATAGACGGGAAAACAAGCTATGTTTGCTGATCTGTTGTGAAACGCGGAGATGCTGTAAATAGAGGCTACAACATTGTGAACATGTTGGAAGTGCTATGGTGTGGAATGATGACAATCTTTTAAAAAGTAAAGAAATTTCAAAAGCATTTCTGTCGCCGATGGTTTGCATCACCATCCGTGCACCACACATCCACATCCACAGATGAAAAGCTGCCGGCAGCCTCACGTGAAGTCCTCTCATCGCTCACCGTCCCTCCTTTCTTATCTTAATACATTTCCACTTTGTGTGGCTCAGCTTTCAATGCCTTTTGTGGCACAAACAAAGCCATTAACTGCAGGTGAAGTCCCCAAACTCCACACAATGACCCCCTTTCAGGGAGCCACTGTAGTTACACTCAGGACAATTACTCGTCTCTCAAGCTTGAGAGAAATAATCACTCTGAGTGACGCTCCAGCAAAGCCAGTATAAAAAGGAGAAGAGGGGATTTGGACAGTGGGGCTGTGGTTTAATTGTTTACTGAGGAAGGTGGTCAAACAAAGGACCCCAATTATGGCAGGATGCAATGCCAAAAGACTTCAAGACTCGAACGCCCAGAACCACCATCAGGCTTATTTACCAGACCTCCTGTTCAACATCGCTGCTACCATCGTTTTTAAGTCACAAAATCACAAAGTTTATGTCTTTCTGTCCAGTTCCCTGTCAGGTCCTCCTTTTTTGTCCTCTGTCCCCTTTTGTAGAATAATAAAAATACTTGAGGTGGGTGGACTTCCAACTGAGCATTAAAAGAGTGATAGCCTGAGGACAGCCTAAATAAGGACTGGAACAGATGTGTG
>JBBMJM010000008.1:1080802-1099713 GCA_037832705.1 Centriscus cristatus | reverse complement strand
GCTTTTTGTATATATGTAAATGGATGTACATTGATCAGGTACCATTTTAAAAGAAAGATATCATGGAATCATTCCATTAAAAAAAATCTAAAATATAAAGTAAACAATTTAGCATCTATTACTATATATCTGCCGGGTTGGTTTAAAAGAAAGATATCATGGAATCATTCCATTAAAAAAAATCTAAAATATAAAGTAAACAATTTAGCATATATTACTATATATCTGCCGGGTTGGTAGCAGCTTTTAGCTTTTTGCTTCGGCACTGAATTGACCATCTCATTCACAGGAGACGAAAATCTCGCGACTTCTTGAAACAACAAGACAGATGTCACGTGACTCCAGTGGGCATCATTAGCTGGAGCTTATTTTTCATTTCATTCTTATATGTTATGTCATCATGGTTAGTTGTAAGGAATATATCAGCTTGAGCTTGGTTGAAAATTTTGTCTCCATCTTCTGTCCGGTTGGACAGTCAGTGTCAACCCAACCTGCGTCCTCAGTGCGTGCATATGATGGTCACGTGACGCCTTGCAGGTCGTGCCGGTCCATCGCGAGAGTTGCCGTCAGTAGCATAGTAGTCTGCAAACGCTTGACGTCCAGGACGAAAACCTTCCACAATAACAGACTGAATTGGTTGGTCTAGCGAAGGTACGTGGAACATATACAAATGGATGTGGGTAAAAATATGTATACATTCGGTATGGTGGTAAGTCGAACCAAATGCTCAAGTGTGAGCGAACAAAACAGACATAGCTAGCCAGCGTCGAGCTAGCTTAGTCCTCTTGAATCGTGTCTAGTGTAAATAGTATATTTGGCTTTAGTTTTCTACTTTGGTCGTTTCCACAGCAATATCGTACAAATATTCAGTTTGAATGTATGTGGTTGTTGTCCAGCAATCATTTAATATTCCCCGGATATGTTTGTGCCATGTTGCGTAGATACGGCCTAGTGATCGCGAGCGGGCCTTTCTTTGGCGTTAGCAGACAGCCACTTGCAGCCATTTTTAAGGAAACCTAAAGAACATATGAGCCAACAACAAATCATGTATGTGTTTTCAGCAGACTGTCCACACTGGTCACACTGTCTACCGCACATGATTTCAATAGTGTTAATATGCGTACTGTCTTAAAACTAGGTTACATACTGTCTACAGCAATGTGGGACGGACCAAGGCATGGATCAAGAGGGGGACCCCCGTTCCGGTAATTGTCCAACTTTAATATTTGCTCATTCACACATTTATAATGTTGCTCTTTTATGAATCAGAGTAAAAGCAGCATACTTTTGATGTAACGGTATTATTACATTGTATATTATTTATTGTTTTGTGGTCTGCAGTGGATAATGTGATTAAACTCCTGACACATATTCTACATTTGTAGAATGTTCTAATTGTGAAATCCAAAACTGGGATCATAATGGTGGTAATTTAATGGAAAAGCAATAAGAGCTCAGTTGAAAAACACTTTACATGTTTTAATGTCAATGGTGGTGATCAAGACCGCCGTCTAAATTAGTGATTGAAAAATGTGAATGAAAAAAAATATTCCTATTGATTCCAGCGGTGACCATCGTGGAGAAATGTTTGGGGGCAGAGATCGCCCCATGCCGGATTTTAGGGGCAGAGAAGGGATGAATATGGGTCCTATGGGCCATATGGGCCCGAGACCGCTTGATCCACCATCTATGGACATGAGGAGGATGCACGGTCCACCGATGAGGGGGCGAGATATGGATCCCCGTGATATGCGGGGTAGAGAGCCAAACAGAGACTTCTTCAGATCTGGAGACCAGCCAGACTTCAGTCAAAGAAGGCAGTACGAAGGTGATATCAGAGACAGATTGATGAATTCCGCTGATTTCCCAGGACCTGGCAGAAACCCTGGAGACATGGGAGGGAGAGGTATGCCACCACGGGAACAAAACAGCAGATTCATGGACATGAGAGACAGGGACACATTTCATAATAATATGCCAAGGTTCAACAATCCCAATATGGAAGGGAGGAGAGGGTTTCCCATGGAACGACATGATGGGTTTAGGGACATGCGTAACAGGCCTCTGATGGACATGGTTGATGCCAACTGTTTTGATATGGACATGCCCCCCTATGAAAGGAGAAATATGGACTCTGACAGAGGCGGACTACCATTCAATCCCAGGGGTGGATTCAATTCCGATATGGATTTCAGAAATCGTCCTGGACCGGCAGCTGAATTCAGAGGAAGGGAGCGCTCTCCTTTAAGATTTGGAAACAGTGAGGTCCCACCAGTGGACAGGACAAGGTCTGACATGCCTGCAAATGTAAGTGGGCCTGACAGAGCAGAGTTTATGGGCACTAAAGAGCCGCTCAGAGAGCAAGAGTATCCAGACGCGAGTAATAGTCCCCTTATGGATTATAGGTGTGGCGAAGAGATGACTCTTGCAGAAGAGTGGAAGAGCCGACAAAAGGATAAACCCCCATTCTTAAACATGAGCCAAGGTTTGGGAGGTATGACTGAACCCAGTTACCCTGGACCTTTTGGCAGAAATCTGAACATTGCAGATCCACCGTCTTTACAGGAAAGAGGTAGACCACCTGTTAACTTCCAAGGGAAGGATGGAGGCTTTCCTCACAGTGACCGCTTTCCTGCTATGGGCCTACCGTCCATTGTCAGCAAAGCTTCACAAGACCATCGACTCTCTGAAATGAACCCCCTCACTGGTAATCCTGTAAGAGAAACTGAGAACAAGCATTGGCTTGGAGAAAGGGATCTGAAGCATAGTCAAAACGAATCGAATCGTAATGAAAGACCTTACCACCAAGAGAAGAAACAGGCCCCTCATGAAATGCCAAAGCCAAATGATTGTTTTGAAGGACTGAAAGAAATGCCACACAGTCAGGGACCGCCCAGAGGCAAGATGGGCCCAGAGGGGGGTTTCCCAAGCAGCAACACTGTACAAGTGAAGGACCAAGACTACAGAGATATTGATTATAGGACAGCGTCCGGAAGAGCTTTTGATTACAAACAAGAGGAGCCACAAGCACCAGAGAAACTCATCAAAGAGTCCAAACCCATCATCAATGAATCTGGTTCTCAGGTACGTTGTCTTTTCGGAGGCAAGTTGTCATTCAAAACAACATTTTCAATGTCTGCCTTTCTATTATTATCTAGTATTATTTCTGCATTTTAATCAAACTTTGTGTGAAAGGACCAAGATTATAGAAGTGCATCCCTTGAGGACAAAGTTTCAAACACAATCTCCGTAGTGGGTATTCCAAAGACTGCCACAATGGAACAGGTACCAATCAAACAGAATACTTCAGCCTCATTGTATGCATGTGTCAAGTTATGGCGAAATCATTTTGACATGTTTTTATTTCTCAGATTCTTGGTGCCTTTACTGTCCGGGATGGTGTGCCGATACAGGGGATGAAAATTCAAAACGTCGTGCCAGGTAAAAAATCCAGTTTCTTTGTGGAAGTGTTTGGGGCACTCGATCGCTAACTTGTCCCTCGATCGATGTTTTCGCTCTTACGACATCCGATCGTTCGCATTCTTCTTTTTAGTTTTTCATTATTGCTTCTCTTCTTTGTTGGTCTCTGTGAAACACGCTTTGTTAAAAAAAAAAAAAAAGAAAAGAAAAGAAACGGGGGGTTGGGGTTCTGTTATGAAAAAGAAAACGTTCTGTCCTGTCTGAGGATGTGGGCTCATTCTTGTCAGGATTTACTCTGGATTCAGTCCTGGCTGCATTTGAATTGTGACTTGTGATGTCAGTCACAGAAGATCTGTGACAAGTTAGTTACTGTATGTGCCCATCAGAGACACTTTACCCATGTTCTCTGATTGGGAAAAGAACGCCAAGAAACTGAAACGGAGGCAGCATTGTTCGTGCTTCATACATCCTACTGAGGATTGCTGTAGGCATTGTTAGACTTGTTGACCTGTTTGATCAAAACAAGGTGTCAGAGGCCATTAATATTGCCTAAATACATCAAAATGTTCCAGAAATAGTTGCCTTTTTGTTAAGCATGACCATGATGTGGTTCATTCTTACACAGTTGTTCACGTCCTGGTCTGGAACGTGTCGGTGTTAAGACTTGGGTTTTGTCGAAGCCTTTAATGGCAACGAATATGATTTCAGCCATCTGCTGATGGAATGGAAAATAGTATCGATATACTTAAATGTTCTTTTCCTGAAAAGGTATGTATCAGTTACGATGTGAAGCTCTCCTGCTCACTGACCTTGATTGACCTTGATGTGTTTACGAACTGCTGTCTTCTGTATTTTAGTGGGTGACTGTCGTTACTGGAATTGACTAACAAAACCATCTGTATTTCAAATGCTGTCCCCAGGTTACAGCTACGATACGGCCTATGTGGAGTTTTTAAACCTCGAGGATGCAGTCCACTTCATGGAGTCCAACAAGGTGGCCTATCCTCGTCACTCTACGAAGGCCGCCTCAGGATTACGAGGGGTTGAGAGGGCTTTTAGTGGATGGGGAGAGAGGGTTGCTGTGGTTCAGCCGATGAATCACTCGTTAGCATCTGTGACGCTAATAATTCAAACCCCAACATCTCAGGCCCCTACTTGACTGTAAAGTACTTTTTGGAAACATTTCCACAAAACTATGATACCACTTCAAGTCAAATGTTACTCTTTGCTGAGAAAATTCACCACACAAGTTCCCCCATCCCTTACTTTCTGTCTGTGCATGTTTTAGCCTAAACGGATAAAACTAGAATAAACCAGGGGGAAAAGTACCATCAGATGGTTCTATATCTATGTTTTAGGATGGCGTGATTGATGTTGACAGTGAATATCACACACAATATACACTTAAGCCTGTTTACTTTTTTATTGCACTTATGTATCGAAGAGGATCACAATGAATTGTCCAGACACTTTTGGTCAATCGTTTCGGTCCATTAACGGGCTCGTCCTTGCTTTGAGGCACCTGCAAACAAGCTTCTTTTATCATGGAAGAAACCGCAACTTCCAGGTAATACAGTGCCGTACTATTCGGTCAGACACCTGAGTGTCTTTGCAGGAGCTGTCTGTGTGTGATCACCCACTCCACTGATGGATTCATCATTTAAATACATGTTTTGACACGTTTTCACACAGAACCGACGTCGGTGAGACAGCAGCCGTACTCCAGACACACTGTAGAATGTGGAGTGGTGATCTGCAGTGTGGATAGTCATGTTTGTGAAATTCCTGCTAGTAGTGGTGGTGGTTTGGTCGGAGCATCTTTGGTCTGGAGTTAACTGTTCATAGACTGGGCTAAGTATGGCCACGTATGGGTCTGCAGTGCTTCCGGGCCCCAGCACTTGGTGTCAAGGTCTGTGGTCAGTTGGGCGAGAGGGAAGTGTCCCAAACTCTTTGTTTCAACATTGATGGGGAATTAATGGGTACTAGAGAATGATTCCTGAAGACTTCGAGGACACCCTGACATATGGCCTGCTGGTCAAAATATTTTATCTGCACGGACATATCTGTCAGTCGTGAACATACTTGGTTCAGGTATGTGTTCCAGGGGACATTCCCTAATTCCTTTGTCCTTTCATTCTGTTGGACTGTCCGCTAAAGAGCAACGAGCAGGCTGACAAATGTGTCTCAGAGCAGCGAACCTTCTTGACAACTAGTGTGCTGAAGACATTCCTGGGCTTTGAGATCTTGTTCTTTTCGTCCGATATCTCCAGGTCTAAAATCATCTGATCAACGTTTTCCACGTAACATGGTTTTCTTGTTTGTTCTCTGGTTTTGTCATCGGTTCCCCTGTGGTAAAAGTCACCACAAGACCTTTTCCGGTGGTTTCTGCCTCACTTCTTGTTCTCTTGAACTCATCGTCACTGAGTTTTGGAGTTTGGGATTTTACCCTTCTTTTGTTTGCTCTGATGATGTTTCTACAATCTGGATTTGGACCAGGATGTTTGTTTTGTTCCACTGTCGCTACAACTTTCAATGGAGTTTGGTTCATGAAGATTTGCAGCGTTTAATAGCGTAGTATGGAAAAATAGGTTGGTGTCAGTAACATCTGAAAGAAGAGAAAATGAGGATGGCGTTTGCTTTATGGCATAAGTTTGTGTGCTTCTACTTCTCAAATGGATGTGATGCAAATGTGAATACAAATCAATCTTTTGCAGAGCACTCTGGCTTCAGCTTTGAGTTTTTGTTTAAAACATTTGTTTAAGATGTTTCCCTTTTGGTTTCTTTTGGATTTTCAAAGTCTCCTTTGAGCAAGAATCGAATGTAGTAGGATGGCTGAAACGATCAGGTTTATGTTGATCTATCAGGTTTGAGCCTCTCTGGAGCTTGCTGTTTGCCTTATACTTTCAGGATGGTGTGGTGTGAGGGGCAGACAAAAGTATGGTACTAGAAGATAGAAGCATTTTGGAACTTGTTTTTCACAATTAGCTGTAATTTAAGTGACAATTATTCTGTTGTATTTATGAATTAATCAGCAGAAAAATAGGTAGCTGCGTCCTAATTTGTGGTTTCCTTGAAACTAGCAGAGCACTGGACAAATGCCCGTGTTAAGCATGATACTGGGTGTGGAATTGCACACCGTCCTGAGTATTTGCCCATTTTATCTTCAGCATTGAAGACAAGGGCCTGAGTGCATTTGGTGTCAGTGGTTTTAATTTCATAGATGTGGTACATTATTGACTGATCTTCTGTTTTTTTTCCACAGGGATCCCTAAAGGTTGGCGCTAGAACGCTTTCCATGAGGTACTTTCATCCAGATAAGCTTAAAAGAGATGTGAGTATTAAGAACGTGTATTTCTATAACACACCAGGTAGAATCGACCTCATGTAGCTTCGTAAACATGCCCAGTCACTGTTGAGCGTTCATGTCATCTTTAGGAATTAGAACACAAACTACCTCCACCCGAGGAGTCCCAGGTGTCCAGACCTGATCAACCATCGGAAGAGTTGACCACTGGCCTTAATGGGTCTGAAGCCAAAGGCCTCCTGGAGCCACCTCCCCACGCACAGTGGCAGCGCAGCTCTGACCTGACTCCAGAGGCCTGGCAGCAGCAGGTGGACCAGCAGCGGCTGACGGAGCAGCAGGCCGAGGCCTCGGGGAAACTCAACCCCCTTGGTCAGATCGCACAGGCAGACGCTGCCTTTAAAGACAGCAAAAGTATGTCGATGTTGTAACTCTTTGCAATCCAGGGACATATTGACCTGCTTTTCGTGTTTGGGAAGACTAAACCACGTTTTCCTTGTGACACTGGACAGCCATGATCATTAAAAATGTGAAGGTCACCACCACAGTGGAGACCATCCTGAAAGCTCTGGATCCTTTCGCCTATCTGGACGAGAGAAATGTGCGCCTGGTTAAGGCCAAGCCAAACGGAGGAAGATGCTTCTGTTTTGTTGACATGGACTCCCACGAGGTACCTGAAGCACTAAGAAACCTGGTCCATTGTGTCAAATAAAGTGTCATCATTTCAGTGCACTGATGATACATCATGTTTCTTACTTCAGCAAGTGACACGTTTGGTGGAGCTCCTGACTAAACCCAAACCCTTATTTATTGATGGGGTCCGGGTTTATGCCGAGGTCGCAAAACCTCTCAAGAACCAAAAGTAAGTCGCCATGTCAAAGATTGTGTCACTTGTCATTTCTGGTGTCCTGATGTTTCTTGTGTCTGTCCCAGTATAAGACGAGATTTTGACAAACAAACCAGTTCTATTCTTGGATATCCCCCTGACGCCAACGTGGTGGGGGTAAGTTGTTATTTATTGTTGTTATGCTGCCTCAATGATATTGTCAGACCTGTTAAATCTCTTGTTGTGCTCCTGACCCAGCAGATGCCACCATACTCCCAACCTCCACCCTATATGCAGGTCCTGCCACCTGCTGGCGTTGTTGTTCTGCCTCCTCCGACCCATCCAGGTATTTTGAAATTGTTTTCATTGTTAATATCCTTGACAGACATAGAATTCTATTAAGCGCGGCTTCCTTCGTTGTCACCAGGTGACATGCTGACTGGAAGCGGCCATCCACCTCCATCAGACCCGAGCATGAGCCAGGTACGGAGAAACGTCCGTCAGAAAACGTCCGTCTGTGTCTTCCTGTTGCTTGAACGTGTGTGTGAACACCTCCTCAGGGAGCTGGCTATGATGACACTCCACCCGTGGACCCCTCATACTCAGCTGCTGGACTGGATGTGACCCCAGATTCAGCTGACTTGAGATCTGCTGTAGACGGGTCACAGATGTACAGCTACAGTAAGAACTTGGACCCTTTGGAGTGGGGGGTTTACTTCCCCATCAACCTCACAAACTCACTTGTTGTCTATTTCCTTCAGATTCTGAGACTCCGGATATATCCAACTACTTGTACGATGCCACATCCGGCTTCTACTATGATCCCGAAACAACGCTGTACTACGACCCGAGTTCTAGAGTCAGTATAAAAACATCAGGGTTCCATGTGCATTCTTCTCTGACAGCCATGGTTCCGATGTCGATGATTGTTCATGATGATAATAATAGTCGTCCACAGCTGAAGGGTTCGTCCTGATGTTTTCCCTCTGTGTCCAGTACTTCTACAATGCTCAGAGCCAAGAGTACTTGTACTGGGATGCAGTGTCGAAGACCTACATCCCAGTGCCAGGAGGAACCTCCACAGAGACCCAGCCTATGATGATGACGGCTGAGGACCAGGCCATTCTTTCGAACCCCGCAGCTGATGCTCCTCTGGAGATGAAGAAACCCTCTGTGGCTCCATTCACCGCAGCAGCTCCAGTACCGTCAGCAGTCCCTGCTGCCGAGTCAAACTCTGAACCTGTCCCAAACGCCACGGCGACCCCTGACAAGAAAGAAGAGGACGATACTGCCAAGAAGGAGAAAGAATTGAAGGAGGACAAACCCAGAAGTCTTGCTGCGGTCAAGGTCTCACCATGTTTATTTTACCACTTCCTCTAAAAGTCAAGTACATTTGCGTATTTGTAAAGCAGAGAAATGTGTCTGTCTGCAGATCATGAAGGACATGGAGCGCTGGGCAAAGATTCAGAATCGCCAGAAAGACAGCGTCCGCTCCCCCTCACCATCGCTGAAGTCAGGAATGGACGACGACAGGAGGCAGTCGAAGTCAGCTGATGCTGGCTTCGCCATCTTTGAGAGGAAGGTGAGTCCCCCCCCCCCCACCCCCACCAACCACACGTCTGTCACGTGTGTACATTCATTGTCACGTTCTTCTTCTTTCCTTAGAACTCCATTGGCGATGATCTCTTTAAGAAGCCCCTTGCACCCCCCAAGAAAGATGAAAAGTCAAAAGTAAGAACTAAGATCCTCTGCATCCTTTATGGCTCATGATGGACCTGCATGACTTAACCATTTACTGTGTGTGTGTGTGCGTGTGCGCGCGCGTGTGCTCAGCGTCCTATGGGTTCCTTGGGTATGCTGGCTTCGGATTACGCAGCTGGAAGTGATGAAGAGGTGGAAGAAGATAAGGAGGAAGCAGCGAAGAGCAGCCCGAGCAGCCAGTCGGACGGAAAGGACGACAAACTGACAGACTGGAAGAAGATGGCGTGTCTTCTATGTCGGAGACAGTTTCCCAACAAGGACGCTCTGATCCGCCATCAGCAGCTCTCCGACCTTCACAAAGTACTGACGGAAACTTTTCACGCTGACAATCTGAACGCATTCTAATACTTGTGTGTTCTGTCACTTCAGCAAAATATGGAGATCCATCTGAAGATCAAGAGGTCAAAGAAGGAGCTGGAAGCTTTGGAGAACCAGGAAAAGGAGGTATGTGAAGGGGGGGGAGACATGGTGTCGTTTGATTTTAAAGATGGTGTGTGTCCCTCACAGCTGAACGTCAGAGAAGTGTCCAGGTCACCTGAACAGAAAAGGAAAAAATCTCATCACCACCAGCAGCCGCAGCATCACAACAGCTGGGCTGGAAGCTCCAGGTAGGTCCCTGACGTTGATCCGTCCATGGTGAGAAGATCGAGTTGAACATTTCACTTTCCTCTTCCTCAGGGAAACAAACAAAGTCAGTGAGAGGCCTGGTCTCGGTGCAGAGCCGGTCCCGGTAAATGTGAGAGAGCTTTTACTTTACTGACAAACGCCATGAGAGAACTATTGGGATTTCATGTTTGTGTTAAATGTTTTTATTCGGTAGAAACGTCCGAAAAAAGAGGTTTGGGACCACCACACCTACAAGCAAGCAGTGCGCAAGGCCATGTTTGCCCGGTTTAAGGAGCTGGAGTGACCCCACCTGGTGGTCCAACGTTCATGTGAACCCTTTTGACTGTTTACGGTTTCTCTACCTTGGACCCACTGTAGAGCCATAGTGTTCTCCACTGACGATGGCATGGGGCTTTAGTGGAGCTGCTAAAAGTCAAGAACAACTATTTGATGTCCTCAGCGATGGATGTTGTATATATGGTGTTAACTCAGCCTGTGAATATGAATTTCCTGCCAGTGTTTTATGTAAATCCTGTACGTCGAGTGGTGAAACGCGTCCGGATTCTTTTGAAATGACGCTGTGTCAATGGTCACAATTAAATTGTTTTGAACTTTTTCCCTCAGTATCTTTGTGGAATTAGAGTGTGCACCTTGTGTATTTTCTCCAACTTCAGACAGTTTCCCTTTGAGGCGTAGGACGAAACCTGGTCGTGTAGCTGGTTGTAATTTGGCAGCAAAGGACCATATCCTGGCATTTGAAATGTGTTGGTGTCTGCCTCAAACACATCTCCTGGACCTTGTCTTGCTCCTTCCAAGGAAAGCATTTCTTTCCATCAGTGACTCCTTCCGATCCTCTCTTCTATATCTCAGACAGCTCCTCAGCAGGTTAATATCGGTTGCCTGTGAGTGAGAACATGTCGTCCACTAGGTGGCAGCAGACTCACATGCAACGTTGGGCGCTAATGTAAACCAGGACTGACAAGTCTGTGGAATCACACAGGTATTTTACATATTTACCTGTGACCAGAAACACACAATGAAATTTCCTTCCAACAGATGTGGTGCTAATGTCCAGATGTGCGCTGCAGAGTTCAAACGAGCCTCTTGTCGTGTGCTGCTGGGAATGAAGTGGCTCACGCCCTCTGCAGCTCTGCTCCAACGAACAGAGGTGACTGCATGTGCTTCCATATCTGCTCCCTTGAGGGAACGAGCTGCAATGACAAGCAGCAAACATGCTTCCCTGTGTTTGTGCACGTGGCCCAACTGGCTGGATGCAGACGTGAAGGCGGATGAGAACATGACACGCGGAGGAGTCACGCCGACCCTGTATTGTGGTTGCAGTTGTCGAACTGACCTGACGCTGACAGCGTTCTGGGTTGGAGCCCGCTGGCGGTTTGGGCCTCTCGAGTTTTCATGTTGTCTCTTTGCACCTGTTTGGGTTTCCTCTGACAGACCGAGACCATGTGTGAGGGGTTCTGGATGGTCCGTGTGTGTCAGGCCTGATTCTGGCTCCCGACCGTACCTCACCTCTCCAGCCCCATTGGAGGATTGGTTCTGTTTTAGGTTGAATTCTACCACTCCCCAGTACATCAGAAAAGGTTTTATCATCACTGTATGAGCAGTGTTTATTTCCTAATCTGTTGACTGAGATAGTAACATAAAACTAAAACCTATGAAATACTATTTTTACACGGGATTTTTTTTTGCATTTAAAACTTACAGGGTTTTTATTTTATATATTTGCAGTAAACCTCAATCCCATTCTTCCCCTTGATACCTGCCTACATGAAGTTTAATGTAAATTTGACTTAACTTGAAATGTGGATCTTTTATAATAGTTTTTGCTCTGTTACTCTGTGTGTTGCAACCTTTTCTACTCCGGTAATTCTCTTTCCTGCTGAGCCTGCGGAGCAGATTTTCCTGTAACGTAATGAAAATGTGTTTAGGGATTCAGAGGTCACTCTACTTGCATGTGTCCTTTGAATAATTGACGTGTAGTCGCAGGTCTGCACAAATCAAAGCCTCTTCAGATGTTGGTAGCTTGTCGAATTACTTCCATGTTCCCAGTGATTGGGTCGCACCTCGCCCCCCCCCCCCCGCTGGTCTGTCCCAATGATCGCAGAGTTCCATTATTTGTAGGTCACCATGTCCTGTGGCGCCAATCAAATGATCACGTTTGATACAACAGATCCGAGCTCACTGTCACTGCATTTGCATATAAATGGAGTATTTATCACCAAGATCCGCACGCGTCCAGGAGATTTCTCTGTCTTTGCTGTCTGTGACCCTGGTCTGTTATTTCCATTTCTTCTGCCTCTGTAAGAACAATGATCAACTTATTATTGCATTTATATAGTACTATAGTAACACTACTATAGGCTACAAAATACAAAACATATCAGCAGAGAAAATATAACAAAATGATTCAAATAGTACCCTCCCCAAAAAAAAACTCAAGTAAAAAAGGCATTTTTGAAAAAAAAAAAAACAAACAAACCAAACATAAAATCACCTAGTGACAGATCCCAAACATAAAATCACCTAGTGACAGATCCCGTTGTTACCCTGTGAATTTCAATACAGAACCAACTTTATCTACATGGCAACAACTGTTGACGTTTTACATTTTTTGAAAATGGAAATGTTATTTCCATTTATTTGTAGGATTTGATGATGATTCGCTGTGGCGACCCCTGAAGAGGGAAAAAGCCGAAGGGAGAAGAAGAAGATGTAGGACTGGTGGATTGGTGATTCCCAGTCCTACTTATCAGTGACAATGAACGTGTGATTCTTCTCGGGGGAGCTGTCATGCCCCCTGCATGTGTGCAGGAAAGCTTTCATGCTGCCGGAATGTCAGGGAAGGTGGACAGGGTGGGTAATTACCCCAGTTGGAGCAGCAGTCGAGGGATCCGACAGGAGAAGAGCGTGGCCCCGTGACGTGCTGTCAGTCCCTGACACAGCGGAGAAGAGACAAACTCCACATACTCAAAATCCCGCTGATGTGTTCGCATGCTGGAATTCACATGGAGATCTACGGTAATGGCACAACAGCGGATTTTCCCGCTTCCTTCACTCCACTTAAAGATTCTGCTTTTCTGTATGAAATAGAATCCATGTAGTATTAAAGATATAACCCCCCCCCCCCAAGTCCCTCTATGTGTTATTATCTCCAATCCATTCTCTGTCCATCTTAACGTATGATCAAACACATATCCCATGTGAGATGACTTCCCTTAAAGACTAACATGTGTTTGCGGTCAGCTTACGCAAACAAAAATCACAAGTCAGTGGGAAACGCACTCGCCTCGTGGCTCCTCCTCCTTCCAGATACGAGCTGAAAACAATGACGTCTGTTATTCATCGCTAATCTCCTGCTCCGTCCTGAGAACCTATGCAGCTGACGTACAGACAGGTCGGACCAGCAGTAATTCCACTGGCACGGCTGTCATTGAGAACACTAGAGACCCCGAACACATTTGGAAACAATATCACGGCTCTGCACTCGGCGCTGATGGAGGGGCGACAGGAGGGATGGCACCGAATTAATACAAGCAAGCTGCTTCTCTTCTCTTCTGCTGACTGTGAAAAATGTTTGAACCCAGCTTCGTCTCCGTTGTTTTTTTGTTTTTTTCCCCCCCTCGTGATATTTTCAGAGATGTTTTCTTTAATGGTGGTTCACAGAGCACTGACAGTTATTTATGAGACTTATCTGTTCCACACGTTTAAACATATAAAAGTTACAAAGGGGTTTCGTATCAGCCCACATGACGTTTGGCAGATGCTGTGACTGTACTGTGAATCATTCTTAGCTGGAAAGGCCTTTTCTTTGGACCAGACAATGGTTTAGAATCTTCCTGTGACATCGGTGCACAGTGTCCAGGATGTTGTCCTGTCTGATTTATTGAACATAGCAGCAGTTTAATTTTGTTATTCACAGCAACGTCACGACCAGTGCAAACAAACAACATGTATGAGATGGAGTCCAGCAGGAGCATCGACGTCCTTCATCTGCCGTCCACAGCGCAGACCGAAGAATTTGAGCACTTCTGTTCTCTGCTCTGATATGTGACCACGATGAAGGCAGTTTTCTCTGAGCCCCTCAGCGCCGGTGTCATCAGGGAGGGGCTAAAAGTCAAACACACCCAGTAATATATGGAAATATAAGTGATCAGTGATGAACTTAGTGAACGTCTCATCATTCATGTACAGTTAATGACATATTGATCCGGTGTGACTGTTCACGACCACTTCATCAGTATTATTCTCACGTACACTAGTTTGTGAATTATTCATCATAAAAACATATGAACGGATTTGTAAAATTCTATTACATAAGCTTCTGGCTTCTGATATTTTTTCATCATCATCATCAAATTCAAGGACTTTGATTTTCATACTATTAACAGCCGAATGGTTTAAGAGTGACCGTATGCACAGTTGTACGGGTTTATGGAAAGAAGCATTCAATTGGCAATAATATGTTGACCTTTGACCTACTGCATGTGCTACCAGCATTTGGTCAGCGGGAAAATAGTATCATTGTTGGCTGTGGTGTGTTTGTATGATTTTTCCATATTGTGGGCGGTGATGTTTCGAATGTTCTGCGGCAGTGAAGCTCACCCGTGGGAACTTTACTGATGACTTTAGCATTGCTGCCATATGGATGAAACATTACTTCAGGTCCATTCTCACATTATTATAGCAAATCACATGTAGTGGAAATGGTCCGGCATTATTGTTTGATCATACCCCTGACGGTCCATATTAGAGTCTTGTCCTTCTCCACGTTAATCTGGTGTCTTGAATGTTGAACTAACTTCTTCATTGTGGGGGAAAAACGGACGTTTCAAACGAAATGTCCTCCGTGTCAGGAGTTAATGCAGTTGTGCGTGATGGACATCGGATGCTGGTCCTCTGAACCTTCGCCACAGGAGAGTTACGCTTTCAGACAGTGAAGGATGAGTGATGGTCCGACGCTGATGCAGAGGGCCTGACTGTGTTCCTCAGGATATCAGGAACATTTTACAGGCATCGAAACAGCTGGAACACAGATCCCAGTTCGGGACGCAGAAACATGCCTCTGCTTTCAGCCTGCTGATACCTGCGCGGTGAATGTGCATTGGAATCAGTGAGCGCTGAAAGCTGCTCGCAGCACCAGCTATTAACCCCTGCACACGCTCCTCCGAGGGAACGGGGACCCGGAGAGCACATGGCCAGTTACAGCGTTTACACTGGTTTTCTTCAGCGGATAAACCCATCAGCACCGGGCTGCAGAATGCACGTGAATGTGGCGTCGCTGCCTTTTCTCATTCACCCGACTTTATAACTGGATATACTTTAAACAGGCTCCAGGACATTTTCTCCCTGGCAGCTCAACCATTTTAATAGGGCACCATTGTTGTAATACAATCACCTGCATTGTAGCCAATTCCTTTTGGGAAAACGATGGTTAATGATTCGTTCTTCGTCCTGGAGGCACAAACCAGTACGGTGACAACATTAACAGCCCTATCACCACCGCCAGCTCTGAGGGATTAACAGTCGTCTGTTATGCCGCAGTAATGTGCTGGTGGGAAACATGCAAATGTGAATATCTGTGCAGAAATTCTCATTCGCTTTAGTTCCCATTTGTGCAAAGACACTGAGCGTACTGCGACAACCACGTGACAACCACAGCAGCGCGTGTGCGTGCGTACAGGCATGAAGGAAAAAACACGTTTGGTGTTTGGTCGTTTTCGTCACTTTCACTTCCAGAGTAACATTTGAGAAACATGAAGTAAAAGGAACAGAAAAGAGTGAAGTGAAGAACATCATCTCAAGAACATTCGATGCCTTCAAACTTCATGTGATGTTTTCCGGTGAGTTCCTCACTGTTCGACGGGGCTGATGTGTCGCAGTGACGTCGGAGAAACACCTGTCCCTCCCAGGAGACGGTGCTGACAGCAGCAGGGAAATGATCCGTTGGTGTCAGAGCTGCAGGGCAGGGTTTGTCTCAGCGGGATCCGTCTGAACCTCAGCTGGGGAAAGGCATCTGCTTGAGGAAGTTCAGGAGAAAATTATTTAACTCCGTTAGTTTTAGTTCATTTAGTTCAGTCATGTATTTTATTCCAAAAATATCTGTTGACAGATCAATGACTGACCAATGTTAAAAAATAAATAAATAAATAAATTCTGAGTTGTTTAATCACTCGCTGTTGTTGTCTTTTTTCCTTTTTTAATGCAAAGATATAACATCAGAATTCAGTTGACTGGTTGCTCCGGTTCGTGCTTCACATCAAGTTCTTCTTTACCATCTGTTGCTCTGGTTCATCCCACGTCTTTATTTTTCAATGCACCTGGGTCTGGAAACACAGTTACAGCTTCTTTAAACTCACTCGTGTCTTTTCACTTCACTTTTTTCTTCCTTTGAAATCTTCCTGTCACTTCATCATTTGTGACGATAGAGGGACTTTGACCCTCACGTGTGCCCCCACGGTGTACGGTAGCTTTTCTTTTCAACAGGGGTTTCTACGTACCTGTGCACAGAATGATTGTTGTTGGCGAAGTTTCATGGATGGATTCACGCTGCCGAGACCAGGAGGTCGTGACATTCGTGTTCTCTGGTCCGTTGCAGAGGCATCAGTGCACTGATGATTCCTGGATCTTGATCCATGTACATGAAAATACCAACACCAATTCCCGCTATTCGGTTCCTGTTTAGGAACTAGTAGAAACTCAGAGCATGAAGAAGGAAATGATGTCATACCTAACTTTATGGACTCACCTGTACACTGAATATCATGTTTTAAGATGTGTGTCATCATCATCATCATCAGATACTGACACACTACGGTTGTTTCCTGTTTGTCGAGTCCTTTAAACACCTGTCACGTTATTATTTTGTGGGGAGGAGATACATTATATCCTGTGACCACAAGATGACAAAAACATCACGATGGGACCTTCGGCTCTCTGTATTAAATAGACAGTCATGCATGGGATTTCTCCTCCAGGATTACATTTTGAAAATACTGAGTGAGTTGACACATGTTAAATTCTTTTTAGGCTTACAGGGCCACATTTGGAAAAATTCTTTTCAGGCTTTGGCTTTTAAGGATTATAAGACTGAAGCTTTATTCAGATTTCCATCACCAAGGAGTTTAGTTCCCCCCCCCCCGATAATTTATCTATGATGGTTTGACTCTTAAGTGCCTCTTGACTGAAATTCCCCACAAATACAAAGTAAACATCTGTATGTGAGATTGGACATGATGCGACACTCGTCTCTCTTTTAGCCACTGAATCTTTAAAAGAGTCTGTGGGTCAGAATAGACAACTGACAACGGAAATGTCCCTCACATTTCATGGACATACACGTTTTGTCTCATCCTCGTGTCAGCAGGTTTCTCGTTGAGACGACTGTCTCGGATGATGAGCTCGGTCTGTATGTGTCCTCTCCTCGGGTTTGAACCTGATCACCTTCGTAGACCCTTAAATCGTATCAAAGGTGGCTGATGCGAGAGACAAAGCACCAACATGTATTTGTGACTGGCATTCATGCCCCCCCCCCACCCCTGAACCTTGTTTTGTGTTACACTGTGCTCCGCTGAAACGCGAGAAGGTGTTTGATCTGCTGCTGCGCATGTGGCCTGGACCATTATATGTCCTTGGCATATCAAATGGTTGCACAATGGCACGCTACCCCTCTGGCCTCACCTTCCATGTGACTATCATCTGTCAGGCGGTACAAGAGGAGACCTGCTCCAAAAGAAAACGCCTCGCATGTGAAATTACACAGCAATTTATATGTCATCTGCAGTCATCTGCAGTCATGCTGCATCTACTGCGTATCCTGTGACAGCCATTAATTATCACTACTTTGTGTCTCTCCTCCTGGAAACCGACCTGGCCTCTCTGAGGTTTCCATCACAATACAAGCGTTGACTTTGGAGACAAAGACGACCCTGATATTTTTCAGAGCGCCTAAGAAACGTGAAATAACATATCGGACCCACCTTGAATTGTCGAGGTAATAAGATACGTGACATGTGATGGAGTCGAAGGAATTATTACATTATTATTGCTTATTCAATAGCTGGGATATGCCGCCCTATAGGAAATATCAGGTCCAAACCAAACACTGAGCCCCGTCACCTCATCCACGCACTCACAACTGGGACTTAATACACGATGAAAGCAG
Organism: Centriscus cristatus; assembly: GCA_037832705.1. Classification (NCBI taxonomy): domain Eukaryota; kingdom Metazoa; phylum Chordata; class Actinopteri; order Syngnathiformes; family Centriscidae; genus Centriscus; species Centriscus cristatus. Next base: position 1,081,620 of record JBBMJM010000008.1, on the reverse strand, counting down.
GAAACATGCACCTCCCTCCCTCCGTGCTTTAACCACAGGGCACATTAATTGAGCAAATTACAAACTTTGTGTGGTTGAATGTTCACGTTCTTTATGAAGCCAGTTGCACTTAATGGCTGTAAATCTGCACACTTGGAATGGCAGTTTAATAACGTTTTGTCCTGACATAACAACATTTTTTTTTTTTAAATATTGCTGTTTTTGGAGACAGAAAAGTTAAAACTTTATGATCTGCCTGTGATGGACACAAACGTTCTCATGCTGCAGCAGCTTATCTCTGTTTATTCACAGTTGAATATATTTTATATGTTTTATCAAGAGTGTGATGGTTCATTTTTCATTTTTGAATTCAATGGTTTGAACCAACGAGGCATAAGGTCATTTGGGTCGGGGGGCTCGCTGGAAATGTCTGACCTGTTTGACAGAGCAAAGTGGGCGGGGCTGTTTCTCACTCCAGAGTGAGTCTCACCACCAGCAAGGGATCTCAAGACTTAACCATGGCTCACCGGCCACAATCCCACTTGAACTCCAGTTCACAGGTCACAGGTCATTACTCAGTGACGGTGCATTAGTACAATTACATACTTTTCATTAATGACAGAAAAGAGACAGAACTTGTGCACACGTGGGAACGTTTGCAGACGTGTTCTGTTACTGATGTTGACTTTCATTGTGTTTTTTAAAAACACTGCTGCGGAGTTTTTCAAAATGAGCCTTTTTAAATGAGATCACAGGTGGAACAGCTGTTATTTCTGGCCTTTCGCCAGAAACCTCTGCTTCAAATATGACGAGACATCGGGAGGAAATAATAAATACAT
>JBBMJM010000008.1:1061390-1072832 GCA_037832705.1 Centriscus cristatus | reverse complement strand
CAAGTAGTAATCATGCATATTTCAACAACGAACTGTAATTACAAATTACAAATTAATTACAAATTTGTGTCCAGTACTGTCACTGTTTATTCTGTAATGATATCACATAACGCAGTTGTAACTAGTTGTAACGCACATGTAACTAGTTACTCTCTACAACTTATTTTAATTTTAAAAAGTGAATGAGTGTCACATGTTATAATGTCGTCTCTGAAGCAGACGGTGGCGGTAAAGGACCACATACCGAGCGCCGTAAAACAAGTACTCGGGGAGGCAAATTACGACGTGTCGTAAATTGGGTGAACTATACGGCACTGCTGAGCAATACTTGATGTTGTGTGGTTGTTGTTGATTAAACGATATAACTAATACATCAGACTTCATATCAGTAAGTGCAAACCAGTCATGATCTTTTTATTACCAAAGTCTTCATCTTGGCTTTGGCGCGTGCTGTAACAATGTTGTATCGAGTGTGGAGCCAACAAGAACATTCAATTCTGTAAATTACGGAAATGCACTAACTGCTTTCTGTTCCAGCGGATTTGTCCAACGATCCTGCCTCAAAAAAGCGATGCTGGTCACCGTTTTCTGCGCACCGAGGGATCGCCCAGAAACCACCTTCGCCCTCGATGTGTCCCCAGAGCTAGAACTGAGAGACTTCGTAGCACTTTGTGAACTAGAATCAGGAATCCCAGCCGGTGAAATCCAGGTAAAGACTCGGCATAGAAGTAGCCAGGGGGCTAACGTGGCTAACGGCTAATTAGCTAGCTGCTAGCACGTCTCGGAGTGTAGTTATTGTGATAAGCCCATGAATGTGTGTTTGTGTGTTGTTAAACTACATGTAAGCTAAGCTGTGGGATGGATGTCAGGACAAGCACTACTGCAATTACAGCTAACAGTTGAGATTATGACAAACCACGTATTCCAAATAGTATTTATTCTTATTTATTTAAAAGATAACGAAGCAATACAATGCTGGATATTGCCTCATTGAATGTGGGAGCTATAACAAAGCCTTGTCGTGTAGCTTCATTCATGTCGTTTAAAACTGGTACCAAATCGCATACAGTACATTCGTTCTCAATCTTGTCAATGTCATGTTTGCTTTTTCCACTAGGATTTTGCCAAACAAAAAGGCTTCCATAAATAATTTTTATGTCAATATGGTTGTTACTCCAAGCTGAGCCTAGCGCTCCATCAGCATTGGTGAATGTTGTCACATTTATGAGAATGAAAATGAAAGTGAGTGCTCCTTCACATCGAAAGTAGTCGACAGAGCTGGTTTGGGCTTCTTGATGCCTTCTGGTTTCAGTTGCAAGGTGTGGAAGACCGTTTGTGACACAAATATGATATTATATTACAATAATGCAAGTATTGTCCTTTTTGAACAATGAATTCCAACCTCAGATATTTGTCATCCCAGTTATAGGACTATGCAACCTGTTTGATTCACACACTTTTTCAACATGTGTATTGGTTTATTCAGTAACAGCTTATAAGGTGATTTACACAGAAATCATCTGGCTTTGGGAGCGATCGCCTGAAAATTGTTGACCTTCTCTTCCTTTAATGTTAAGATCACATATGTGGAAAAGCCACTAAAAGACCCCACTCGTGCCTTGGGGACGTACGGCGTAAAGGATGGCGATGTGGTGGTTCTCAGACAAGCAGATCGAAGGCCCCCACCAACTCAGCCAGCCTTCCCAGGTAACATAGTCAAATCACGTCAAATACATTTACAACACATGTATAACACATGTAGGCAAAATGTGCTTTCCAGAGGTAAAAAAAAACAAAACATACAGTGCCCAAAGATGAAAACAACAAACCATAAAACACCAGACGGGACATGAACATTCCACATAATCCTCATTCATAGGAGAAGTCCTGTGGTCACCTGCTCTCACAGATGATGCAGAAGACCATGTATCACATGACCATGCACAACTCAAGTTGGCAGAAAAGTAAGGTTTCAGACCACTGAAATAAATTCGGTGATTCATCAAGTCTCAGGTGAACAAACAGTTGTTCCTGAAGACAGCAGTGTGATGTCTGATTGCACCTTTGCCAGGGGTGGTTTTTCACGTTTCCCATGTTGGAACCCATGTTGGATGTGATTGGGTGCTAGAAGGTGAACATGTCGTAGAGCTATTGATTGAAGCCTGCTACAAAACCATTTGCAAACATGCTGCTAACGTCTTGTTCTTCCTCATGGTCCTCAGGTCTGCCCCACATTGACTTTCGTTCCATCTCAGTGCCTGGCACCTCTTCTTCATCTGGTCAGCGTGGTGCCGTAAGGCCACAGCAACAGGCTCCGCAGCAACAGGCTCCGCAGCAACAGGCTCCGCAGCAACATGCTCCACAGAAACAGCAGCCACAGCAACAGCCGCCCGCAGCACAATCTTCCACGCCAATGGCCTTCCGGGGCTCCTCACCTCAGGGGCTGGATGACCCTGCCTTACTCCAGCAGATGCTTTTATCCAATCCACATGAGCTGTCACTCCTCAAGGAGCGAAACCCACCTCTTGCTGAGGCCCTACTTAGCGGAGACTTAGGTAGGTATTGTGTTTGTGTTCATGGTTCTTTCTGTTTAACCAGGTAGCACTAAGCTAATGGAAGCGGAACTATCTATTTCTGCAGAGCGTTTCACCAAAGTGCTGCTGGAGCAACAACAGGATCGAGCCAAGAGGGAGCAAGAGAGAATCCGACTTCTAACTGCGGATCCTTTTGATTTAGAAGCCCAAGCAAAGATCGAGGAGGACATCAGGTGTGGTCGAGAAGCCTCTTGAGTCTCAGCCCTCAGGGTGTAAGAACATTTTAGACATCTTCCATTCATTCATATTCCAGGCAACATAATGTGGAAGAAAATATGACCATTGCAATGGAGGAGGCCCCCGAGAGCTTTGGGCAGGTGGTCATGCTCTACATCAACTGCAAAGTCAATGGCCACCCTGTCAAAGCCTTCGTGGACTCAGGTACTCAGCAGAAAATCCCGTTCTGACCAGGCTGCCGTTCGTCTACGTTTCCATGCTCACCCTCCTTGTGTCGATGCACCGGCCCTGTTCCAGGAGCCCAGATGACCATCATGAGTCAAGCCTGTGCCGAGCGCTGTAACATCATGCGGCTGGTGGATAGACGGTGGGCAGGGATCGCCAAGGGAGTGGGAACCCAGAAGATCATTGGCAGGGTTCATTTGGGTGGGTCTCTCTGTGTAGCCAGAGTTAAATTTGCACTCTATAGTATGAGAAGCGGCCGTAGTGAATTTGTGCTGTCCGTGCAGCTCAGGTCCAGATAGAGGGGGACTTCCTGCCTTGTTCTTTCTCCATCTTGGAAGACCAGCCGATGGACATGCTGCTTGGCTTGGATATGTTGAAAAGACACCAGGTGTGAGCCCGTTCATCAGAGCCCAGTGTGCGCGTCGTCACTGGACTGCACGTTGAAGAAACCTAAACGGGACCATCGTCTCCTCCTGTCTGTTTTTCAGTGCTCCATTGATCTGAAGAAAAGTTTACTTCTAATAGGCACCACAGGCACTGAGACTCGCTTCTTATCCGAGGCCGAGCTGCCAGAATGTGCCCGACTAGCGTACGGTCCAGAGGGACGTGAAGACGTCCGTCCGGATGAGATGGCGGACAGAGAGCTGGCAGAGGCACTTCAGAGGTCCATTCAGGAGAGCGGTAAGGAGCCGTCTGTCCTCGCAGCACGCTCAGCCTGTCTTCCATTGGGCCCGTTCACTTCACGCAGAACTACATTTGCATGTGTCATGTAGAGTTTCTCAACCCCATTTATGCTTTCATCGGCGTTTTTAGTCACATAATCACACCGAATCCTCACCGCAACAGTTTGGATTCTTTTTTCTGACAGACTCAGGATGTTAATTTGTAAGACGGATGTGTATCTAACAGCATGGTGAATATACTCTGGTCTGTGGAGGAGCTACCTCCTGACGTCTGGTAGGTGTGTTCATACATGGGCACTGAGTGATCCCGTTCCACCGTATGTAGTTTGTGTTATTAGACCAGTTGTAACTGTCAGCGACAATACTGAGCTGTTTAACACTTAGAGTCGTTTAATATAATGTCAACATGTCTGTCCTCTGTGAGGAGACACACAAAGATCACAAAATCATTCATAATGTCTGATATCAGTGTGCTCGCCTTGTGCTTCAGAAACATGACGCCAACTGCTCGACTGTGTCACACGTCCTGATAATCTGTCAGAATTATCCCTGAATCTGAGTTAAACCAAGCAACTTCAGTGGAGTATTACTGACGACAGCATGTGTTAGAGTGTGACCTTCTAGACTGGACTATATGGGAATCTATAAATAATACATTTGTAGGATTTTTTCTGATGTTACGACCTCTGATATTTGAACTTTTGCAGTAACACATGTAGTTTGTTTGTGTCTAATCTGTACTCTTGGTTTGGTTTGAGGCTGTAAGAGGAAATGTATCAGGTTTTGTTTCTGGAAATGCAGCCGACATTCAGGATCTTAGGGCTAAAGAGTAAACGGCCGGAGAAGTACAGACTGAGTGGGACTAGTTGTTAAAATTCACAGGAAGGTCTAGTGCAGCTCAGACAGACAGACAGACACAGTCCTCCACTAGGGCAGGAGCACCAGTCGTCTGGCGAGCGGGGATGTGAGCCCTCCTTCGCACGTTGTCTTTGGACGACACCTTGTATATGTGTGCAAGCAGGCAGAGAGGTTGGTGCGTGCTCTGTGTGTGTGTGTGTGTGTGACTGCTAACTTTCTCCGTCCCTTTGCATGATGTGTGCGGTGTGTGTGCTCTAACCTCGGAGCAGGACAGCACTGATGCATTTGGGGACAGCTGGAGAGGGCCCAAACAACCAGGTACTGCAAATCGACACGTCCATTTCCAGTGCTAAGTCCATTGCTTTTTATTTTATTTTATTTTGCTGCTGATCTGTTAATCGGTGTTGCACTTTTCATTTCTTGGTCGTTTTTGTTCTTAAATTTATATTGTTTGTAAAAATCAAAACAACGTGTAATAGACTGTGTAGGAGAACGTGAGTGTTTTATATCACGACTGATGTAAGTAAATTCTCCCAAACAGGGTTGATACAAAGTCCCAGTGTCTCATTCCCCGTCTATTCTCTTTTGCAATAGACACTGCAGATGGACAAACTACCTCACCGCAGCCACCACCATTTACATCGCCCGGACCCTCAGACCGAACGCCCCCGCCCTCCTCTCCTCCACAAAGCCCCTTCAAGCCCAGTCTCGACCCCTCACAGCGTGACCCGGCCACCCCGGAGCAGCCGGGCTTCCAGGATCAGCCCCACCCTCCCCGTGTGCCAGATCCCAGCACCTCCCCTGTACCCGGTCCGTCAACAGGTGTCCCCTCTCCATGTCCCCCCGCTTCAGACGCGACTGCACGTGGCAGTCGGGCCCTCCGGTGTCCAGAAGCAGACGTTCCTTTCAAGGCTACATGGGAAGACGCAGAATCCCTGGAAGCTGCCGTCGCCCCCGTGCTCCCCCATCCACAGGAACTTTCCCCCAGTCAGCCCATGGAGCAGGAGGAGACTGCCGGTGACGTTCAGATGGAGTCCCCCCCAGCCCCCTTGGAGCGGGACCAGCCTGAAGGCGAGCGCTGCTCCAGCGCCGACAGCATCCCGTCACTGGCAGCTGCTTTGATGGAGCTTCATGAGCTGCTGGTGTCCAACAACCATCTCCAATCGCAGAACTGCAGCAGCACCTCCGGTTCCCCCTCACATCCATTCAGGCAAGACGAATTGGCTCCCGAGCCGCGTACCCCTACGCCCGACGCCCCCCAGACAACCCTCTCCACTGCCATCACAGACCGCGCAGACCCAAGTGAAGCCAAAGCCAACCATGCTGCTGCTGCTGCTGCATCTGAGGGACCATCGACGTGTCCTGACCTCTGTGGTCGGGATTTGCATCAGGACCGAGAAACCACAGAAACTGTGGAGGGACCAGGACCACTGCAACAGCCCGGTGGCTCCGGGGGGAGGAGGGCTGAGCCTGACTCAGAGCGTCCTCCTGGTCCTGTAGGGGACCTGGAGTTCAGAGAACCTCCCGAGGGGCAGCAGGGGAGGGGGGTTGCAGATGGAAGAGCTTCTGGCACAAACAGCCCAGACACTGTCCAGACTGAGCACACGTTCCTGAGGCCTCTGTCAGCGGCAGTGGGCTCGCCCGAGGACGTGTCTGATCCTCCGGAGCAGCAGGTGACACGGAACACGTCCCCAGCCCTCCGTCCCCCCGCTCCTCGTCCCTTCACAGAACAGTTTCCAGCGGAGCACATCCAGAGGATCCAGGCAGCGGGGTTTTCTGCTCAGGAGGCCTCCGAGGCACTGGAGCGAGCCCATGGGGTTGTGGAGCTCGCTCTCCTGGCGCTACTAGCCCGCAGCATCACTGTGCCCACCTAGACTCCAGACGAGCCTCAGCTCAGCATCCTACACCGTGTTCCTGACCCAGATGTCTCAGTCCCTCTGCAGCAGGGAAGAATACCACAGGGAAATGCTGTCTGTTGGTTTGTCGTACAGAACATCTCGGGACAAACAACGGACGACATATTTCTAAATAGAACAGATATGGGAGGTGTGTTTTGCATGCAGATGTTTTGGATGTGCACCCATTTCATTGGTTTTTAGATATTTTATATGGTAGATTAATTTTCTTCTTGTCTGTCCTCCATCATTGACCTGTTATTAAATGTCTGTGTGTCATTGACTGTCGAACCATTGAACATTGTAAGAATTTACCCTCAGACAGCTGATACCGCTGCTGTTGTGCTTAAATACAACAGGCACGAATGTCGCCGATCATCTCGCGGTGGTGCAGCTCTCCAAAGTCCAATACCTCATTGTACCAAAGGGGACGCAGGGCGGCAGTCCGACTCTGCTTTTTAAAACCACAGTATGAAATGTTACAATCGATCCTCCAGATGAACACGTGCCCGTGAGTCCGTGGCTGCATGATCAACGTGCACACCAGAGTCTCCCGGTTAGAGTTCGATCAAACCTGGGACAGAGCTGCTGCGCCCGACACGACGCTTGTGCCTGTTGTATTTGAAGGGTAAGAATCTACTGATGATCTCCATCGTCGTACTGGAACAAAGCTCTGAGCTGTAGATCATCTAGCATTTGTTTGTTCCTGCATCCGTTTACAAATCGACCTCAATGGACGAGCAGGTGTTTCGTTACAAATCACATCGATGCCACATTTGCAGACGTTAGTCCTCAAATACCGTTTGTCCGTGGATGAAATGACGGTATCTCACGTACCGTTCTCCACGATGGAAACGTTTTTTGCCATTTGTAGATTACAAATCCTGTTCAGAACTTCAGTTGTGTGTTGAGACCGTTTTTTAAAAACATCGTGTTTTGTCGCCTGGACCCTTTGGTTGTTCTTTGATGTTCAGTTGATCATAAATCTGGGATTTAATGACAACCAACAATATTCAGGCAGACTTGATTTATTTACATTTATCTTTTATGAAATTTTAAATTGCAAATAAAATGGAAATTGTATTTGTATATTGTGTGAATTTATTTACTGACATCGAGTAAATAACCCCCCAAGGCTTCATTTACAGTTCGATTTCATTTATTTCAGACTGTCAGTCACATTGTTCACTACATTTGACAGTTTTATCCAAGAACTTAAACATACAGAAGCTACATAAATACCTGGGGCCTCATGTACTAAGAGTTGCGTGGATTTCCTACTAGATCGTGGCGTACGCCGAGATTCAGAAAAGGGTGTACGAACAAAAATATCCGGATGAACGAAACTGTGCGTACCCATGAATCCAAGCACATTTCCTTTGTACATCAATCAATTTAGAATTGAGCGCACATGTGGGAGCGCAAAACTCCTCCCTGTCCACGCCCCCATATAAATATGTACATTCAATTAAATAGTATCTGCAGGTGTGATTTCGTTGTACCGTTTACAAAATGAACCGGAAGAGAAATTTCAACGAGTGCGAAATTGAGACCCTCCTCACGGAGATTGAGGCCAGGAAGAGGGTTGTGTTTGGAAGCTTGTTCTCCGGGATAAACAGCCGCAGGAAACATTCCGAATGGAATGATGTGTGTCGGGCCGTGAACGCTGTGGGGTCGGAGCAGCGCACGGTCCCCGAAATTAAAAAGTGGTCTGACATCAAAGTGCAGGTGAAAAGGAGGGTGGCTGCCCAGCGTCGACCAAACAGGCGGTGGGGAGAGCGGTGAGCCCCCCCCCCCTTTGATGAGCGCGTGGCTGCAATTATGGGGGACTGTCAGAGGGTGGTGGGAGCCCATGTGGGAGACTCGGAGTTCTTCCAAGGTAAGTTAATCCATCACTAGAAATGCGTTTAGTGACTCTAGTCCGTCACAGGTAATAATTGCCTTGCCTGAAATGAGTTGAAACATCTGCCAATTGAAGTTTCTCCCCCTTCTGATAAGCAAAAAAAATCCATTGGCGGAGTTTTCTGCTCATTTAAAGTGAGAAGTTGCTCGTAAAGTGGAAATTGTTTGAAAACAAGGTGCGTTTAGTGTGTCAGTGTTCGACTAGAAATGAGACATAAGATGAGCTTCGCGGCGTGGAATGCGGTCAGCACAAAGGTCCAAGCGGAATCATGTCGATATAAGCCTTACAATTGTGTTTAATCATTTAATTTATCTCCAAATAGACTGAGACTGACACCCAGCCTGGGACCTCCGGAACCCCCGGTGGCTCCGGTGTGGGTCCTTCCAACTCCAGCGATACGGGTCCCTGTTCCGCGGGGACTTCCAGCTCCGGAGCGACCTCCAGCAGCTCCGGTGTCGGGACGGACCCCAGTGATGTGGGGGCTCCCATCGCCCCCAGTGGCTCCAGCGTCGGGGCTCCCCAGCTTCCAGGCGCGTCCTCAAACGCTGTCCTGCAGCGACAGGACGACATCGTGGGGGGGCAGAGCGCCTCAACAACAATATGGAGCGTATAATTGACGCCCTCTCGACAATTAGTGACGCAATAAAGGCGTTAGCGCAAAGGTGAATTAGGTGTCCTTGCCTTTTTAGATGTCTTCTATTATACGTTGCCGGGTCTGAATGGCTTCCCGTGGGGGGTCGCCATGGTCAGGTCCAGCCTCTGGTTCGTCCGGTGGGGGGATATGCTGCTCTGGTAGAGGTACTCCATGGCGGTGTGCCACATTGTGAAGGACGGCACATGCTCTGACAATGCGGCACACCTTCTCAGGTTTGTAGCGCAGCACACCCCCGCGCCGGTCCAGGCAGCGCCAGCGTCCCGTGAGCAGCCCGATCGCCCGCTCAACGACCGACCGAGCGCGAGAGAGACGGTCATTGTACCTCCGCTCTCGATCGGTCTGGGGGTTGGTGAGCGGTGTCATGAGCCACCTTCTCAACGGGTAGCCGCTGTCACCTGAGGTCAATCGACAGCAGACTGTCAGTGGAAGGGTCAGTTCAAGCCGTATGCGTCACACACTAAGAACAAGCGCGCCACGGAAAAGGTGACGCTGATAGTCATTTGCAATGTTACGCACAGGTTTCTTAAACTCTATTTTACACCTTCATTGACATGAATACTTGAGACCCATCGACAATCAGACGCTTAGAAAGCTCAAACAAAAAGAGCGGCTTTACTCCGACCACTGGCTAGTATTTATGCTCTGAAGTCAGATTTTGTTGACGCACATCCACACGCTAGCCGCGCGTCAGGGTGATTAATACTGAAACAAAAACGTGTACTCACCGACCAGCCACCCGTCACGCACCGTGCCAGCCTGCAGCCTGTTGCCGACCATACTATCTGATAGAATGTATGAATCGTGCGTTGAACCAGGCCACCGTGCGACGATGTTCGTCAACATCATTTGCGCATCACAAATGATCTGCACGTTAATGGAATGAAAATGTTTCCCGTTTAAGTAAACAAATCCATCCTCTGATGGTGCCTTTATAGCAATGTGTGTGCAGTCAATAGCCCCGATTACATTAGGAAAACCGGCTTTCGCTGCAAATTGCGCTTTAATGTTCGCCTGTTCCACTGCTTTGTGTGGGAATTTGATGTATCTACCTGACATGCGGATGATACCGTCCCACACAGCGGGCATGGCTCGGCTCAGGGTCGACTGGGACAGTCCTGACTGGTCGGCCAGCTCCCGCTGGAAGGCCCCCGTCGCCAGGAATCCCAGTGTGGTCAGCACTTGGACCTGCACGGGAAGCGCGTGACTCCTCGCCGTGCCACGCTCCAGCAACGGCCGCAGCTCCCCGCACAGTTCCAGGAGGATCGCCCTCGGGAACCTAAACCGGCTGATGAGCCAGTCATCCTCCTGGGCGAAGAAGTCCTGCCTGTCCCGAAATACGCGCTCTCTTCTCACCGCTGCGTTCGCAATGTCCTCCAACAACGCCAAGTCTGCCATTTGGATATTTCCTGCGCCACTTTGCGCGTGCTTTTATGTCCACTGATTTAATTGCAGACACGTGCGTTGATTGTTAATAAGTTTGTATCCCGGGAAGTGCGCATCGCTCGGAATGAATCGTTTTCCCATTTTTAACAGTTTCCGAACATCACCTCTGAGTGTCGCCAAAGTCACCTGTAGGTGTGGATCCGCGCGGACGCCAGCCCTGAGGTTGGCGTGAAGCTCCGAACAGATCCACGGACTTTTCACCCTTGATTCATCCGGACCTTTGCGTGGACACTGGTTTACGCCAGGATTGCGCTCAAATCCGGTCGCACGCACTCTTAGTACATGAGGCCCCTGGTTTTCTGTTGTTCAGAAATGAATTGACCAACAGAACTGGGAACAATTGGCTGCAGGTGGAACTGAAGACACACCTGGTTCGAGTTCTGTGATTTGTGCCCAGTGAGGCTCAGACCTCCCGCTGGCAGCATTTAATCCCAGAGAGTCTCTGCCCAGAGACGTTCTGACAGATGTTTGCGGGTTCCACCATGGACCAGTGTGACAGCAGAGAGAGCGGGGGCCTGTTCACCTTCCTCCACTCGTACTTTGGGAACGGGCCTGTGAATGACCCGGAGCCCCGTGTGCCTTCGGTGGAGACAACGGAGCGATTCTCCACATCCTCTGTGGAGAGCGTCGGTTCAGAAGGACGACGTGACCTGAAGCAGTGTGAGGACGATCCAAAGTAAGGAGGACATCTAGAAACCCTTCAAGGTCATGTGGGATTGATTTGCTGACGAGTCTTGTTCCAGTCCTCCTGTAGATGTTTCAGCAGCCATCAGGTCCTTCATGGGAACGTGGGAGTTAGGGAAACTGAAGATCTCCTCAGGAGCTGAGGAAGACTCCTTTGTGCCAGCAACCGAGGAGTATGTAGATACTGATGCTTCAGCGAAACACTGGACTTTCAGCTCAATGTGTTTTTTATTCCAGAGGTGCTCATCAGGACGAGGAGGACGTGCTCAGTGCGTCATTCCGTTCAAAGTTCATTCATATTTGTACGTTGGTTCTTTTCTCCTTG
>JBBMJM010000008.1:1015934-1033171 GCA_037832705.1 Centriscus cristatus | reverse complement strand
CAGAGCTCTATAATATTAATGGAAAGAGAAAAGGGAATCCATCTCAGTTGAATTGCAATTTCACTTGTGGCCACACACACAAATACATCACATTTATTGTACATCATCGCAGATAAAAGAAAAGGTGAAAATATGTCACAATGTTAATAAATGTGTGTCTGTATACAGTGACATGTCATTCAGATGTTCAGACTTTTGATTTAAGACCAAGAAGAAAATGTACAAAAATTCCTACTGTGGACAGTATGTGAGGATGTTTTCGTTCCGTCAAGTGAATATTTGAAGGAGAGAAAAACGTGTCAGTGTTAGAATTCTGACAATAATTGATATACTTAAAAAGAAATTCGCCGTCTATGGATCTGGTAAGCAGACTTTTAAACTGAGTGTGCCATCGATTTTCAGTCTTTCCCATCCTTGCTCAATCCGGTGCATAGCCTTACCAGTATTCGTTTGAGCCAAAAAAAATAATAAAAAATGGACTTCTATTAAGTTCAATCACTGATTACTCTCCTTTTTTCAGAAACCAAAAAGGAAAAAAAAAAAAAGAAAAGATTTTGCACCATTGAAAGCAAGTCTACAGCATGCACATCTAAATTAACTCATGGCAGACAAAATTAAATGTCTCAACTTAAAACATCAGACCATTATTTTCAGACATTGATTTGTACATTTCATTCAGAGTTGCAGCTGCAGTCCCAAGCAAAGGAAGTGTCCATTTAGTCATGTGAGGTGTTTCACTCAGTGGATACTAATACAATCCCCATCCCTATAATAAAATCCAGCCATGCCCCGATTATATCAGCACCGACCTTGCTACACCATCCCGTCCCGCCCAGAGTCAAAGGCATGTACAAGAATTAAGGGGGTTAACTACTAGGGGGGGTACGTTACTCGCAATAACTCCTTTTGTACTGGAATGAGCATTCATAACTTATAGTATGTGCTTGGTTAGTTAACATAGTATTAGTTGAGAGGCGAAGCTTCTTCATGTGCAAACGGCTGTGATGAAACAGAAACAGCTAGTAGATAAATACACCGTGGACATTTGAAAGCTGCTCGTGTTCTATGATCCAAGCTTTTACTTCTGCACGTCTCCTCTCATTGGTCACAGGTGATTGAACTGGATTAAAGACAGGCTGTCATCCAAACATATCTAAAACCACTAAGGAAATGACACAAAGAAAAGCATCAAGAATAACAAACCATCAGAATAGAATTCTTTAAAAAAAGTTAAATAATTTGTACAATTACACTCCAACATTTTCTCCGACATGACAGACACATTTGAATGGGATGATAGTGTTGTTTTATCGTAGGTAACATAATATGGTCCGAGAAGGAATGCACAAGGCTGTGATTTGACACCACATGAGATCCTTTCTAAATTAGGTGATAGACAATTGTGCTCTTCTTTGTGTAGGAAAGGCGTTTGGTTCCCTTCGTTTTTGTGGTGTCCAAGTCAGTTTAAACAGTGGTGGAGATGCTGTGAACATTCTGAAGGTGTAATGGTCTTCCAGTCGACTTTGGAGTTTAAAAGAACATCTGAGAAATAAAGATCACATTACAGTTTTAAAGTCAAGGCCCTGTGCTCACGTTGTGTTCCTGTGAGTTCAGTCTTTGTGTTTGTTTCATTCTATTCACTGACCCCAAGTGAAGGGTTCTCTGTGCCCACGGGACTGGGAGTCAGACCTGGCTGACTGCTCTGTGAGTTAGGGTACATACGGAGTACGTTTGGGGTGGTTTACTGTGGCTACAGCTACATCATGGTAGTTTCAGGAACAGCAGGCTGAACAATAAGGTTTTGGACAAGTACAATTCTCATTGTTCATGTACAACCAGCTTCAAATCAGGGGACATGTCCACATCAAATAACCTACTGCAATCTGTTCTTTCAAATTGAACCAGCGTTACAAACAGAATAAGCCAGTTTACATCGGGACTCGTCCTCCAGACATTTGTCAGGGGGGGTGGATATAGGGTCGCACACACGTACATACTGCTCCAGCCGAGAAAATTAAACTCAGCAAGCAATCATATTTGGTGAATGAATGAAAATGAGAACCGTAACAAAAAGAAATGAACCTTCAGGTTTCAATTCCAGATCTTCAGAAAACTGTCCCAGGATCCCGTTGCGACTGCCATGCCATCGTCAGTGACCCCCAGGCAGCTAACACGATTGTCGTGTCCAGCCAACACACCTAGGAGAACACCATCAAAACATGTTAGGGTGCACGACTGATGGAGGAAGACGAAGGAGAAAACCTACTACTAACCAGCACGGTCAGCTTTTAGTGTGTCCCACACATTACAGTTGAAGTCATCATAGCCCGCCAGGAGGAGACGTCCACTCTTTGAAAACGCAACCGAGGTGATGCCACAGATGATGTTGTCGTGAGAGTAGATCATTAATTCCTGATCAGCGCGCAGATCAAACAGCCTGCAGGTGGCGTCATCAGAGCCCGTGGCGAAGGCGTTTCCATTAGGGAAGAACTGGAAGGAACGAGGAGAAATGATTCATCATCTACGAGACGCGCTCATGACGTACCCGCCACGTGCACTTTCAGTTTTTACTGCGCAACTTACACAGATGGCATTGATGTCAGACTCATGGCCAGTAAATGTCTGTCTGCACATGCCCTCGCGAACGTCCCAGAGTTTAGCAGAAGCGTCACAAGCGCCAGAGACGAATAATCGGGAGTCAGGGGCCAGCGACAGGCTCATGACATCACCTGTGTGCCCAGCAAACGTGGTGGTCTGCTGGCCGGTCTCGATGTCCCAAAGTGCGCTAGAAAACGAAAAACAGTATGAGATGGCAACTCTGAAGTACTTTTCCCCCAGATGAGTGTCTGTGTCCCTGTAACTTACCAGGTGGTGTCTCCGGAGCTCGTGACAATCTGGTTGTCATCAAGGAAGCGACAACATGACAGGTATCCTGACATCGAAAGGAAGACACTTGTGAGGTAAACATCCAATTCTAGGGCAGATAAAACTGGACGTGCTCCACCAGTGATTTCATGTATGAACACTAATGATTAAAGGTGAACAGATGTGCTCTTATTACAGAATGCTGTGTTATTCCTGAAGCACCATGTTCCTCAGACAGATGGTTGTAGGACCTGGAGTAGAGTTTTGCACATTTCTGTTTAGATTCTGTGGTTCTGAGGTTTTAAGAAGTATAACATACCTGTATGGCCAGCGAGCTCACGGCTCACACGTACATTCCCCTCACGTGTTTTCAGGTTGTAAATAGAGCAGATGTTGTCTAAACCCCCGCAGGCCACATAATTTCCTGAAGGTGCATATGCGCAGGTCATGACCCAGGAAGATCGAAGTGGAATGGCATGAACCTGTAACACACAAACAAATTTAATGTACTATAAGGTTGTTGTTGGGTTTTTTTTAAGTATTTTTTTGTTTTTTCAAGAAATAGATACAAATCTTACACAACAACCACCTAAATTATTCTCACACTGACAAATAAAGTTAATAGCATAGTAAGTCATTCCTTCACAGATTCGATATATACACAACATCGCAGTAATTCTAATGGCTTTGCATAAAATCAACTGTGGTCAGGGGTCAGATTACAGACTGGACGGGATGGAGATGGAAAATGACAAGTTAAAAACTGTTTAAACTGTTTTGTCCAAGTCAAAGACAGCAGAGTCAGAAGTTACATGGAACGAAGCCAGGAACTATTAAAACTTCCATTTGTACTTTACAGAGTCCACACATCAGTGTCACCTGCTATGAAGGATATGTAAGTATATATATATATATATACTCATTTACAATGGGCCCATATTGGATTTCATGTGTTTTCCTGGCTTAACTCTTGTTCACGTGCAGCCCAATGCACCTTTAACATGCTAATCAGGTTTAGGGAGAAAACAAGTGAGCTCCTGCTGTCCATCCTCTCAAATACATGACTTACCTTATTTGTGGTATAGCTGTCCCAAATAATAAGTTTGCCATCTTGAGAGGCACTGACCAAGAGCCTATAAAGAGCAGAGTGGAAACATGTCACCATAAGACTGATTCCCGGTACTCCAATATTTAGGTACTTAGGTACTTGTAGGTTTTAGGTTATGATCATGATTTGATCCAATGAGTGGACGTCAGTGAGTCAACACTTGGAAACATGGGACAGTGTGGCATCACGTTTACCTGGAATCTGTTCCCCAGTGCATGGCATAGATTTTAGCCAAATGACCCCGCAGTGTTCTTCTTGTACGCATCTGGATTCGTCCAACGGGGTCAATATTAGCTGTGATCTGCAAAACACATGTTATAAAACGGTTTCTGGGATGTTCATTTTCGTTCCTCATCTATACTCACGTTTTGCAACGAATCTAAACTGATCAACAATGATTAAAAATGGATAATGTATGATTACTGGTTCTTTACAGAAACTGATGAATGGACAGAATCCTGCCAAGTCTGCTATTTTTAGTGTTTTACTATGAGAGGTGAGTTCATTCCAGGATTAATGACAGTCAGCACTCCACCTCTTTTCTTAGACCTTTTAACAGTTAAGAGGCCATTCTTCTGAATGTATGAAATATGAGTGACTGGGGGGTGGGGGTTAATGAGGAGTCACTCAATGTGCTTGTGCAGAGCAGCTTGATGTTTTCTATTGAAACCACAATATGAACACCTGTTACCCGCTGAAGTTTGAGGCCTCAAAAATAATTGATAATGAATAGGAAAATGCTAATAGATCACTGGTGAAAACATGTCATTTTTATAACTTCTGTCTAAATACAGTAACTACAACCAGCTTCAGATGACGACGTTAACTCTTACCTGTGATAGTGTGGCATCTGCGCATGCTTTCCTGGCATCCTAAAAGAAAAGTCAAACTCTTACATCATCCTTTTATAGGTTTCACTAGTGAAGTCTACAATAATAATATGTTTTTACTCACTCTGATCTGATTTTTGAGCTGCTCTGCCTCTTGGCGTAACTGGTCCAGTTCACTCATCTTATTCTGATTTTTCACTTACTGCTCTCCAGCTATCGGGGGGCACTTGTTGATCTAAAACAAAACAAAAACACAACAGACGCCACTGAAATCTTCACACTGCTATTCCTCATTTCAAATTCAGCTGTGAGCAAAAACTGACACACGTTCGGACAGAAGGCAGTGATGATACAGCAGCAGTTCCCATTGATTGCACTCAACTTTGCATACAACATTTACAACAGACTGACCATGGGCCAACCTTAACTTTCACACCTCAATGTCAATAACCTAATCCTGACAAATAGTTCAGATTGCCAGACAAATCCCGTTAAGACATGACTTTCAAATGATCCGAAAAGCAGTCATTATCCTGTTGACCTCAATCCCCAGGTTACTCAGAATTCTAGCCAAGCTAGCAGTTAACCACTTGTAATAAATAATACAGAGCGTCAGGAAGCACACAAAGTTGGTGAAGAAATATTTTTTTAAAAATGACAAGTCACTATAATGTAGTTGAAGTGTAAATGTAAAAAGAAGAAAAGAATTTGTCTAGAAAAAAAAACCCTAACCATTTTTCGTCTTATGACGAATAATGGTTAACACACTGCAAATATACATATACCCAGATCTTACTGTTAATCAAAATGGTTTACTACTTTGCCTCATCTCACACAGACGGTGGTGGATAACTCAAAGCTCAACATCCCCCTCGAAGATGCACCGAATTCCCAATTTCAAATACTTGAAAAAGGTAAGCAATATAATTTCTGAAAGACCCAGAAACATGTTAAACAAACAGCACTGTTTCCTAGTCATCGGGTTTATAGAGGAATGTACTGAACTAGTTGACAAAATATAAATTGAATTAAGTGACAATTGAGTGAAATTGAATATAATATTGGAAGGAAAGTATAGAGTAACAGCGCTTACATAAACTGTTGAAGACCACCAGCACATTTGATATAACAGGTGACCAGACAAAAACTAACCCACCAATACCAAGAAAGCACATATGACTGAAGCATTTACTCTGAGCACGTTTGCCTTCCTTGTTGCCTTACCTTTCCTGTTTCCACCCGTCGGTCTGTCAGTGGTTTCAGGACAACACTGAAATTCTTCTGTATCCGACTACGCTACCCTTCAGGCCCTCTGATTGGTTGACCTTTTTAACACAGGTTATCCTCTTAGATTCATTAATCTTATAATATACCTGTCATGGAATACAATTGTTACGCAGTATCATTGACACCAGAAAGCCACTCTCACCTTGAGAAATATTTTCCAAACAACATTCCACATCATTTTGCTTGGAAAAAAAATTGTGTCCGATGTGCTTTATATATTAAACATTGTTGGAAATGAATCAATGGCCTCAGTAATGCATGATAATCTGTGTTCTCTGCCTGTATCAAATATTAATGTATACATATTTAGCATATAGCATGAATTAAAGATGTTTTATAGTATATAACTGTGCATGTTTTACAATTTACATTTTACTTTAAGAAGACACAGAATACTTTTCCACCTGAAAACAGTCAACTGTAATATCAGACAAGACAGATGGTACATAGAAATGAAAGGGGGACAGTTATCATAAAAACAATCTGTTGTCCCCCAATGATCCATTATAAGGAATATTATTTCCTGTTGACCTCCATAGATGCTTACAGATATGAGTTCTTCTCCCTCATCACTTCTCCTTTCCAAGCGCCTGATCAGGGTCACCTGACTGCATGATTAACAATGAGCAATGGTAAACAGCCTGGAGTTGTAGCTCAGTCGCTGTTCACAAGTCAGTCTGTGTGAATCTCAATTCAACTGTCTTCTCCATTTCTGGTATTAGTTTCACAAACTGTGTCCGTGTGTGCATTAGCTAGGAAAACATCTGATTTCAAAAAGAAAGCCAGACTCTCCATTGTTAACAGATGATAATGCAATGTTTCTCTGGTCCAAAGCTGGATCATAGAAAAACCATAACCAGCAATATTACTGTGGAACGCTATAATCCTAAGAGCTAAAATCCTCAGTCAATGAGTCTCTAATCCTATCCCTGTCCATAAACAGCTGGCAAAGTCAGCGCAGGCATTATAAATATGTTTTCCCATTCATAAAGGGATGACTTTAATCTTAATTCTTTTACACACAACATGCTTAGTTCAAGTGCCTAGATTTTCACAAATCACAACGTAATACTGCTCATCTTTTCCACTTGACCATGACTAGTTAGAGTTCAACGTTTCTTAGTCTCACGTTATTAAAATCAATGCATGTACATATAGTCAGTTAATAGTGGTTTAGCTACAGTTGACTTAGTCATGTGTGCATTTCTGTGATTTGCCCACTGTAGGTCAGGAGACTTTGCATTGTATTTGAATAGCTTCCAGGATAGCTGTTTCAATGTTTGCCGACTGGAGGATTTGGTTAATGAGACTGCACAAGCCAGACAAAGTATATACTTAAGTCATACAACAAAAGAGTTGAGATAGCACCTTATGAAACGGACTACACCGGTCTACTTTGTGAATTTGAGAGGGACTTGCACTGATGGAAATGTAAGAAGCTGCAGCTGAACGCCATCTTGCAGACTGCTGTTCGCTAGTTAGCTTTGCTAGCAGGCTTTAGGTGAAGGCCTGCAGGCAGGGCAGAGATAAGATTCAAAAAGCTATGTACGAAGTCTCCGCAAGATATTTACTCCTGTCATTTTCCAATGCCAGGCAGACAGTATTTAACATTAGCCCGGATTAATTTAACAACAAATGGCCAAAATAGCTAAACGCACCGAGCGAAAAATAACGTTTAGACTCGGCGGCTCTTCCGCAATTGTAGTGATATGGAGTTAGCGCCAAAGCAAACGGATGAAACTGGAAACTGGCTGGTTGCTTGGCCTACGGAAATCCACTTACTAGCTTACCAACAATCCTTTTAAAACGGACAGTGCCCAGGTGATTTCATTACGTTTCGGCGTTTATTGAGCATCGAATCCAGAAGTAAAACTGAACATGTAAAACCGCAAGGTCGGGCCGTGGTGGCCTGTAACAATTCAGTGAGCAACAAACAATATTAAATGATTCCCCACATATAGTTGACGATTATAATAAATAACAGAGCTGAAGTATCTAATGAATCTGCCCTCAGGTAAACGCGGCGCACCGGGGCGGCCCCTCGGTTACACAGGCGGCAATAAGCTAACGTGCACTTATTCGTTCATCTACGAGAGGGGGGTCAACGTTACAACAGGTCGCGTTGGTGAAATGTAACTATTATTTAGAAAGTGTGCAATCGTCAAACTTGACTGTCCTAGTACAGTCGTCTACTCTGCTGGTGCCAATGACAAATATCGGATGGCAATTTGTACACGGGACGTTCCAGCCCTACCCAGTCTGACGTTAACTGACAGCAACATCTTTAAATGTTATCGTTAAACAATGCAGCGAGAAGAAAAAAACAACAACACTACTAAGTCTAACAATGGATTTTCTTTGAAGTGTAAAAGAATAAAAATCTCGGAATAACTTTACACATTCAGAAGAGCCTCTGAAATTTAGGCCAGGAAACAGCCATTGCTTGTCAAGCCTCTGCGGCCAACGTTAACTTCAGTGTACGCCTGCTAGAAGCGTTCGATAGCACCAGGAGCTCACCTAACTCAATGGACAATAATAAATTAATGCTATCCGAACTCTGTTAGTGGAGAAAGGTCTGGAAGACATTGACAGTCAAATGTGAACAAGAACTACTGGGCGCCAGGACACACCACTTGTCTTGGGGTTGTCTTAGCATGAGATGAAATATGAAACATAACGTTGGGTAACAGAGCTGACTAAATGGCTAAAAAGCTAGCTCCTGCTACCCCACCCACAGCAACTCAATTCCGCCACTATTAATCAGTTCATGACGTTAATAGTAAACGTTACTGTAGCATAGGGGGAATAAACACGGCCAGTGATTTATTTCATCTTACCTGGTTCAATTTGCGTTTGTTTTTGCGTTTTGGCATTGACTGGAAACAAGACGGCGTATAACCCCGATCCACGAATCAGCGGACACCAATACGCTAGCTCACTAACTAGCTCGCCGGCTAACCTCAGCTTTTCGAGGAGCAGCCCTTCCCGAACGTCGGCTACAGGCAGGGAGCTTGATAGCCCTGTCAACCAACCAGAGAGGGGAGGGGGTAAATCACACCCACAAGTCTTGCTCTGAATTTACTAATGCTCGGGTAGGCAAGACGACTGACCTTCGAAGCCACTATTCCCCCTAAAAAGGCACCCTACTCATTCCCTTGTGCTAGTCTTTACGTCCGCACTTTCCGTAGCAACACTGTCGTCCGGCCATCCAATGTGGAGATGGGCGCGGTAACCCTGCAGTCAGCGCTGGGAAACCCCACGCTGCAGCAGCGGTGGGGAGACGAACTTCGACTGGCGGAGATGCTGCTGCTGTTATCGATCCAGTTAATAAGCACTGATGAGCTCCTCTCATATTTATCAGAGTTCACTGAAGGGCAACGGTGCAAATGTTATGGTGAGTTTAATGTAGCCCAGTCATACTCACATTACACACTCTGCTCCAAACTTCTAAGAAAATAGTCAATGGTAGGTGATGACTTCAGCAGTAGATCTGACATGTATTTGATATTAAATGTCAAATACTGTGATGATTTCAAATTAAAGAGGAACTCTGTCAGCTGTATGTAGAGAACATATACACCACACACTAATATTGTTACACTTTCAAATATTTCCAAATGTTATTCAAGATCCTGTCACATATTTACCTCAAAACTCACATTGGTTAAATGTGATAATAGAGTATGCTTGCACTCACATATATTGCTTGCAAGTATTTCCCGATCTTTAGTTTTACTGTATTTTCACACACTAAGGTGTCAAAACTACCCAATACTCTTTTAGAGCAGTGACAATTGAGGATGAAAACCCATAAAATTACACTTCGAGTTTGTTTAGCATTCCTCTGACTATTACTCCCCTGTTTGTTAGATTCCTCAATCAACACCACTCAGATCCCATTCTACCTCATCTCTCAGCATCTTGTCCATCCTCCAAACCTTCTCATCGTGGCAAAGTGCTAATGACACATCCTCTTGAATCCTCAGCTTATGAGACAGTTTCAACTTGAATCTTAGTTTCCTTTTAAAACGAAATAAATGCATATTTTTCCACCCTCTTCAAATATATTCCCCAGACAAATTAAATCTCCCTGATAGTCCAAGTTTAGGGCTTTTTAACGACTGAACAATTTGATATTAGCATTTCACAGATAGATGCAAACCAAACTAATTAAAATTTGATTGCTCGCACTGCAAGGTTTCAAATGACGTCTTATAAGAATGTCTCTTTGTTCAGTTGTCAGCTGTTTGCGGTGATCATGAGCTGTGCAAACACTGCCAATGACTAAGGAAGGTCATTGCAGGTTCCATGAATTGGACATGTAACACTGAGAATATGTTTTAAAGGAATATGGTTTTCAAGTGTAACATGTTTTGGTGATTTGACTCCCAACACAGCGCAGCTGTTGACTCAGTTTGTTCTGTGTTCCATTATGGATCCATATTCATCCGTCGGAGCATGTAAAAGTAAAAGTAATGGTCATCCATATGTCGGCCATGTCTTCTGAGCTGAGGACATATATCTCTGATCTAAAGTGTTGAATTCAGTTGTTTAGTGACAATTTCTGATTATTTGACTGCAAGACCATTTCTACTACTTGGATGAAAAAAATAAAGATAAGTCATATCTTCTCAAATAAATTATAAAAAAGACAGGGTAATTAGACATCTCTTAAATACTGTTTTTCCTCGTTTCCTCTCTCTAATCAATTTCACTGAGACATTGTTTATTTTTCTTTTCTTTTGTCTTTTTTGGTAATTTGAGAATTGACATGGACTTCCATATTTCTGAGGTTGAAGTGCACTGCTGGTGGATGGATTAACCGTAACATTTATAATACCCAGTACCCTTTGTGGTCTGTGGATACCGGATTATGGATTAGTGACTGAGACCGATGTGGGATTCAAGTATTGAATCATTCATAACAAAAAAGGGTGTTTTGTTTTTTGGAGGCCGACAATGGTGGGATCTAGATAGCTAGAAAATACTAGTGATGTTTTGATGATGTGTTGTAGTTGATTGTCTTTCAGCTCACACTTAGTGAGACTGAGGCGGAACAGATGATGAAGATGCAGATAAAGGCAGAGGTTGAAACCATCTGTTACGACAGTTTCTGTCATGAATGTTGCAAAGCGAATGTCATAAGCACTTCACCACGAATTTCCTTTTTGAAAATTCTATCAACTTGTAAAATGTCATTATTGTGTATACATAGTTTTTTTTTTAACAGGGATTGTATGTGTATTAAAATGTTCTGTTATAATGAACTCACATTGAAATCAGATTAAAAATAATGAGTTCAAGATCAATTTTCAATTCCCGTGTTTTCAGTTATTGTATGTGGTCTATATTGACACGATCAGTGTATTTATGGTCTATAATCCCTTTGTTTTGTGAAACACACATCGCTCACATTTAAGGTACAAATCACCATTAAATCTTTTCTGCTGAGAGGAAGGCCAACAGAGGGTTAACTCCCTCTGTCCTGTCACCCGGATGCAGTCATCCACACAAGCCTGACATCATCTGGTGTGCAAAGACCATTAAATCCCATCCTCATCCCTGCAAAGACAGACAGACAGCGGAGGGAACCAACCACATCTATCAGTTTGAAGCCATTAGACCAATTGCTAGGGGAAGGGGGAGGGCTCTTGTTGCACTGCTGCCTGTTTGCAGCATCCCTGGAGCAGCCTCTGTTGTGTGAAATACAAGAAAGGACAGGACGAAGGAACAGATCCAAGGCTGCACTCGGCGAACGGGAGAGGGATCACTTGGAGACTGCCGGGGTAGAGCTGCTCTAGTGTGCCCAGTCCCCCGTAAGAGGAAACAGCTGTTTTTCCAATGTAGACAGCGTGTGCAGTACCTGCATTGCTAAAGGGAGAAACAGAGGAGGAGGAGGGGCACACAATGGAGGATATGTTGCCTCTTCCAATGAAATCCCCCCCTCTCTAGCTAGCCCCAGCCTAACACAGCTCACCTCTGAACTCATGCATGTTAGAAATCAAGGTACGTATTCATCTCTAACCTGAAAGGACTCGGGCAGTGACACCTGGTCATGCTGGCAGGATTAGTAGCTCAGCTGTTTGTACAGGACAGTTCAGGTCATCCTCAAGCCACAAATGTGTTCAGAGATGCCCACGGCATGCTCGGCTTTTGTGCCGAACCCATCCAGCATTTGGTTTGGATTAGTCTTTGAGTCCCGAGCTGCACATGTTTATCATTAACAGCACAAACAGGCAGCGTGTATTCACGAGACAGGAATGAATCGTTGGCCTTTCCTGTCTCACATCGCCATGTAACCTGAAAGCAAGCATGGGAAGAAACAGGTTACGTTCACGCTTTAGAACTCTCTTTGGTTTAAAGGGTTTCAAGGATGTGTGGAGTGAATGTGTGGGTGGCAGCTACATCTACCATATCTTGAATGTGATGGATATTTTTGGAACCGGTGTGCGTGTGCATGTGTATGTGTGACTGTGGGTGTCAGTTTGATTTTTTTCATGTTTGAACACAACCAAAGCACATTTCCTCACAGTGCACGCTGCAGTTTGTGTTCCTCTGTATTGTATCACCTTTGTTATACCACTTTCTTTCTGTACCACACACACATTGTCCCCGCTGGCACAATCAGCAGTGGTGAACTCAGCAGTGTGCAATCAGTGAAATGTTTGAATTCCTTTTACCTCACCTTACACAAAATATTTTGCTGTGTGAAACTGAGGCTGAAGTCGGACCCTTTCTAACTGTAATACTGTCTTTTTGTTTCAGCTTCAACTGTTATTCCCAAGGTCACATGGTGACAGCTTCATCAATGCCTGCTCAGAGCTGCGACCAGCAGGAGGACACCTGTGCTACCTGTGCGACACACTAGAGATTGAAAGCGGCAACAGGACCCTTACAAAGAGTCAACATCCAACCCTCGGTCGAAGTTCCCCCTGACCATGTCTGTGCCTGCAGCAGCAGCAACAACTGCAAGTTTTCTCTCCACAGCCGCCACGACCACCGCCGTCCCCTTCCTCTCCACGAGCACTAGAGACAATGTCACGTCCAGGACAACGTTAATGACTGTTACTATAACAACAAACGAGACAAGCTTCAATGCCACCACGTTTCCAGGGGCTGTGACTGAGGGCTCAGGAATGGGAATGGTGCTCGTGCCGTTTGGCATCATCTCAGTCATTGGCTTAGCAGTGGCTTTAGTAAGGACTCGTTTCATAGTTTGGTTCTTATGCTCTTCTTATGTCATGTTATGTGCAAATTAGTTTTTAATATATGAGGCAAAAAGGTCGTTCAGTATTAATCTCCTTCCTTCATTTATGACATAAAACACCAATAATCTGTCTTCCTCTGCCCTAGATGCTGTATATCCGGAAACGGAAGCGGTACGTGTTCTTTGGGATCGATCTTTACTGACCCACTTTGTTCACAGCAACACACAGTATCAAATCAATCTCATTCAGGTTGGAGAAGCTGCGGCACCAGCTCATGCCCATGTACAACTTTGACCCAGCCGAAGAACAGGATGACCTGCTGGAACAGGAGCTACTGGACCACGGACGGGAAGGCAGCCTGACCGGAGCGAACACAAAGGTGAGCTGGATCAGATCAGGTCTGTTTTTATGGAGACGTGTATTTTCATAGGTCCCATGTATGTCTTTGACAGTGATCTCTTATATTTGCCTACTGTGTTTTTACTGGTTTACTTACTGCTGTAATGAATTTGAATTAATTGAGTGTACCGGTATGTCTAATACCCCTCCTCTGTGGATTGGCGTGGAGTGACCAGTTTTAGTTATCATATTTCTGCTGTACATCTTTTGGCCACTGATGATGTCAGCACGTCATCTGCTCCACGATTTACCATGATTTATCTTTGATTTCTTTGAAGTTTTGACAATGGCAAACGGGGTAAAGTATCTCCTGTCTGTAGTTTGAACCATCTTTGAAAACATCCTTGTTCCACTGTTCCTATTTTTTCCACATATCATTGTTAGTGTCATTTTTAGTGTTTAAATGATTGCAAATACTTAACCAACCATTTACACTAACGTCCTACTCAGAAAGCACAGACTGACATGCAGGCTTTTACCATCCCACATCCTCTCCTCTGTGACCCCTCAGTGTTTTTTTATTATCATTTTCATCGTATAACCCAGTGGACATGTTCTGTACTAATACTGTCTTGTGTCAGTTCCTATGTTAGACACAATACACTATTAGTCACACTAGACCCTGAAGACCTCCAGACAGACGGCGTGGTCATCCATTCATTTTCTGCCGCTTATTGCGGGCGAAAGGCGGGTACACCCTGGACAGGTCATCCCAGGGTCACATATCTTCTCTTTTCTTTTTAAATGCATTCTTTTCGATCATGTAAAAACCTCCACTCTTGGCCAGTGTCTTCATTATTTTTGGATGGTGGACACACATCGGCCTCTTCATGGATCCAAACATTGAAAGAACCATCGGAACATTGAAAATAGCCCCTTTGGGATTATTTCTGTCAATATTTTGAGATGAGGACATGGTAAAAACATCCCCCTACACACATACAGGGCTCTAGAACTCCTTTCAGCAATGGGTCAGTCAGCTGTGTTCTATATTGTGACGTATGAAATGTAGGGGATCTTCAAATCCAAGCAGAAAGCGTTAAAGGTCCTGTGGTTATTACAATTCAAAATGGGACAGTTTAATGTCATGCTGATCCTCTCCTCTCCAGACTCTCACAACCTCCCAGGGGACCACGCAGAGGCCAAGTCGTCTGGTCTTCACAGATGTAGCCAAAGCGCTCAATGCTTAACAGAGCTCTTCCATCAGCTGACTGACAGCTTGGCTCCATAACATCCAATGTCTCCCTCAGGAAGGAAATGCGGAAACGGGAATGTGGACTGTGTTTGGGGTGATTTAGTGGAGGTTCTCATCAATATTACACCACATGTGAAGTGAAAATGTTTTTCAATTTACCAAACAAAGTAGTGTGCATGTATACAGGAATTAATCAGGAGGCCTCACGTGTTACTGCACTGTTGTTACCTGCCACACAAATGCAATTTTCATGTTGTGTCATTGCTGTTCATGTCTAATGATTGGTCGGTGAGCTTTCTGAGAACTACATCCAGGTTTGATGCGACGTAGGAGCGTGTAAACTGTGTTGCTGTGTACATACGTCAGACAAGCTTGAACAATGGATGTGACCATCCTGACGTGAACTATTCCCATCCATTTTGGTTTTTTGTTCATTCAAAAAATGCATTAAAACTATTTATGTGGGGAAAACAACATGTCAGCGTTTTCGTCTATGATGTTTTATTGAAAATAACAAACAAATAACAAAGCAGAATATCACAAGTCACATGGTGAAGATTCAAACAATACATGTCACAGGTCTGTGAGTGAACCAAGTTGGATGAGGACGCGTCAAAAGCGAACCGACAAAACGGTGTTAAGGCACAAAGATGAATGTCAAGTTACATCTCAACAGTTGAAAATAAATCAAGTACTGCATGGAACTACATCACTAGGGTCACAGAACATCAGCCCCATATAGACATTGACTATCTGAACACAGCTATAACATTGTCTCAGATGCACCGAAATACAGAAACGCCCCTGAGACTCCCTCCCCCTCGAGATGGCGCTGTGAATGAATGAAGACATCCGGCATCGCATGGACCAGACGGCCTGCAGGTCCGAGAAAATAGGATACGGTTAAAGCAAACTTTACCTCGGTGACGAGCTAGGCTGCTTTGTTATAAGAGGTCGTCCAGAGGGAAAGAAAGTTCAACGAGAGCACAAATGTTCCTGTGAACGAACCAAGACCCTCTGGATCCAGGCTGAAATACATGACATGGACATTTGGAATGGAGCATATAATAGGTGACACTGTATATAATAATAATAATTTGAAGTTGAAGTCACTTTATTTTAAGGTCATCTGACTACAACAATTGATTTAAAACATATTCAATTGACTTTCCCAGGAAACAAATTAACTTTCATTTGACCTCCACTGCTGCGTCACCATGATTTTAAATGTTGTGTTTGTTTAATTCACTCTCTCGTCATGGCTGTCCCCATGAAGAGTTCTAAGGTGGTTGTCATCACCCACAGGTACACTTCTCCACCGTTGTAAGGCTGCATGCCAAAGAAGCAGAGAGAGGGAAATGGTTGTTTTGTCCTTTCAGTTGGACACTCAGGACACCGGAGCCTCTTTTGATGCAGATAAAACCCAATCGAACATGTCTGCAAACATTCAGTGTGTTTGCTGCTTCCTCCTGAGGTTCGATATTGTTAACGGATGTTTACTGGGGGTCACTTCTCTGCGAAAGTCACGGAATCCGATCACGAACATTAAATGTCATGTGACGCAGAGTGAAGCTGGGTCTTTTTTCTCTCATGTGATGTAATCAACTGTAACTGTTTCTTTCTTTGCCACATTTACTAACACGTTCCATATAAAACATACAGTGTAAGAATCGGACAGTACACAGTAAATATCGACACAGTAAATATGGACACTCCTGCCCTGCACCTCCCCACAGAGTACACCAAACAAAAAAGCAAGTGTTTTATCAAATTGTAAACTTTTTGCCACATTTAAAAATATATCAAATAGTCTTATTTTCATTTCAACATTTTCTTTCAAAGACTGACAGTACAATATTCTGCTGGAGCGTAACATGGCGGCTTAGACAGTGTACGATACCTGGATGTTTCCTTCCCACGTTACACAGATGACACTGATTCTTCTCATGAGTTGAGTCTTGGCAGCTTCGACCAGAGAATGGAGCTGTGGCGTCCATCCCCGCTCATTAACAATTCATAGATTTAGTGCAGAACTTTTAAGGATTTTGAATCAATTTAAGGTGGGCTAGTGATTTTTTTCCCCCCATTTCCGACTTCTTTCTATTTAATTTCAAAACCTCTGACATCTGGTAATCACGGCATTACAGCCCCTTTTTGTTTGTTTTGTTGTAAAAATACACTTGAACATACGCTACGTAATCCTATTAACCACGTCAAATGATAGAAACCCTTTTTTGAATAAAAAAAAAAAAAGCAATGTATTGTAATTGGGGTTTTTTTTCAGCCCCAGGCCCCTTCAGTTATGGAGGGGGGGGGGGGGGGGGGGTTATAACCTATAATGCAAT
>JBBMJM010000008.1:962120-977018 GCA_037832705.1 Centriscus cristatus | reverse complement strand
GTGTGTGTGTGTGTGTGTGTGTGTGTGTGTGTGTGTGTGTGTGTGTGTGTGTGTGTGTGTGTGTGTGTGTGTGGTCTATTGTGAGCGGCTCTGGTTGTAACTGCAATCAGCCCTCAGCTACAAGTGATTGGGCCGGAATACTTAATGGCACAAGGGGAAAGTGTGCACGTCGATTCCTCTCATTGTCAGTCATCGCCAGGCGACTTTGTGCAGAGTGACGACCTGTTTGCTCCTGGACGACATCACGTCGTCTTTGCTTCAGGATAACTGGCAGTGATCACTGGGCGAGCGAGCGCCGGCTCAGAGTAACTGGTGACAATTAGTCGAGTGATCGGCCCGAGCTGAAATCAGCCCGCAGGTGAAATCTCTGCAGGGAAACAACCTGGGAACCTGACACAGCGTCTTTGCCTTATTTTGGGCAAAATGCGTCAGCATGAGTCACGGAGGTTCGCCGCCTTTGGCTTCGTTTCCCCAGGCTGTGTCTGAAGGACATGGATTTCCCACCCAGGATTTCTCACAAAATCCAGTTTGGAAAATTCTGGAAAATTGTGTGTGCAGATGTTAAGGTGCGTCGTGATGTGTGACAAATCCAAGGAGACCCCCCCATAGCCACCCATCCGTCCTGTACCCCACCCTCACGTCATCTGAAAACATCGTCTCAGCCGCGGCTGTCGCTGGCGAGAGGACCATCTGC
Organism: Centriscus cristatus; assembly: GCA_037832705.1. Lineage (NCBI taxonomy): Eukaryota > Metazoa > Chordata > Actinopteri > Syngnathiformes > Centriscidae > Centriscus > Centriscus cristatus. Next base: position 976,324 of record JBBMJM010000008.1, on the reverse strand, counting down.
TCCTCCGCACCAGCGCTGTGTGAGACGGGCAACCTCCACATCTGGACCCCGACTGTGCCCGCTCTTCATCCCCCTGCTACTATCACAGACATGGGGAGGATTTAACAGCTCATCAGTTTTATAATCTCAGTACATCGTCATTGCCGTCAGGGCTATGGACAGGGCCTGAGGTCAGGTGTTTGATATTTTCATGTAGACGACAAACACCGACGCCCATTAGCATTTTGACCAATCAACAACAAACTGATGTTGTAAAGGTGCGTCGAGGTACAATCCCAAATACTGTTTGTAGTTAATCTCAACGAGCTCGTGCTTCAGGTTTCACAGTTCATTCTGCAAAGTGGATTACGTAAGGTTTTACTGGCTGGGTCTAAATGATGAAATGTATCTTTCCGTTTCCCCCGTAACCAGCAGGTAAAGCTGCTCAGGGTTTGTTTGTTTGTTTGTTTTTTAACGAGCACTGGGAATACCGGGAATGTAAACACAGCAGCGTTCCTCAGAACGAGGACGATCACACCGACTGTGAGTGATTCACGTGTGATGTCTCTGCTCGTTTTGGCCCGAAAGAAAATAACTGTACTAGGCCGTCGAGCCGGTTATTGATGAAACCGTCCATCTGCTTCGTCACCTCCAGTTTATCACCACACACACGCCTCAGACACATTTGGACATCCTAATAGACGTCCTTGGGTTTATTGTCTCATCTGTCCACAGGCGAAACCCCCTACTTCCTTTGCCAAGGTCGCCTGTATTAATTGTTCTAGACACAAGGACGCAGCAAAGAAGAATAAACAAGGCTGACCTTTTCCTGGTGGATGCATCTAACCCTTTTTTCCCCCTCCATCCTCCATCCTCAGGCTTCATCGTTTCCGTCAGCAACAATTCATCTCATCGCACCGTACTGGGCCTGGTGAACATGCTTGTTATCAGGTGTGAAAAGCTGCGGGTCACGTGTTTGAGCAGCTGAGACTCAGCGCTGACATCGGTGAGTGGAAAACGTATGGAGTGAGGACAGTCTCTCTCCTCTGCCTCAGTCTAATCCGTCTTTCAAGTTTAAATGGGCCACACGGAAGCCGATGTCTATTCATAGAATATCGCTAAAATAAGTTGCTCTCTCCTCACTTTTCTCCACGGCTGCCTCCGTCAATCCCACCTTGATGTCCATGTTCATCATTCACCGGCCTCGTTACCTGTGTTGATTTATTTCAGACCAAATATTGCTGTGCAATCTGGGATATTCATTCAAATCTTGCGGGTGTGTCATGAGTAGACACATTCTCAACATTTCACTGTTCACCGTACAACACCATGACGATGAAGTCGTGTCTGTGTGTCTTTGCACAGATGAGTTGGTTTTTTTTTTTTGCGAAAGGTTTGATTGCTGTTGGGTATTTTGACCTCGTTAGGCTTGAAGTAAGGCTGCTGGCTGCGGTCCATCTCCGCCTTCCGTGTGGTGCGACCAGCTCCTTCCTCCCTCGTTCATCTTTAATGTGTTTGCTGTGCCGGATTCATTTCTCCCCTTCAACACACACCCGTCACCAGCTGACTTGACTCCCCGCTGGGCAGGTTGCAGCGAAACACATGTTTGCGTCTTTCCATTAGGCTCTCTGATAAGCCACAAATAGCGATAACTCTCTGTTGTCAGCCTGACTCCATTATGTGGTTATGAAATGTTGCTGGTCGGTGTGAAGTCATTCACGGTGGTTGCGCTCTCCACAGGTGCTAACATCAAACCTGTATCTGTGTCCTGTACCGTCATATCCTCGGATTATGTGTGTCCCTCCAGGCTGTAAAAATGTATTAAAAAGACATTTGATAATGACCAGGGAGAGGAGCTTATGGTAGTAACCACTGCTGCTTGTCAGTAAGAGACAGGAGGACACCGAAGGTACGTCTGCGACCTGACACCACTGCTGCCTGCGCCTCAAAACTCTGATTACGCCGTAAACAACCAGCTTTTATTTATTAAAAACGTCCCGGCCAAGGGTCGTCTTACATTCTGCCAGATTCCTGATCGTAGGTCAGGAAAAGAGAGTAATAATATGAGTAATGATACTCCCCGATACGCCGTAGTGCTCAGCGACTGATTGAGCATAATGTCCTGTGATGATTCACCCCTGTAGAGACGGTGGTGTTCTCCCTTTTCGGTGGGATCTTGTGGATGTGGTGGCAGACAATCCTCATCTGTCCACCCAATGGATATGAAAGTCACAAACTGGTTTAGAAGACCACCGTCGTTTTTTTGTTTTTTTTTCTTCCTACATGCCAGGTTCAGTTAGCTGATGCATGGACAGAGAGGCAAGGCGTCCACACCGAGGGCCATGCTTCCCAGCATCCCTCCCTCTCCCTGCTCCCGCCTCGGCGTCCAAGAGCACGGGCCTCCGGCTGTGTAGCCATGGCAACCAAATGAGGTAAATGGTTGCAGGAGAATCCTCATCACGACCACCACCCTCATAGGCCTCTTCTCCGTGGTGCACAGACATGTAATGTGTGAATCTCTCTTGCACGCTCTCTCCCATCCAAACGCTGTGCCACTCTGGCGTGTGTGTGTGTGTGTGCTCTCTCTTTCTCGCCACACATGCCCTGGTGCTGCTTTTTGTGTGCGTCTGGCAAATGTTAGAAAACGTGACGAAGGCGCAAATATTGAGGAAAAATCTGGAGAAACGTGCACGTGGCAAAGAGAGGCGCCGTCCCTCTGCTGACCGGCTGAAACGCTGTCGTTCCTCCGTCCATCACGTCGCACACGTTCTGTCTGAACGCACACTGCTCCGGATGATGAAGATGGCCACCGGATAGGCGTTATGCAAGAAGGTGATATTAGAATTTGTACGAACCTCTAATTTTTCTGACACCCCGCCCAAAAATAGAACGGGCATTTGCATACCTGCGGTGTTGATAACAGCGCTGTGTGAAATAACACACTGTGCCGTGTTTACAGATGAGCCTCGCCACGTTTGTGTGTGTGTGACGAGGCAAATCTGTCAGTGATGGGGGGAAGAAAAAAACTAACAGGGAGCCATTCATCGCCGCTTAGTCATTTTATCACTTTGCAGCAGATTTAGTTTCGCTAAGATGCAAATTCCAAATGTTGTCGCATCCCTTCCACGTAGGTCAGCAGTTTATTTCATTAAATGTCAATGTTGTTAACCGGCTCCCCGCTGAAGTGCACGGTTTGCCCAATTTATGTTGACGTGGTGGTTGTGTATTCCAGACAATACAAATCTTTGGATCTGAAGCGTAAAACTCTTGACAAATTCAGGCAACAAACAGAAAAAGACAAAAGAAAAGGAAAGGCTCTCATTTATTTATTTTTCCTTTTTCTTTTGCCAAACATCAAAATACAGCGACACATACGATTTGTTTGACAGTGACATTTGGAGCTGCTGCAACGACATTGCGATCTCTCGTCGCGTCACTTGCAATTTGAGCCGTTCGGACAAGTATCTGTTGAAATGTAACATGTATATTTTGGTAGGAACAGCAGCCTCCGAGTGTCTCTGCTTTCTGGATGCACGACGCCCAAAACAACTTTTGGGGACATAGAGTAAATAAATGTTCTATTCTGAAAGGTTTAATAGAAAAATAGACATGAATCTGAATATTGCACTGAAGGTAAGTAAACGGTGCATGCGCTAACGTCCTGATGTCTGTTCCATGAAAATATGAGCGAAAGAGAACGAGAAATGAAACTGTCATGCGAACGTATGCCTCAAGCTAGGAGCTAAGCTAACATAAGAATCTGTTAATATACAGCAACTACACAGTAGTTGGAAACAATAACGATAGGTATAAAAAAACTCCCTCGCATTCGACCGTGGTCTGCAGTTAAGGAAGAAGTCGACCATTGCGGTGAACGTGTGACCTTGATCCTCTCGTAGCAACAAATCAAATCCGGCAAAAGACTTTGCATGACTCTGCAGTTCGCCATGAGACACTGGGGCCACCACATCACAACCACGATCTTTACCGTACACATTAGTTTGTGTGTGTTGTGTGTCTTCATATCTATGCGACTGTGTCATCATGGCGATAACAGCGTTGTTGTTGCTGACCGATGCTAACGCAGAATACAAACAGAGATGACAAACAGACATCATGGCTGCGTGGATTTCTCGCCGAAAACGTCCGAGTCGGGGTTATACTTGCTCAAAGGGGACACAGAGACTCAAAAATCCTCTTTAATCTTTTTGAACCGCACAGGAAGGAAGTGTATTTGCTTACGGCTGTTTTTTTTTCTTTTCTTTTTTCTACCATTTGCTTGTTTTGCATGTAAAGGCCCGGCATTCTTTCTGCTCCATATATCGCTTTTGCTGAATTATTCATGCTGTACAAGGATGCGAGGCACATTGAAACACACCTCAGACGTAGTGCAGTGGGGGAAAAGGAAAAGAAAATTCTCCAGCTTTGAGCGTTCCATGTCGTAATTGAAAGATGAGATATAAATAATTCAGACAGCAATCGGACACCCCTACGACCACTGGTTCATTTGAATGAGAATGCACTGTGTCTCAACGTGTGAATACTGCTGACACAACGTATTTACTTCATTCGAAATCCGTGTGACTGTCCGTGTTGTACTAATCGGTTTATATTTCATCCATCCTGAATAAACTAACCGTTTATCTGTAAAGTTCTTGTCATGAACCGACCTGACTGTTGAAATAGAGACTTGTTTGATATCCAGGATCTCAAACTTTTGGACGGAGAACAGTGCGATTTGGCTGTTAAGAGAGATCCCGTCTTGAATAATGCCATTTGTCCTCGTCTCACCCTGATCTTTGGCAGACGAGGTAAAACTAAACACTGTGACTCGGGGGTTTGTCATATTAACGTTCACTAGTTAAAGTGCATTATTTGACACAGTAGTTCTACACAGACTAGCAAAATATCATAGATGCCTTAATTATCGACGTTATACCGTCAGATTATTCACGACTGGGTTGATCTTTCTACGCTGTGATCATTCTAAACAAGGTACAATATATTTTCTTGATTTATATGTGTGTATTTAGTACATACATGTGTGATTACATAGTAAATAGTCTATTCTACGACTCAAAGTCGTCTCTAACTCTTGTAGTACATCTTGACAGTGTTTGTCATCCTCTTGTAGTGTTACTTTGCCGTCACCGGTTTTGAGTGAGAGACTGGAAAATACGGTAAAGGGCAAGATGTGCCAGCGTTTGATGTTCGAGGTGAAAACCTGCGGTCGGTATGACATTCCTTTTTTATTCTGCTCTTATAAGTTCACGCTGAAACAGAATGTTACAGGATTTCTCGGAGTTGTCAAATTAGTCGCATGTCTAGGACAAATGTGGTATGAACATTTACCAAAAAAAAAACCAAAAATCGACACCACTGTGTAGTCGATATCCAGAAGTCAGCCACACGCCGACGGCCGTAACCCTCTCACAGCCAAACGTGACCCGTCTGATAACATTTTTGTGGGTTGAGCAGGACACTCACTACTCTTTCGTAGGACTTTGGCCGTACTGTCGTGCTTTATTACCACCTTATATGTCCATGTGCAAAGAAAAGAACTGTTACTAGAGCAAGATCCAGCCCCATCAGTTGTGACTTTTCACCAGGCAGGAAGCAGCATGAGACGCGTTGGGGCACCAGGTGTTTGCTGTGCTCTCACAGTTTCAAATCCCAGGAAGCACGCGAGCCCTTCAATGCACATCCTTGTTATTCCTCGCTCTCCTCCTCGTCCCCCTTGGTGCCTTTGCTCCAGCGCTGGAAGCAGTGAACAGTAGAAGCCAGGAAGAAGCTGGTCATGATGGCCACCACAGACACCGAGATGCCGGAGAAAATGATGATGAGCAGGTCTGTGAGCGTCAGGGTGGCCTGGCACTCGCGGAAGCTGTCCTTGGAGAGCAGGGTCAGGGACACGCGCCTGCCATCCATGGGGAGGGAGCACTCCATGCCTTCCACTCCTGCATTAGAAAACAAGATTAGACAGCTTAGACATGTTAAACCTGGACCGCGCTGAATGAGGCCGTATCGGTGGACCATTTTGCACATGGCAGCCGTTCAAAGATGACATAACACACAGGCAGCAGGCGGAATGAGGATTTATTGTCAACACCATATAAAATGTCAGTGATTATTCTTTCAGCTATTCCTGGTAAATTATGAGGAAACGGGTCTTTATAATTAGCATGTACGACTCAAACGTCCTTCTGTTTCAGCCGTGATCTGAAGTTATTGCAGCGTGTGCGTACGTCCTCGTCGCGTCCAGCCAGCGTGTGGGAGCTGATTTAATAACGGTAAAGTCAATCAGAAGTCCTCGCCCCATGAGTGGATGCCACACCGTGTGTACACAAACAGTCCGCCCACCCACAGCAGGAAACTTCACGCCTGCAAAAAAAGGGGCTTTTCAACCTTTTTTTTTTCATCTGGTCTCAATCGGAGGAACTTTTTCTCCAGCCACACACACACACACACACACGCACACACACACACACCTTTAAAACCATTTTCACATCACTCTGAAAGCAGTGATTTACAAACACACACCGCACTCACAGCACAACAGAATACTTTCAATGAACAACAGGACCTGGCGACTTGTCATTGCACTCAGTCAGTCACATGGTTTCTTGTAAATAACGTGCACATCTTATTTTTGGAGAGCTGCTCGCACACAGTTGAATTCTACATGTGTATAATGTCAAAAGATGAGATTCCAAGGAAATATATTCCATCGCATATGACCCCTGGGTACACATATTGGAGACGGGGGCACCTTGCCCAGACTGGTTTCCAGACAAAAGCACAAGAAGTCAGAGTGTGCGGTTCTCTGTGTCTCCGTCACCTTCCGACTTTATTGTTCAGACATCGTTCAATCAAAAAGGACATTGTGTGTGCCTTATTGGATTTCAAGGATACAGATGCATCTTCCTCTCCACCACCTGTTTACTAATGAGAAGTGTCCGTCATCGCTGAGGTTAGAATTCCAATAAGACAAGATGTGCTGGAAGTTACTTTCACACGGCCTGTGTGTTATAAAAACAATACATATTTTTCTTACAGGTGGGTTGAGGTAAAGCCTTGCAATGTGGGCGGCTACTTTCCACAGATACATGACTGACAAACACACACACACACACACTTTGGTGCAGAACTGTGGACATTTTCTCTGCAGTCAGCACAGTTTTCACTGTGCCTAATTATATTATGAATGCATCATCAACTACTGCAGCAACGGCATCAAACTACGTTAATTTCATAGAATTCTTTGTTGCTGTTGGGAGTCGGACACGGTGCACGCCTCCACTTCCTCCCACGGTACAACAGTGAAGCCAAAATATCCGTGTGCAGCGAGGTGAAATCATTGGAAGCTGTCTGTGCAGTAGTCATCAGGAAATGAAGCTGCACTATCAAGGTCAAAACAGCCGATCATTGTGGAACGGTTCATCATTTCAGTATCATTTAATCTCAGCACATAAGGACAAGTTCACAAATACCTCTAAGACGACCAAAACACTTCTCGTTACAGCTGTTTATACCTTTGTATACCGACATAACCGATTTTAAATAAAAATAACCATCACACTCAATCATTGCATATGCGATGCATATGCAAAGCGGCCACCAGAGGGCGATCATTTGGATAACCTGTCATTGTGAATGTGTGCACGACTGGTTGTCTTGTCTTTCATGTGGCGCTGCGATGAGCTGGCGACTTGTCCAGGGTGTACCCCACCTTTCGCCCATTGACAGCTGGGATCGGCTCCAGCACACGCGTGACCCAGAAATGGAATGAGTGGCAGAAAATGACTGAATGAATGAATGAATGTTTTAAAGTATATCTAAGGTCAATACATATCATGTAATTTCATTCAAAGTGAACACAACACAAAGACAGAACAAACAAAGGACAATGAAATCAAAGTTAAAATGATGAAACCTGTACATGTATTAAATAGAGTTAAATCTAACACCTTGCTGTACACAAACAAGTCAATGGATTCTTGAGCACGTGGACAGGAAGTCGCGCTGGAGATTAGTAGATGAACTGCACACAAACACTTCTCTCCTGAAGTGCAACAATCCTTCTGTGACGTTAGTTATGTTGGATTAATAGTTGATTTCGGGCTCAGGACAAAAGATCTATCAGGCATTGATGACATCCAATTATGTCCGAGCTACTAATATAACACCATACACGTACTGCATCGGCATATCTGTGATCAATTCTGCTCTTTTACTCGATGCGCTGTCTCAAAGAACGCAAACATCAACCACAACAAGGATTATTACAAGCCGACTGGCTGCCTGGACAAACTAAGCAGACGAATCTGCAGAAGCAAGGATCAGTGAGTCAGAGCAAAAAAAACCACTGAGGAGTGAGGCTCCAGATTGACAAAGAGCCAGCGCCATCAATCCGGCCAGAGAAGAGCACGAGGAGTGCGATTAATTCCCAGGCCTGACATATGTGTGGAGATTCACGGATCCAAACAAATAGATTGCCCACTTCAAGTGAGCGAGCAGCAGCGTGTTCACAGAGAACAACACTAAGTCTGATGAGCTGGAACTGTAGGGTGTAAGATTTGAGCTTTTTTTTTAATCCACAAATCCTTCCACCAAATGTCTGACACAACTGCATCTACAAGGAGACACGATCAGCACATGTTAAAGGGTCGGACTTGTGTTCGAGGTGCATTCTAAAATTACTCGTCCCCTCAGATACATAGCCTTTGCCTGTAAGACAGTATTGTCTGCTCTCGCCTGTCCTAGATGCTTGATTAATAACATCTGAGACTCAAGCCACCCCAGTGAACACGTGGTCTCTGCAGGCTCCTCACATTTATCATGATCAGAGCGCGGTTGGATCCGCAGCGGTTCTACTCGCTCGAGAGGATCAAAACTCTTATGATGTCTTACCTGACATATCTGGCTTGAAGGAACGTTGCGAACACTCCGGTTTTCGTTACCGACAGACAGAAAACATTCACGTCTTTGGATCAAACAACTCGGCGCTCGTGTCCGAACTGGGACTTTCTGGAAAAAGTCAGACTTTAAACATCTGACGTATACGAATACAACTGTAAAAACTATAATTATTTCATTGCAACGATTAGCGCAGACCGTGTGGTGATGTTACATGATCAGGTATGTTCCACACAGCTGTGTTACATTCCTGGCAAGGGCGGTTGATGGATTAGATTGAGGATTACAGCTGGCGGTGGGGATGGGCGAGCCGCTGTCTCAGCCGTGATTGATCTGCCGTGCAGTGACTGATATCGGACGCTTGTTTCTCCTCGCTCCTTCGACGCCACGCAATCTGTTCAGATTGATTTCTGCACCAGCGGCAGAGAGAAACGGCCGCAGTCCTGCAAGTCGGACGGTCTGCGATAATACCTCACATGACTTACATTTCTATTTCATTACAGCGTAGAGTACATAGTGTGTAACGCCACAAAGGAAAGACATCGCACATGCTTTCTGCGCCGTGCAGGTCCTTTAACGCCACATTATTGTGATTTGATCATGTGATTTACATGTGTGGGGTTTTTTTCATCGACCGTGGAATATCTTTTTAATGTTCAGCTGCAGACGAACCAGCGCTGACCTCTGTGGCGGAGTTAATAAAGCTCCGCTGATGACACAGAGACCGTCCAGCAGTTATGACAGACAGAGACAGTCCAAAGTCCATCGTAGGACGGACTCCATTCCTGGGACTGTGTCAGTCTTGTAGGTGGGATCTTCCGTCCTACATGCTTGTCAGCTTGTACTTTATTCCTCACACTCAAACACACGGGTCCAACGACACGTATGATGCTGGTCACGTTTGCCGGCGACACGCACCTTATGGCTTTTCGCCGTTTATTTCTGCTCTCTGGTAAATGATCCATATTTGCCCGCTGCACATGCAGCAGCTGATGCCGTCGTGCTGTAATTCTGTCCACCTATTCACACGCTGCGCTCCCTCGCTCTCATCCCCAACTTTAAATAAACATGAAATTAGGCCAGGTTAAAAGAAGCTGTCAGCCTGTGCTAATGACATTGATATTTTCTCATCACACACACACACACACACACACACACACCCTTGAGCACCACAGATACCAAGTACTGCTCGGCAGTGCACGCTCCTGTGTGTGTGTGTGTGTGTGTGTGTGTGTGTGTGTGTGTGTGTGTGAGGTAACAGCTCTCTGCGGAGCAACTTGAGAGGCCGCGAAGGGAAATTCAGACTTTACCCTGACACATGAACCGCTACTTCATCGTGAAACGGTGCAGGTCATCTCTCGTGTCGGTAGCAGTGCAGCGATGGCTCCCGGGCCTGAATCTCCGATGAGAGCTGGTCTGCTCTGCCCCACGGGCCGCTCCAGCTCCAATTACTCTGGCCGATGTGCAGCAGAACAGTGTCAGTCTGAATTATACATGGCCTTTGTTCATCCTTAACCCAAGAGCACTGGAGACAGCAGTGGATCGTGTTTACACTCATCCCTCAATTCAAACATTTATTAACCCGATCGGTGACCACGAAATATCCTAAATGTGCCAGGAATGAACCCACAGGGGTGAACATCTACATGGAATTCAGTAGGAGAATCACTGAGGATACACATGTGTCAGACAAGTTTAAAAACAACCCAAAACTACAGTGGAGAAGCTGTTTTTTTTTTTTTTTTCTTCCCCCTAACCAAAAAGCTCGGAATTTTAAGCATCTGCCACCCACTCATCACACTGACCTCCAGTAATCAAAGTTATGCAAACAGACAAGTGCACTGCTTTGTGATCCCCAAATCACAGGGGAAATCAAGATGTGAAAAATGGAAAGGGAATTGGGTTGCAGGACTCTTCAGCTGCTGCATTATGCAGGCCGTCAAAGAGACCTCTCAGGATGGCGGCGGAAATAGCACTGTGTTGTTTTATGCGGTTGATTTCTGTGATTTTCCAGACCTAAAGATTCTTTATGAACCCACAGTGCTTTGGACCACATGCATATATCAGAAGGCCCGATGGAGAGAAACCACAGCTGTACATTTGAAATACAGAGAAATCATCTCATCTCCATCCGCGCTACACTTTCATTCCCTCACATCAGCAGCCGCTCACAATTAGAGCAAAGTCATTGACTAACTGCAGACATTTTCCCGTATGAACCGTTAAGAAATGACTCTAAATAACATGCTGCCCTTTCAGGACCAGTTTCTGATGACCTTTGCCTGAATGAGATAGTGATCAAAGGGGACGTTAATTGATACAAGCGTGAGAGATGAGGCATGAAACATGTCTGTCATATGTCTTTTACACTGTAAAGGTCACGTGTGGGGGTAAAATATCAGGTTGGAGCACAGAGTTGAACCTGTGCACAAAGAAAATGGATGTGTAACAATGGATTATGTGTCCTGGAGTATATTAATAGATAGATAGTCGTATTATTGAGTTCATGTGATTGAATGTCAAAGCGCCACTTAGTTCTGTGACAGAAAAAAACCCCACCTACAATTAGGGGAAAAAAAAAATTCTGTCTCTGTTTATGAGTTTTTATTGTTGTTCAATGCTCCATTATGTGGAAACTCCCACACCGATGATGGCTATTAGAGATGATGCATATTGAAAAGCTCATCAAATCAGCCTCATTCGCTAATGAGAACCCATCTGTGATGGTGTAACCACTTCCAATACCGCCATCCAGAGAATAGGTCAACACATATTTCCCCTGATCGAGAGCACTCAGTCATTATGTTAATTAGGTCTGGCAGTCGGAGGGCTGCACGTCTGAACCAGGCTTTGTGAACCTACCTCACTTTAATCCTCCCTGCTACTTTGTGCTTGTACAACGGGAGACCTGGGATCTACGGGGTCCGATGGCGCCATGGGGCTTGGAACAGCGGTACAACGGCTCGTTGGCTCAGGGGAGTGTGATTCTGTTGAGACCCACGCTGGTTAGTGACAATGGATCCTCGGGGCGGAACGTCCCTTTACTGATCTGATTACCGTGTTCCACTTCTAACAATTCACACATCCCCACATCTGCACAGATGACTTAAAGGTGCTAACTCAAAGCGATTGTCGTTAGTCTCTCAATCATTGGTGGATGGGCTTTTGGGGGTAACCTGATTTAAACCCTGTCAGAACGTCGTTTCCCATTTCTCACCACATTCACCGACAGAGTGGGCAAAGTTTTCAGCTTGTTTTCCCCCTTTCAGAAGTTAATTTCCCCTGAGAGAATTCCACTTACAATAACAGGTTGTTTTTCTCATCACTAGTAGATACTGATTGATCCTGTTGGTGTCAGGAGATTTAAATAATCAGCAAAGTTACACCGCTGCGCCTCATACTCAAATGTCACGGCATCGCTCTTAATTAAGAGACAGGTTTAATAATAGATATCGCTGACTTGTTTACCTTGCTTTGAAATTGGCACAGCTCTGAGCGGAGGATGCACAGACCGATAATCGTGATGGCGCCATGTACGGGAGCAGCGGGAATCCAGCAGAGCTTCCTGAGGCGATGTTGTAATGTTACAGTTTGTAAACTACAGTCACAGTTTAGCTTTGAAAAATCCTGTGTAATTGTGGATCTTGTGAATATCAGAAGTAGATTGGTTACGTTTGTGTTTGTGCATGTTGAGTTGAGCGAGCGTCGTCCTCTCTGACACCAGGAAACTCATTGGCGTTGCCTTTGAGAGATAACAAATGGGCATTATTGCTTTTTCATTTAGTCATCTGCACATTCCGAAGACCTCATTTCCCATGGACAGAGACAATATTCAAATAAAAGGCCAAAATGACACTTTAGTAGCAGCACCCTCAACAAATGTGTGCACGTGTGGATGTTGTCGCTCTCGTCTCTGGAGTCGTAAAGCAAACACACTGATGGGGATGTGAGAGCTGCATATGCAGTGAGATTCACATTACGGAGTCAATCTGAGAGCGGGTATTTACTGGGGCCAGTTGGCAGCCAAGCCTGCAGCTTGGCCAAGCTTTTGGCTTCTTGTCTGTTGTTGATGTATGACCGGCCAGCACGGCAGATGCGATTTATTATGGCTTGCAGTTGACGACACTTAGAACGGGGTAACAAATGCACTGAAAGCCACTTATTGGAGGGGATTGGGTACTTTTGCCAGTTTATTAAGTTTGGCTCCCATGCAAGTCCAAACTGGTCTGGTTTGGAAAAGCCCACAGGGAGAGTGAGATCAGTATCAGCGGCACGTACCATCGCAAATGTACATTCAGCAGTTTGCACTGCTTTTATTTTGGATAAATAAATATCTAAAAAAAAAAAAAAAAAAATCAGCATATACATAATCCTAAAACAATCAGGACCGGATCGGGCTGTTTTAATAATCTGAAGAGTATAGGTCAAATGTATGATTGCAGTCCTATCGTCCACTTCCAGCTGATAGAAACAGTGCTTTACATTCACTTCTCCAATGGCAGATTGCGTTGCAGGGTTTTTCTCTATATATATGCTAACATTTCACACCCAAACATCCCTGGAACAGAGGCAGAAATGTGCCCACTCGTCCCTGTAATCTAATGTACAGTACTTGCACAGTTCTTCCTCTGTATTTGGCTGAATTGTGATTATTAACACACCCCAAACCTACACAGACGTGCAATGTGAAGAAGAGTCATCTCAGAACAAGTCTGAACATTACACATTTTGATCTAAATACAATAACTGCACGAGCTACTGGTCATGCGAAGCTGAATTGTCAGATCTGTTTATTTTTACCTCCTCTGCTCCCACGTGCTCGCTTGCACTTACAAGATAGCGGCTGCCTTTATCCTGTGTATTGTCGAGGATGCAAATAATATACTCATCTGAAATATTCATATGGCTGAGCCTCTGTAAAACATTCATGGTTCCTTTGGAGTAAAGCTTGATTGGAAGCAGTGGTCCAGCAAAGAACGACGTCTGACAGCAGTTGTGGATGTTCAGTCTACATAGTGTTTGTTTTAGTGTGAACTGGGACCCAACATGCATGTGAGCAGATCCTATAGAATATTATACACTGGAAGAGTGAATGGGATGGCAGTGCCCTATGTTGATTCTCAGGAATGCTAATGCACACACACACACACACACACACACACACACCAAAACACCATCCCTGTTACCTAATGTCATCTACAATCACAGTGGCTCTTCACCCTGAGCCAAAATCCACAACTCATTACCAACACACACACACACACACACTAGTGCTAAATCGTCCTAATCCGCCTCACTTGGATGAACTA
>JBBMJM010000008.1:830678-845552 GCA_037832705.1 Centriscus cristatus | reverse complement strand
GCGATAGAGAGATTTAAGGGTGGAAGGGAGGACGGCAAAGAGATACAAAAGAAAGGAAATAATGAGAGGAAGAGGTGATGGAGGTGAACGGTCCAGAGCAAGACGGACGGGAGGCAAAGCACAGCGGCGTTAGGAGAGGAACACAAGTGCATGCTCCTGGATCCCCTGCTAAAGCCTCGCTCATCTATCACTTCTGTTCACGCCCGTTCAGTCAGCAACACCTCAGACACCAGGATGCTCTAAATCAGCCAGGGATCTATCTTTAGATCAGCAGCCTAATGACTGGCAGGCGTCACTGCTGGTGCTTCATTTGATTCAGATACAACAGATACAAAGTCTGAGACCCTGACAGGGTAAAGAAATTGTATTGTTCCCCTTGTGAAGCACATCGTCCCCCAAACTTCCTCCAAGTTGCATGAAATCAGTTGTGTTCCTAAGCTCTCTTTTCAAAAATTCACATCCCACTGATGCGTGTTATTAACTCTGCACCACCACCACACACACACACACACACACACACACCCCGTAGTTCTGCTATTCTCCTTCCCGTCTTCCTCTGCAGGTATTTCTGCCTCCAGAGCAATCTGGGGTCAATGACCCCACAAAACACACATTTACTGTGATTATGGTTGTCGTTGGCTCGATTCTTTACATTATTTTTGACCCTTTTGCATGTGGCCTGACCTCTTCTTAGTCACCATGGCGGCGAGGAGATTATATGGTTCAGTTAGTAACACCTCAAGGTCTTATCCATTCCCTCGCCTGATCCATTTTGTTCCCTCTAAGAGAAGGTCCGTTGGTGTTGGTATAATCATAATAACACAGTATTTCTCCTGAACCCCCCTGCTCCTTAAAAACAAAAGATAGCTTTATCAGATAAGCGAGCAGACCTCTGCCCAGGCTGCGCACCTCTATTTCTTTTTGACAAACACAGACGACCTAACAGATGCAGGGAACAAACAGAGGTGGAACAAAAAAAGAAAAAAAAGTGTCTGAACCCTTTAAAGTCATGAAGCTCAATCTTCTGGCCCAGAAACTCCAGGAACTCGACAAAAGCGGGACTCTCTTCCATGTTCCCAAACAGCTCCTCCTCTGATGTCTGCGAGCAGGAAACGAGGACATGTTCAGAGGATGCGCTCCACGACTTGACAAGGACATTTTTAAGCGGCAGTATCTCTGAGACGCACTCACCTGGCCAAACTTCTGATAAATAACGCCAAACTTGAAGTTGTTGCTGATCACGTGCTCATCAAAGGTGACAATGAGCCTCGACGCCTGAGGGCGATAGGAACGGAAGCGTCCATTCAATTTGATGGACAGCTGGCGAATAGGAAGAGTGCAACAAAACGACCCACCTTTGGGTAAAGAACAGGGTAAAACCGATCCACGTTTACCTCTTCACACACTAGCTGTGAAGGAAAAGGAACGTTTGCAGAGGAATGTTTCCATGACCAGTTTGTCCAGCGTGATGACACGCGCCTACCTTGGCCATCTGAACCACGTTGGGGAACTCGGTGAGGCAGGAGATGGGGATGACATCATGGTGGGTTTTTAGTTTTGTGCTGAAAGTTGAACAAAATTAACATTTTTTTTTTTTTTTCCTTCATCGGTCTGTTTGGCGCTGTGCGACTCGTACTTTCTGCAAACTGCTGCAGAACATTGTTTTAAAAAGGAATGTTCGGACTAATGCAGGTCATATGGATGAGACAGGACCCGTGGCCACTGGGGGTGATGTGAGTTTACGCGGGGCGACTGTGGGCGAAGACCACCTGACTGATAATGTTACTTGTGAAAAACGTGCACTGTGGTGCTTTGCCATGCTAAAAGCTGCATTAACACAGGAATGCAGCTATTACAATGTTGAGTGGAATCTCCTGGAGAGATCTATTCACAGGTTTGGTGCTGCAGGGACTTCTCTCTCTCGTCCTTGCAGCTGTTCAGTTGATGGTGGGTGGAAAGTGTTCGTATCTACTTTTTCTACACGA
The DNA here is from genome assembly GCA_037832705.1 of Centriscus cristatus. Classification (NCBI taxonomy): domain Eukaryota; kingdom Metazoa; phylum Chordata; class Actinopteri; order Syngnathiformes; family Centriscidae; genus Centriscus; species Centriscus cristatus. The sequence goes on along the minus strand of JBBMJM010000008.1, from coordinate 843,567 downwards.
ATGAATATTGATCAGATTGTTGAGTACTCTTCAAAGTTTTCCAAAAAGAGGCTTAAATTCGTGTGTATGTGTGTTGCACTAAACGTGAATATATTCAATGGTCGGTTTAATAGGTACACCAAGACAACCTTTAGTTTTCAGTGAATGTATTTAAGAGATGTTTGGAGATATTTTATATAATGTGTGTGAATTTCTCTTGGACATCTATTGCTGAAGTTTGTGCTGTTTCTAAAATCAACATTTAATAAAAATTTTACAGTCCATCATAGTGGCAAGCTTTACTGCAGAGTAGTTCTGAACTGCTTTAGATATGCACACCTAAAATAAATCCATCCATATTATCACTGTATCACTCGCAGTCAGGAAACAACTGCAGCATCATGTCCAAACCTGTGATGACACGATGTCACGAACTGCATGTATTAATTCTGTATTAGTTCCCTTTACTCTTTATTGTTATAACCTTGCTGCAAGGATCTGTTTCACTTAACTATGAGATAAGAAAGTAATTCTCGACGGGGTTGATGTGAATGTCAAGAAATAATGACACTTGCTGAAACTATTTCTTTTAAAAGCGAATTTGAAAAAAGAAAAAAAAGAAAAATACTTTGATGAGCCACATTAAGGCCACAGGAGATGGAGAATGACATGACAAGTCATAAAAGTTACCCGCCTTTCAACAATAGCAGTTTGCAGAAGATGGCCTGAAGTAATATTTAACTGAAGCTGGAATTAATGTCTGCCATCGTAACGGCTTGTGGAGGTCAGCTGACGCAAGGGCAAGATGTCCTGCAGCAAAGCCCATTATAAGCAATCAAAGAGGGGACTTTGTCTTAAAGCTCTTCATTGCTGGAGCCTGTGACAAAATTACTCGTCTTCCTCTGTCTTGTTATCACTCAATTCAAATGAGTTCGCAGAGAAAAACAAGCCTACCTGGAACAGACATGTCATCTGTGATCAAACCAGACATTTTTTTTATCTGGTGGGGTGATTATTTCTAAATGACAAAATCACTGCACTGCTACTTTTTTGTTTAAGAGAAGAACAAAGAGAGAAAGCCCAGAGCGAGCAAAAGGAAACACACTCGCATGATCTTGAATAATAATTTAAAAAAATCCCTCAGGATACAAGTGTCAACTTAGAAACTATTAGAATAGGTTGGTCAGAAAGTGTCAGATAAGGGTTTGATCTGATTTCATGAAGGAGGAGGGGTAATATTTTTGACCTCGTGTGTGCACATACACGTTTCAGCTTTAATGATTTAAAGAAATCTTGAATGTTTCTTTTACATTCCAAAGTGTACCAACACAGGACCTGAAGAGGCTGATCATTATGAACGTAACTGTAGAAAAAGGGGGAGGGGTTAATAAAAGGCCAAGCACTGGAAACAGGACGATAAAGAATTTTACCGAAGCATCAAGCGCAGATGCTCTTGATCTCCAATGACATCATACTTCATGGAGAAGACCAAGTGACCCAGTGCAGCATCCATGGTGTAATAATTAAAGTGCTCCTGGGGGCAGAGAGGCAGGAGGAACATTAATGCAAGAATGGACACAAACTGCAGTGGCTCTGTGAAAACGGACAGCGGATGCATGTTCTCACCTTGCCCATGAATTGTTTCCTGTAGATCTTAGCTGTGCTGTTGGTCTCCAGTTTGATGTGGGAGGCAGGACAGGAAGACTGGTCCGCCTCTGGTGGTGTGTCTTTGGGCTCATGATTGGTCCCCTCAATCCAGTAGCCTCCAAACTGAGGCAACAGGATGAGTGGAAAAGGGCTTCTTCGACCAAGAACCTGGCAGCAAATGGACCAGAAAGGAGACTATTTCCTAAAAGTCACATTGCCTCCAGGTCTTTTTAATTAATTCAAAATTATTATTATTGTTAGCTTTACAGTACAGAAGTCCATGAAATGTAAATATATACACCGTATTTTCTGGACTATAAGCCGCACCTGTATATAAGCCGCAGCCACTCTATTTCTTAAAAAACTATTTTAAATAGATATACAAGCCGCACCGGTTTATAAGCTGCAGATATCTATGTTGAAAAATTAGATATTTACGATCGATGGCCTTCAGCTTAAAAGTTGCATCATACGAACTTCTTTGCCCCATGATGAAGGGGCAAGGATTTGAAAATAATAGTAATAATTAATAATAACGGTTGGTAATTTGTCGTCCGTGTTGTCTCTGCTAAAGACAAAGTATTCTTCTTTGCATTTATTTTTCTCAGTGTTCATTCTAATTCCGGTTGGAGCGCCCCCTAGCGGTGGAAGAAAAATCCACAGAATAGCCGCACCATTGTATAAGCCTCATGGTTCAAAACGTATGAAAAAAGTAGCCACTTATAGTCCAGAAAATACGGCAGTGTGTCGTTCTTTTGTGAAAAGAACCTCATGCAAACCTCATGAACACTGGGATAAGGAATGTAGTCCTCTTCTGTCTGCAGGGAGGAAACACAACAAAAAGATGTTTCTGTTCATATTTCCAATGTCGGTTCTTTGGGGAAAATAGATATGAACGTAAAACTGACAGACCATCAACAGTGATGCAGCTCTACCCTTTCATTTGCTCGTCTGTACACACGACAGTGGTCATGTTAGCGGCCGCAGTCCTCCTTTCCAGCATGATTTACCATGCTAGCATGTTCCACTTGTCTGACATTCACATTCCTTGTGACATGACTGCTGAAACTACTTATCTTCCCACCTGATGTCAAGATCTCATCAAGCATAAAACATCAACACATGGATTGGAACAAAGTGACATATCTACCACAGAATGTATTTCGTATTTTCAACTAACAACACCACCCACCTCCCATAGCTGCTATGCTCCATTGCTGTGACATTAATCTCCTGTGCTGTTCTGTCAGGTTACAATTTGTTGCAACTACTACAACAACTAATTATGTTGCCGTTGAGTGTATTTTCAACTAGTGTTTGAAGGATTTGGATCATTGCATCATGCGCACAGATAAAAGGGAAATAACTTAAAAATGTCAAAAGTAACTCACATTGTACCAACTGATAGTAAAATATTCCTCATTTTGTATAAGACTGCCTCCTGTTATCAAAGTAGTCTTTTTCACACACACATGTTTTCTGATGGCTTTCTGATGGTTTCATATCCTTCCTCCTTTGAGGCCGACTGTCTCGGAGATGGGAAAGCAGAGGATTTCGCCCTTCTAGCCCCCGTGGAGGTTCTAACTGAGTCGGTGAGCATCCTAAAGCCTGTCTGACAGCTGATAAGAAGTTTTATAATTCTGCTATTACAGATCCTTTACAGTGCTCATTGAGGAGACGGGGGATTTGTGACTCACTTTCAGGGGTGGAGGGAGGGGGCATCTTTGCTCATCCATTCTGCAACCCTGTAGGAGCAAGACAATGATAACAACAGATAACATCTGCAGAAAACTGGTTTGCACCTGTAAAGAAACACACAATTTCAACCTGAAACAAACATCTTGTGCAGAATGCGAATGTCAGATTTATCTGCGTGACACTGATTACATAACATAACTGATGTTCTGCAGAAAGAGGAAGTAAAAGAGGAGCGATCGCAGCGGCAACAATGTCTGGGACGATTGCAGAAAGAAACAAGAAAGGCCTTAGATGAGAAACTACAGATATCATAAATCAAACTGGTGCCAAAAAGAGCTGTTTTATCTACAATACACAAAGTACTTGGAGATCCATCCATGGTGAGTGGCTCCTGGGTGTGTGATACCCTGCAGCAAGATGTGAAACAATTCACACCAGAGGCGGAAATGAGAAAGACCATCGGGGAAAAAAAACAATGGGACTAGAAAATGAGTTCCACTGCTGCTGTTTCCCTCCACTCTTTGTTGAATATGCATGACTTACATCAGAAAAGATGCCACTAAAGATGGCTTCTTGTTGCTCATTCAAATGGAAGGATGTCCTATGAAATGGGGTCGGAGGGCTACACCCTCAACAAAATCGATATAAGCTCAAATTTACTTAGTCCTGCACTGATGATATACAACATTTCGCACATTAGATGCATCTTGTGTGATTGTCCCTTCATTTGAGCCCAGTATGGGACCATTTTGTGTACGTTTTCCTGACATTCCACCAACACAGAACACCGCGGCTGTGTGGACGTTCAGCAGCAATAGGTCTTCTCTGTGAAAGCCAGAATAATATCTAGGAAAATTGTAATAAATTGTGGGGAAAGCGAGCACGATTTTTAAGGGCTGGTGGAAGAAATTGCGAGGTTTAGTTAGCGAGCTGAAGCAGCAAAGCCAAAGGCCATTTACAATACCTGCATCCTCTCGATCATGGCAAACAGGTCCGAGGTCTGAGGGAGGATTAGACACACATCGAAAAAAAAAGGAAATGGATTTGATAGTTTGAAGAGCTGCATTCATATGAATTCCCAGAGGCTTTCACTCATTCCTCATCCCTGCTCACTGCAAGTTGGCTGTGTGGTCTCAGGACACAAACACACCTGCTGGATTCTCTTTCACACGCCCTGTTTCACTAGGAGACTTTCCCCAAACTCACTCGACAACAATCTCACCGAGGGACCTTCCTCCCTGAGGACAAACACACTGTCAACAAGTAACTTGAAGAAAGGAGGGTGGGGGTGGTTGGAGATGAGCCTCAAAGCTTCTTCTCTGTTGCTCCAGCCAACCGCTCACTTGACTGCACTCAGACAGACTAATTAGCTGGAAGGCGTCCGACGCACCGCGTTGCAAACACGATCAGGAGAAACATTTAACTGCCTTATTCAAGGGGAAGCTTCTACACGCAATTCTATTACAAAGTACCGAGTTGTTACATCACATACGTCATATTTGGTGCAGGTTTAGATCGGTGTGTGACTATCCCGGAAGTGTCTGTGTGCCGCTTCGGCACCGGCCTTTAATATTTGTGTTAAATATATTTAATTATGATCAAATTAGGCCACTTTTTATTTGATTTTCACCAAAAACATGGGAGGATTTCATACGTAGTTGATATCTTTATGAGGATGACGACTGAAGATCTTCACAACAATAACCATAATACGAATGAATTGGATTTATACAGCACTTTTCTACTCAAAGAAGCTTTACAATGGAGCAAACACAAGGGAAATGTCCACTTATGTTGGTTATAAATGAATGTTCCAAATAATCCTAAATAGCCCACCCATCCTATGAGTAGCCACTCATTTAGTAACCTTGATGGGCTGATTGAAAAGTCTACAATAGTCTTTATAATGTTTCAGCTGGAAGAATGTGGCAGAGGCTGGTCTTGTTGCCATGTTAATCACATAAAACCTCGCTGTTTTGTGATCAACTTCTGTCTCTGTGATGATAGAAATCCTGCTAATTAAACAAAGAGACGGCAATCGAGAGGCTGGATTTGTAATTACGCCTCAACTCAGCACTGCCTCAAAACAGAATTCAGGGCTTTGTCCAATTAACAGGAGCTTGGGTACAGGGACAAAGTAGCGGGAAGAAAAGCACACAGGAATCTCCTCTTATGTGCGCTGGACTATATTGTGGATATTAAACAGGTCCAACCTGAGGTGAGGAGATAATCAGACCATCATGATGGTGCTGCCTGTTGTGGGGGGAGACCTCTGTTCACCATGTAACCCAAGTGGACTGAAATGCCAAGCTGATGTTTCCACATGACGTCTCAAATTTACTAAAGCGGACACACACACACACACACACACACACACAGGGAAGCCCCACACATCTGTTCTCAAATGTGCATGTGCATATTCCCACTTACTGTATAAAGACACACTCACACCTGACGAACCTGCCAAAGGCAAAGGTGCCTGGTACATACAGAACATGATCCTTTGTTTAAACTGCTGCGAGAACATTTACAAGAGCAAAGGTTACAACTACTCACATCACTGAGGCATCGTCTCTTGAGAAAAGGCTTATTCGTGGGACTGTTGAGTCCATACAGGAAGGTATTCTCTGATATCCTGGTCTCAGTCATCATTCCACAAGTGCGTCCACAAGCAAGCTGACGAGTGAAGGCGACTGTGAGCCGCACGGGAAAAAAAGCGAAACTGACAATGACACTTCACACTCACTGCAGCTCAGGCATTGAACTAGAGAAAGACACGTTGATAGCTGTCCATCAGAATCCTGTGTACGAGGCAAAAGCATGTGTTGTAATGAGGGTAGAACTTCCCTTCCTTCCTCTTTCTGCATCACCCCACCTCACTGGGAAACATTTGTTCTGGAAGAGAGGGAGGGGCAGTGTTTCTCACCTCACTCCCCACACGACAGATACACTAACAAATCTGCACACTTCCCTTTTTTTCCTTAAAGCACATACAGAAAACGCTCTCTTCCTATTTTTCTCTCTTCTCTCCAGTCACACAGGCCGGATTGCCATCCCCATTTTCCAGCCATTTTGGATCAGCTTAGCAACAGTTCTCTTGCAAGTTAACCCACAATTTAGACTACATGAAAGGAGGAAACTTATTTTTCAAGCTGTTTTCAGCCCAAACGTACATTAGCCAAGGAAAATTCATTACATTTTGCACTCTTTTGTTTTGCTTCATGTTAGTTAGAAGTGAGTTAGTGAAAATTGGCAGAATACTGACATCTAGTGGGGTCGCCTTGGAATTGCAACACACACAAAATTAATACAGCAGCCACCATCCATGTCAAGTAATGAATCTTGACTATGTTTTTGTTCTTCTGCGGTCATTCTACCCCTGTGATTCATAACTCCGGCTGCAGGACGAACAGACTCCTTCTGTTCTGAATCAGACAGCTCACAAAGAACCAATCACTATCGACTGGAACATTTTTAACACAAACACACTGTTGGGACCGACGAAAAATACAAAATTCGTTCACACAATTTAGAATTATGTGCCCCCCTAAATGCACTGTGGACATTGTTTTTTTTTTAATAAATGTAGCTTTAAATAAAAAATACATACCCCACCTTTAAAACATTATCCAGCATTAGTGACAGCGGGATGTTTGCTACCATAAAGTAAACGTGTGTGACGATTTGTGCTTGTTTTCTATGGTTGGTCGCCCTTCTCTTCAGAGAAAAACTCTATTCTCCATGTACATATGAAGACAGCTAGAAAGCAGAAGCGAGTCAATTTGGCATTTATAAAGTGTAGCTGGAAGCAAATCAACATTTTACATCTGATTTTACATCTGAGAGAGTTCATTATACATCCATCTTAGAGATGGAAAGTGACGTGTATTATGAGCGGTTTTGTTGTACCCTTCAATTTTCTCCCAAGACATACTGTACTTCCAGCCCAACCTGGAAAAATCATTTTAAATTCAGTGTTGAATAAAAACAAGAAACAAGGAATGGGTGAGAAAACTTAATAGATGACTCAGTTGCACTCTGGGGGATCTTTATTGGACTGAATCAGACTAATATGTCACATATAAGCAACCAGGAATAGTCTCTCATGTATGTAGGTGCCACAGCCTGGCAGTGAACACCAGTGATCCTCTGTACATGAGTATTTAACAACAGGTATGAAGTGTGCATATGAGACACTGGAAGGATCAAAAAGGGGATGACAGCAGTGAAGTTCAGCATAAAGTACATTTTTTTGTGAATTTTGCTCCGTCTGACATCAGATATGAACATATGAAAGAAATTGTAAAAAATAAAATAAAATTTGAAAGCTGTCACAGAGACAAATGAACAAAACCAGTGATCCAACCCAACAACCCCGCAGTCTGTAGAGGCCTACACAGTTAGTTGAATTAGTTAAGACAAAAGACCACTGAAGACAGTTTGTATTTCATACCTGCAACACCAGATGGTTCTTATTTATACGACCACTAGAGGGCACAAATGTCACAAGGGGGGTGCTGTCGAAACAACACAACCAACTAAGCTAAAGTTAATAAGCATGACGCATGACAACACACACATCGAACTGAAACCTCTAACTTCTTGTGGGATCTGCAAATTTGTCAGATTTCCCTTGGAAATAAAAGTTGTTTTCCAACCTCTGACACCTGCCGCTCTGATACACTTATTGTGTAATTTCATATCAGAACCGTGGCAGTAGTGTTGATGCAGGCACCAGCTTTTGAAAATAAATGACGAAAAAAAAAAGAAAAATACAAACTGTGTTAAACTCATTCTCTCTGCTTCTGCAAAGGTTTTGTTTTGCTCTTAAATTGCAGCATGAATGAACACGCCTCAGACAAAGGTGAGAATGCAGGAACGAGAGACGGGCGGGCTCATCAGTGGATTCACTGACTGCCTGACTCGCCTCAGTGCCTGTCCAAACACAGCATATAGTCCAAACCTGGCAGCTCAGAACCTCCAGTTCCTCACATCCCCATTTGAATTTCCATAGACATATTGAAAACGTGTCCAAGCAGAATCCAACACACCAACTCACACCCCGTGCCTTCATTTCTACCGTCAGCCGTAGCTGCATCCTCAGCAGCTTCAAAGAGACCTGATCAATGGGCACATAAGCCCTTTTCAACTACAGACAATCCACTGGTGTCCATTTATCAGGTGAGCAGAGACGACCAGAAACCGCTGTGGCCACTGGGGAGCGGGCGTGTGCTCATTGGCCCCCTCAATCCCACCGACCGCTCATGCTGCTTGATTGCCTTGGAGACAAAAGATCTGTGGAACAGCAGCGGACTTTTCTTCTCTCAGGCAGATCTCACCGTTCTCGAAAAGCAGTGAACCACTGCTGGAGATGGAAAGAAGAAGGGACTCTTTATGTGCCATGATATTACCGACCAGTGGAGAAAACTATCTACAAGGTGCTAAATTTCAGGAAACTATTCCTCCCATATTTCACTCAGGTCTGTGTCATACAATGCCCACTACAGCTCCTCGCAAAAATTCACAGTCTTGTTGATGCTTCTGCAGCCTCGACGTGAATTACATTCGATTCACTTGCCCCTTTGAAAGAAAGTTATTAAAAGAGGTCAGCGCTGTGGCGGAACTCCCAGTCCTGCAAACACAAGCAAGCAGCTCATAAATTAGAAAGAGAGCGAGTGGTGTAGCAACCAGTTGGAGGAGCGCCGCTCTGACTGGACGGGCAGTCCATAGGAACCTCCTAGAACAAAGACCAGCAGCAATTGCATGTGAAGTCATCGTTGAATTGAACCCTGTGTTCACATGGATCTTCGTTACAATGACGATATGAGCTTTTTAAATACTAAAATTCTCTCAGGTAGAGATAACTACTGCCTCGTGCCCAATCTATCCCCAAAGACTGGGACACCACACTGATCAACTAGCTGAAACTCATCTGCTATAATCGGCATCTTCAGCTCCTGCTGCATTTTACCTCGCTTCAACGTCCACCCTTCACCCGCTGGTTTCACAGTGGTTACCGTTCAGATCCTCGCTTTGAACTTTGCTTCTTTATTTTGGCTTCTCAGATCTCAGATCCTAACAACTATTGCTCTCAGGTCTGCCATAATCTCTCCACTCTGCTGAGATCGCCTTTGTTTTTGTACAAATAAATTGTCAACTCTTTCCATCTTAAGACACTTACGTCCATTATTTCATTCCATTCATAATAAGCTGCAAGATACGTAGAAATACTGTATGCTTCGTTGGAACATACCCCAATATTTGAAATCCGCTGCAAGGCGATGCTGGTCTGATGACAGACGCCGTTGTATTATAAATTCCACTGAAGGATTGCAGTTTGATGTTTGGCAGAAATGATTTCAAATGAATTCAAACGGCCATGAAGTACCCACAGTCTGATGGGTGGGTAAGTCCCAAGCAATTCAGAAGCACTTGTTGAATACGGTCGACCACCATAAAACCACAGCTACAGCTACCACCTCTTGTTTCAGTGTTCCAACGCGTCATTATGGACACAACAGATATAAATGGCATGTGCAAAATGAAGCCATTACGTTTGTGACATCCAGGAAATGTTAGGGCTATAATATGGCATAACAAAATATGCAAATGAAACACCTTTCACATGAAGACATGGCAATAACGTTTGAAAAAAAAAAAAAAGGCTGTCATGTTCCTTTGGATCTGTTACAGTTCCCTATGTGTGCACATCATTAATCCCTTGCAAATTGAATTTCCAACGAGACAAAAATAATACCCGTGTGCCTCCTATGGTATGCAGTAGAGAGGAACAACTGCCACCGATCTATATTTGTCTCTGGGACAGAGAGTGCAGACTCCACTGTCAGGCACCACAACAGCCTGCCAGCCCGAGTCACAGGGGCACAGAGGCACCTCCCGTCCCGATACAACCGCTACAGGATATGATGGGCAAAAGGGGAAGCAGGGAGGAGGGAGACTACTGCTTATACATGCACATATGGGACATGGTTAGGGGGGACTCAAGACTCCACGTACACGCAAGAAATAACTGCCCTGGCCTCATGCTTGAAAAACTAATGTGAGAAACTGATATGACCCCAATTGAAGGGATAAGCAGGTATTTTATGTTCCAGACAATCGAGACTGTGGTCACACAAAGGAGAACATTTGTTAAATTCAAAAGCAGCTTAACACGCTTGGCTTGGACCTTTAATAGTGTTACAACACACACCGGAGGACTACAGCGCACCTGCAATGCTTGATACAATCGGTTATTGTCTGCAGAACAAACCCCAGAGCTGAGGAAAGCCTGGAGACCATGCAAGTGGCGTGAGATACTCAGAATCAGAAAAGGAAACAGACAGCAGGAGGGTGTGGTACCTTTGAAAGTGTAGGTAGAGGCAAGAGCAATTTGGAGGATTCTAATGAGCGCCGTGCTTCATCAGGGATACGAGGAATCCGTCCATCTTGTTTCCTGTTGGGGAAAAAAAAAAAACCATGAAGGGTACATCTGGCCTTCATTTGGGTTCCATATTTAATCATTCCAAGCAACAGGACAAACATATTTGTAACACAATTCAGTACTCCAAGACGCATTCTGGAGCGCATTTATTTTCGTCCTTTGTGTAGAGCTTGACTGCAGTTTTTGCCATCAGCCTCACTGGAGGCTGGAGTGAGAGCTGTATAGGTCAGCAGAACCAAACACAGGCACATGGCAGGGTAGAAAACAACAGGACGCTCAAATGTTGTTGTTTTTTGCTTTCTGTCTTTGTCTAATCCTTCACTGAGCGACTGATGTGAAGTAGCAATCTGACGAGGCTTCTGGCCACAGCATATGACTTCACACTTTGTCTCAACAACAGGCAGTTGCTAGAACTGGCGACCCGTCTGTCCATGCATCCTGTTCACAAAGCTGCAGAGAAGGGATCGTCTAGACATCGCTTAGCAGAGAAAAAAAACAGACAATAATCTGGCAGTCTGAGATGTTGGTGTGAATACAGTGAGATTTAGTGATGATGAGCGTACCACATCACCCACATATTCAAATCAATTCTGTCATTTTGGGACCAAACTAAATCAGTGTTTTTTTCTTTACAGCTCAGGAGAATGTGGCAGGCTGAGCAGAGCTGCACATGAACGACAACACGCTGAGGACCAGGAGTCGGAAAGGTTGGAAGTTAATTTTCAAAAGCAGCAGAATGTTGTTTTTGTTGCCTTAATGGATTTCCTGCACCATCCTCGTTGTCAGCTGCTTCTCAAAATTTGTATTCTTGTGTTTTTATTAAATACGGCATCAAACTTGGATATCAAACGATGCTTCAGCCAAGACAAATACAAAACATCTAGATGGTCTCCTGGTGGCTGGTTGTATTACCTGTACGTAGACTATAGGTCATAAATCATGTTGACACCATTCATTGGTATTTTTGGAGTTGACATTTTACTTTGACGAAGACGCAAGTGGATGACAATACTTCATTTGTCAAAGATTTATTTAAAAGTCCAGGCCATGGTGTAAGCAGGACAAAACTAAAGAGAAGGAATTGTGATGGGGGTGATGAATCTGACTGATCCACGTTTCACGGCCATTGTCGACAGGGCTGTTCGCTGCTCGTCCCAGTGGTGATCCCCAGACGATGACGGTGAGGCGTTGTCAGGCTGAAGGAGGGATGCGACTGGGAGTGGATTGATGGACAGATGCTGAATCGGAGTCCTTGGTCTAATAATGATTGATAAATAGTGAACACACTATAATGTGTGTGTCATTTTTGATGTATGCCTGCAAATAGAAGAATGAATTATTTAAATTAAATCATTTTGGGTCTAATCCATGGATTGTACATGTTGGCCAACTGCACACCTGCTTTAGCAAACTGCGATAACATGTATGGCACAATTCAGGCTCACACAAAGGAGCAAATCAATTGTGACTCAGGAAGAATTAATAGACAGAAAGATAACGACTGCTGGAACGGATGTGAGTGTGTGTGTGTGTGTGTGTGTGTGTGTGTGTCCGTTTATTATGTCAGTGCATTGTAAGAGATAAGGGGAATGGATGCACTGAAGAGATACATGGTAAGTTTGACTTACAGAGAAATTCGATGGACATGAACCATTGCAGAGGTTTCTCCAAAGACCCCCTCACACTACTACTTTTCTGTGGTTAAATGAACACAGGCAGATGGAGGCTGCATTGATTGTACTGTGGAGACAATGTGGTGTGTCTCAAAAGTAATACAAGAATTAAGATGATATAATATTATATGATAAACAAACTTTAGTAGTTCAAAAACAATACATATTTTTGATCCCATGGAATGAAGTTTCTCAAGGTTTCATGTCCAGATCAATAACCAAGAAGCACTCTTCACCACCCTCGGTACTTTACTGATTCAATTTTATTACTGTTTGGGTAAAAGATACTGGAGCTGCAGCATTATTAAATTACACGATTGTCTTACAATGTCATTTGTATTCTGTTAAAACATCCCGACCTAAAAGATAGAAAACAATATACCCACCCCCACCCCCAAACACACACACACACACACACACACACACACACACACAACACGGAACCCAG
>JBBMJM010000008.1:785258-801322 GCA_037832705.1 Centriscus cristatus | reverse complement strand
GCGAATCGTCGATCTCCATCTTTCCCTATTCTCTGTATCCTCTACTCTGACTCCAACTACCTCCATGTCTTCCCTCAAAAAATTGAGATGCATGTACGTGCACCCTGTCTATAATATATTTGTGCCCGCTCCCCTCAGGTCAAAGCGGAACTTAAGATGGAGAACCAGAGACTAAAGGATGAGAACGGAGCTTTAATCCGGGTCATCACCAAACTGTCCAAGTGAGGTGGACGTGGAAAGGAGGAGAGAAAATGAGAAGGATGCCAGAGGAGATAACATCTACGATCTGTATTTCTTTCTCTTGCTGATGAGAAGAATATAGATGATGGGAGGGACCCCCCTTTAAATGTGCTGCATATAATACATTGCATTTCCAGAGTGAAATTGACACTGCTGTGTTCACAAAATATTTCTGCAAATGGACAGACTGTTGTTATTGTTGTCATGGAAACAGCAATATTTTGTCCATCCACGTACAGACCTGTTGTATATCATTCATCACCACACAGAGTAAATAAAATAATTTAAGACCATCACATCGTTGCAATCGCCCACTTGGTGACACCAGTGACAAGAGGAGCCACGCTCAGCTCCAAGTTGGTGCTTAATGTGTTATATGATGCCACCCACTGGCCGGTAGGGGAAAGCGTCCTTGCCTCGCTGAACTGTAAGATATTTACATTCAAAAAACACTGCAAAAAAACTACTTAAAACAAATTTATTATTCTGATGACATTTTGACAGCACACAAATATCTCCTGACAACGTCCTCGGTACCCTTGGGTTTTACATCAACTTATTTGTTTTTCAGACAACTTGGGTTTGCAAATAAATCATGCAAATCACGAAGTATTGACACTTATGTACAATCAGTGTGAAGGAAAATAACAATGACAATGATTCTGATCTTCTTTTTTTTTTTGGGGGGGGGTGTCTGATATCACGGATATGGTCATGTAAGAGGACAGCGGTTGGAGTCAACAGGACTGAGACCAAGGAAGACAGGGATTTTGTTGCCTGCACTGCAGGAAAGTGACCGACTTCAAAAACGTACAACTGCAAATATACAAAAGCAGACAGACTCTTATAGCAGCTCATACGACAAAAAATGATAGCGTGGATATCAAACAACCAAGCCAGCAGCGAACTGTGGACCAGAAAGGGCTTTAATGACGTTCTTATCCACTATCACATCTGAGCTAGGACTTGACACCACGCTGGGGAGACAAATCTGTAGAAAAGGATTTTTCTAAAGTCTCTTTCAACTGTCTCAAGGTTGAGAAAAAAAAAAAAAAACTGAAAGATTGAAAAATAATAAGAATGATAACAATAGCCACAACAATAATATATGCTGATTTCATGTCTGTCACTGTTTTTCCTAAATCAGTCAACACTGAATGACAGTGGCCTTTAAAAAAAACAAAACAAAAAAAAAAACAAAGAAGGATGATAATTGGAAATGTCATGACACCCTCAATTTCTCAGAGCCTGCACGAATGACAGCACCAGCACATCCCACTGCAGCTGGTTAATGCAATGACATTATTGGGTGGCTTCATTAATCAAGTCATGTAATATTAACTGACAAATGCCAATGACAGAAAAAAAAGGTAAAAATAATACATCTATTATCTGTTATCAAAGTACGCAATATATAAAAAAGTATAATTAATGACATAGGATTATATTCACATGCAGGCTCCATGTCAACTGAGTCCTATGTAGCTACATTTAATTAAAAATTCGAGCTTCAAACACATTATATTACCGTTACACCTGCAGACTTAAACAGTCTGCAGGTCGGTGACCAAAAACAAAATGATTAGAAATAATACATGTAGCCCAGGCACACTGTTAAACACACACAATCATGCATATTAAGAAAACCCGCTTTAATTCCCAGCATTAAAAGAGTCTGTGAACCCGAACGCTGATCAATCAACAGATACTATCGGTCCCATTCAGCCAAACATACACCTTTGTAGACAGTGGATACTTTTCCCCCAGTTTTATTATCAAAAATGGAGAACACACATACACAATTTGATGATTCTTCTTTAAAACATGCTACTATTTACATCATCTTGTAAATCCATGCTGTGGACTTTGAAACAAATCTGCATAATGTTAACAATGAGAAGGAATTATTGTGGATGAGCTGAATAATCTTTATTCCTGTTGACAATATGAAAGCTATTGGAAACACTAAATGTTGAAATGATTAAAGGCAACAAAAATATTCTTATAATAATAATAATCTACATTTTCATACTTTTCTCTTCACGATTTAAAAAAATAACTTGTAAATAAATTTGAAAAGTCAAGATTTAGTGATGTTAATTATTCTCAATAATATAGAATAAATCACCCAAAACCTCCTTATGCTATTTGAAGCATACTTATTGAAAATCTTAATAAATATATAAATAAGTTTATAAGTGCACAACTCAAAATGGCCCACATGAGTACACATGAATGAATGCATTTAAATTCCAACATAAATTATCCAGTCGTAAGATGCTTAGATGTTTGGTTGTTCAATCAAAGTTTGCTTTTTGCCTACAAACCTTGTTCCCCGAACCCAGGACGTGTGCCTGTTTTAAGCTCTTTGGCTCCAGGGTGACAAAGCGCGTGTCTTACAACATGAAATACTGCGCGGCATGATACATGCTCTATTCTGCAGCTCTATTTGGTTCAAGCAAATGGACGAGGATATGTCTAATATTTGATGTAGCACTTGCTTCATTCCTTATAAACTGTCTGTGTCTAATGAAAGAGAGTGTAATGCGTTGCGTAAACATCAGTCCCAGGGGGACAGCAAATAAAAAATGTAATGTGGCACCAGAGAAATTCAAAGGAAGCATAGTAACAATTTTTGCTGGGTTCATCGGAGAAGCTTCTTCAGTTCTGTTCAGAACTGATGAAGCTTGTCGTATGAGTGGCGAAACTACAAGTCCATCTGCCTACGAATTAACCCAGCAAGAATCCATGACCTGGATGACTGAGAACCTTCACAGACATACTACCATTGGCCTACGATACTATGAGCATTTTGACTTGACAAGACAAGTAGGGTTGTACATCCAACTGGTCAATGCAGACGGCACATTGATGAGGTTCCTGTGAACCTCAGAATTCTCCGACTGTCATGTCAGCAAAGGCACCCTTGTACTTCTGTTGTACATTAGATCTGTGTGAAAACTCACGCGTGTGATGGTTCTAAAGGCTTTGTTGCGCCTTGATAGCCATTTAATGATGTTTGTTTTTTCCTTTCATCCATTAATACAATCATTTCTTCGAGTTTCTCTTGAAAACAAACACTGCATTCAGTGAGTCATTCTCATTTCGAATGGTTTTGACTTCAACAGACACTATGCAGAAAATAACCCAGAACTACAGTACAAGTTAAAGCACAATTATTAGCAAGATACAACACTGGGCATGATGAATGAAGAGCAGTGGTGGGCGAGTAAAGCATGCTCTCTAAACTAAACCAAAGCTATATTCCAGCATGTCTTCCTCAGTTTCTCACTTTCTATCAGCACCCTAAGAGTCGGTTTCTTCAAATGAAAGAAAGACTAAAAAGTCAATCATTCAATAACCCAGCTTTTTTTCCAGCATCCACGACTGTTTGAAATTCAATGCCTAAAAAGGGTTTATTGAATCCACCATGAATGAGCAGACCTCCTGAGATGGTTCTTTTTTGCTGCGCAGGTTTCATGACAGGAGGTCATGTGTTAGGTCATGAGTCTCATGCAAATTTGGGGGGTGGTGGTTCTGAGTTGTGAGTGCATTAGCTTGTCGGTGGAGTGTGTTACTTCTTTGCAGCCAAAGATGCCAGCTGACCATCAATATCCTCCTCTGGTTGCAAAGGGTGCCACTGGGCGATGGGGCGCCGCGGGTTCGCCAGCATGTCGGACCAGTGCTTCAGGCCTAAACCCGTCGCCTTGCTGCCCACAAAGATCTTCCCGATGGCGTCGTTCTTGCCGATCTTGTCATAATCAAACACTGTGACTGCCACTAGAATTTTCTAGGGAGTGCACAAGACAGAAATTATGGATCGAATGGATCATTAAAATCGGACTGCGCGGACATTCGGCCAAATGTGTGTCATACCTGCATCTGCTCCAGGGGGATCTCAAAGCTGAAGGATTCATTGTAATAAGGGTTCAGTGTGTTCTTCTTCACCGTCGTCTTCTTCTTCTTCAGACGTTTACCCCCCTGCAGCAGCTGGATCTTCACGTAGGGATCTACAAACAGCAATAACACAATTAGCTACAGCATGACTAACATCCATCAAGGCAACTTATGACCTACTATTGTGTTAATACTCTGACACAGTTGAGACATTAGATTTATTCATTGCATTTCTCTACCGGATAATCCACAGGCATCCATCTTCTTCAGGTTCTTGGCCTCCAGGATGCAGACGGTGAGTTTTCCCGCAGTGGGGACGTAACGCAGAGAGATGCAGATGTCTCCCAGTTTCTCAGGCTGAGCAGGTCGAAGAGAGAGAGGAGTCAGGGATGACAGGGACAGTTTGTCAGAATCACATTTAAAACTGTCTTCCTCGGGGATTTAGTCAGTGAGGTCTTCCTGACCTTGTGGCAACACTGTCACTTAAAATTCAGATCTTTGTCTCAACAGATATTATCATTCGTACAATACCCAGAGCTATGACCACATTGAACTGTGACTTATAAAATAAGACTTCCCACTTGAGTGTAAGAGAACTGATATTGTGCTTTTTCGTGAGGCTTGTACATTTTTATCAGTTTGCTTTGACAACAATGTTTAGATGAAATAAGCATCAGCACCTCCTCTTGGTCAGCGCTCTCCAGATCTCTCCACTCTTCAATGGGACGTCCAAGGTCGATGGTGTTCATGGGGATCTTCACTTCGCCAATGACGTCATGTTTGGAAAATCGATCGTAGTCGTAAACAGACATCACCAGAGTTTTCCCACCGAGTTCCTCGTAAGGTACCTGAGAAGACAAACAGATCACAGATCACTGCTGCAAGCGGTTTCATTTTATTTTTTTTGGGGGGCGGGTCTTGAGAAAATGTTGTTAACAACTAATTTCATGTTTAATGGATGTTTCATATCTGTTTCATAAAACGTGCTTTTGCAGAGTTTTCATGAGAACGACATGCTATCTGAAATATGAATTCACTGGATGATAATAAATAATCCTGGTGAGTGAAACAATAAATGTGGTAATGAACGTCTTCCATTTCTGTGTGCGAGTGAACACACCAGAGCACTACTGTTAAATAGGGTTTGTTTTTTCAGCTGCAGCAGAGCTCCCAGTCTGACCTGAAGGCACAAAGTCTCAGCGGGCCTGATTAGCCAAGACAGGAAAGAGCAGCTTGCAGCTGGTGAGGCCAACAAGTACACACATCCTGGGAAAACTTGACAACACACTGAGTGTGTGATTCTTAGTTCTTTCATGGAGAAACTCAGAGTTCCTCACCATCATTCAAGCTGTGCTTTGTCATTGTATTTAAATGACGGACTATTTACCTTGAACACAAATGTCTCATTGAAGACGGGGTTCAGCGTTTTCTTGTGGACTTTGGTGTCAAACTTCTTCTTCTTGTCCGGAAGAAGCAGTACTTTAACGTAAGGGTCCGAGGTTCCACCTGAATCCATCGACATGAGGTCCGCAGCTTGTAGGATGCCAACTGTGAGCTGGAGAAGAAAATAAATTGATTTTCAACCTGTATCCAACTGCTATTTTCCTTTGATTGTGTTTTTAAAAGTTTTATTGATGAATAGTAAATGTGTCTTTTTGTGTTGTTAGAATCATGATATGGACACAACGTGTTTCTGAACAGACCTTTGTGTTCTCAAAGTCATAATCTATTGAATACTGCAGCTTTCCCAGTTTCTCTTGTTCTTTTTCTTCTTCCTCTTTCTCTTCCTCCGTCATCCCCGTCTCTCCTTCGTCATCGTCATCGTCCTGTTGTTTCTGTGGTGTGAAGGGCACAAAATAAAATGTTAATAAAAAGTATTACAAGTCAGGGGATTGTGACTGAGAACACCAGGTTCCTCCTCAACAGCCAAACATGCCACAGACACTGGAGCTCCAGGACTTATTTTAGGTGAGAAATACTAGATTTAGTTCCTGTTTACCTGCATGGAGCCATCTGTTAATGGCTTTATCACAAATTTACCACAGAAATGCCTGTTTTATCTGCTAACTAACAACGCTTGTGTTGCGGTCTGATGTTTTGACTCATCTCTTCAACATGCCAGTGCAGCACAGTGACAGCCGGAGGAGGCCTCGCATGCTAGTTCCACTCAGACGAGTGATTGTGACTGCAAACCAGTAAAGGCTCCTTTTCTTTTATGAGGCCAGAATGAACAAAGACCCCCCTGAGTAACTGATCATATACATCACTGAAGCTAAACTGACTGTTTCACTACTTTTATCAAACTTCGCACGGACAACAAAAAAAATGGTTCACCTGTTTGTCACCATGTTTGTAGCATCAATCATTTTTATGATTATCATTACAAAAAGGGATGAAAGGGCACAGACAGCTATTTGAATTTGGATTCTTATCACTACAGTTTTATCGTAGTTGAATAGAA
Organism: Centriscus cristatus; assembly: GCA_037832705.1. Lineage (NCBI taxonomy): Eukaryota > Metazoa > Chordata > Actinopteri > Syngnathiformes > Centriscidae > Centriscus > Centriscus cristatus. Next base: position 794,724 of record JBBMJM010000008.1, on the reverse strand, counting down.
GCCCTGTCAAGGCGACATTGAGTTTGAAATGCTGCTACTTCAAATGGAAGAGGACAGTGTGGCGAGGATTACGAGTGTCATGCAGTTTCATCATCGCCCTTTTTCATGTCTCCCAAACAGCGGACCGTGCCCTTTATCACATGCATATAGATTAATCGTGTTAAAAGTGCCATCTCTCGATCCAATACGTCGCATATTGGCGAGAGTTACAGTTACATTGTCCCAGAAACAATGTGTTAGATGGTTAGACTCTCCTCTCTGGGGTTCATGGGACACGTCAGCTTGTCACTGTTTCATTCTCAAGCTGTCATAACAAAACAAGACAGAGATATAGTCGGGGGTGGGGACTAAACAGAACAATGCCAGGGAAGCTATGGCTTGTCATTCCAAGAACCCCCCCTCCGCCCCGGGGTCCAGAGTGCCAGCGATAGCTGTCCACCTACCGTAGAGCGGGAGTCCACCACAGTCAAGAAACACGAGGCACACACAAGACAAACACAAAGCGGGAAAGAAAGAGGGAGAGCAGAGAGAGGAAGATTCAACTCACAGGACACGGAACAAAAAGAGAGGCAGTCAACACCCACACCACAACAACATGAGAAGTGAGACACTCTGCATGGCAGCGGAGTGTCACGTGCAGTCTGGGCCATTCATCCACATGGGATTGATTACTTTAATTGGCTGTCACTGGAGCGTGGTGTGGTGATGACAGTTGCTTCGACCGTCAATGAATCACTGGCCTTCCGAATATCTATCATCTGTTTGATTATTTTATTTCTGTGAGCCTTATCTATTATTTTTTTGTCCCATAGTCCCTATCAGTTATTAGTGATTCATGTTAGTTCTTACTGAAAGCATTTTCTTCTGTCTATCTACCTTTTCTATGCATCTATTTTTAGTTCTTGGGGCTTCTTGGGAATACCAATTATTCATGATGCTGCCTTGTAACAGAGTGTGTCATTTTTCACCACTAGGCCACAATGAAATACGTCACACATGTAAAACAATCACAACATCAAATAAAATGAGGGGAAGAGAGCTCTCCTTGTGTCTCCTACAGCCTGGGCTACAAGAGGTGCTGTTAAAAGATCAAACTTGGTTAATCAGGGGCATATATTGTATTAAAATGAATAATAGATAGAAAAAATGAGGCAAAATGTGACTTTTCAACATGCAGGAGGCCACGAGGCATCGTACCTCGCCACCCTGCATGTTCTTCATGTTGAAGCCATCTTTGCCCTTCTTCCCTTTCTTGTTCTTCTTCTTCTTACAGCAGCACTTTTTGATTATGCAGAAGCAGCAGGTGAGGATGAGCAAAGCAGCGACCACAGCGATTGCAATCAGAGCCCACGGAGGTACTGTTGGGGTGAGAAGAACGGTAAGAAATGGATGTGAGAGTGAAGAATAGCATTCCGGTGGAAATATGTGTCGAGGGTCACTTACATGGGATTTTATCAATTTCATTCAGGAATTTGCTCTTGATTTCCTCAAACATGTCATTCTTGTTGATCTCTGTGTTGTTGGAGCCGGAGGTGTCCGGCACCGTGGCGATTACCGCCGGAGAGGGGGCCGTGGTGACAGTGGTGGCGCCGGTGGTCTCCACGGCTGCCACAGTCGGTGTGTGTCTGAACAGGTTGAACTTCATTGTCAAAGACTAGGCGTCGCGTCCCTGAGACACATATCAGACACAGAGGTGGGGATGAGACACACAGAACAACTGAAGGCGCGGCGGAGAAGAAACTCAGCCTCAGATCACGTTGTGGCCACGACGTGAATTGTCAACAAAGATCAGACATATTCAATCACAGGTTGTTGTAGGTCCGTTCCAGCTTCTCCAGGACCAAAACCTGCTTTTCTTTCTCAGTTCTACATCATCAACATGAAATATTCATTGAAATGTTTATTGAATAACTTCATTTCAGCCTACAAGCAAAGTTTCTCTTCATGTATTCAGCCCAGCGATGGAAGAAGTTGTGTTTGTTGATGAACACAGGTGATGGAGCAGATCATCATGTAAAAGTATCCAGACCAGGCCCAGGACCCGAACAGACACATACAGGTCCATAAGACAGAAGACACTCGATATGTCCATGATACTGGGTCGACCCACCCCCTGAGTCTCTTGCTACCAAATGCGGGCCATCTGGTGTTTTAGGGTCCAGAGTATGAACTGACAGATGAGGAGGAAGGAGGAGGATTTCAGTGTTAATTACTTATTTCTTGGGGTTATATTGTACAACCCATGTTTTCATGTCCTAGGTTTAATACTCAACGATAACAACGACGTGTCAGCAGAAATTTGTATGACAATTAAGTATAAACGTACAACAATGACTATGGCATGAATAATATAAAACAGAGCTACATTGTTTGGATCCATGAGTTAGTTAAAAACTCTTGTAGAGCAAACGTCTCCACTATTAATCAGCTGTCTATTCTGTGGAAATTCAATCCACCACAAACAGACAGAAACACAAAAAATCAATTTCCCTTCCAAGCACAAGAGCATAATATTATTTATTCTCCGTCTGCTCATGGCATGATGAGAAGTGACACCAGCACGCTATCAGCACTAACTGCTGAGTGAGGAGGAGCTGATCCACTGGTCTAAATGGGACGACTGGAGCCTTTTAGCTGCAATTCACTCTGAATTCAGTTTCTCTGTGAGCTCATTAGATGACTTTAATTATACAGGAATTGTATTAACAGGGACAAAGAGGACTCATGTTAAGTGTTCACTAAGTGCTAAGTACATCAACTGATTTAGTGTGGATCAACTCTCAGGATTAATTGTGTTAATTGAGTGTTATTGTAGTTTTTAAATCATCCAAGTCTCTGATTTCCCTGAAGGAAAAATGATGTCAGTCTCAAGTTAAAGACAATGTATATTTAACAATGAACAAAACACTGAAAGACAAAAGACTTAATGCATCAGATGGAAGCGCTTGTTTGTTATCCTGCATCAGGGTGTGAGAAGCTGACAAACTCAATCATCTTCATTGACTCAACAGATCAATAACAACCTTCCCACATACGTATTTGTTTATATGTGCAGTCAAACATGCCATGAACATACTGAGGGCTCGAGCAGTGAAGGCCAGAGGATCATTGTTGCTAAGCAATCAGCTTTCCAGGACTGTCCAATCTGCCCATCGCAGGAGTGACCAGCCTATCAAATAACCAATAAGCCAGAGTCAAGCCTGCCACCGTGATATATGATCAGAATGGAAGTTTTGACGCAGATGGGCTCCTGCACAAAATCCCCTTTTCAAATATTCAATCACTTCAATGTGAAGTGCACCTTCACCCAGGAGAATCTGAAGGCAAAGACAAAGGCAGCATCGTCATCTGAGTAAGTCAGCTCTAACTTCCATAACTTAATATCTCTTTGTTGGAATTCAGGAAGGAGCAGTGACTGAATGCAAACATGTCCCTTTTCTCATTCCCCCAGGTGTTAACATCTGTTCCTCCACCGCTCAGCCCTCATCGCCCTCTCATTGCTGCAGCTCAACACTGGCCAGCATCTGTAACATCCTGAATCCCCTGGATGTTCAGGTCCCGGGCGAATGAAAACATTAACGGAATGAGGGGTGCTATAACGCAGGTTAGATCTGCAAAAGATAGCCATCTTTTAGGTTTTCATGTCATACGACTGCATGTTTCTCTTCCATCGTCTCCACTCACCAGTCTGATGTGCTCTCCCTCCCTGCGAGTTGGCCCATCCAGTATCTGGAACTGTTTGGATACAGTTCCTCAGAGCTGTGCTCACATAGTCTGTTTCTCCCATAAGCAGAGACTGCAGTCTCCTCTCACTTCACTGCAGCACTACACCCCTCCTCCCCCTCCTCCTCCTCCTCCCTTTCCCCCATTTTCCACCCTCCCATCACAACACACCTCCTCACGTCTCTCCCTCATCCACACGGCCTCTTCAGCTCTTTCTCTCTTTCCCCAACCTAATTTGTGATGCTGCTCACACAGCTGATTGCAGCAGCATGTCTTTGGTCCAGTGTGGTGGTGGTGGGCAGGGGGGGATCAATATTCAAAAGCTTTGAGGGAAGGGAGGCTTGAATGAACCCACAATCAGGAGAGATGGAGGAACAGTCAGAAGGACAACTGAACTGCCACCTCTGATACTGAACTCTTACTTTTCAGTGGACCTTGGACAAATCGATCATGCGCATATAACTTATGGAGGGAAAAAAATGGGTCTGGAAGCAAAAACTGCTTCTGCCACAAACGGTAAATTTGTCTGTCTGTCAAGGCTCGTCAGCGACCTCGCTGATGAAGTGCAAGTATAACACAATTAATGCATTAAAAAGAAAAGAAAAGAATGAGTGGAAAGTGTTCATAACCAGGTCTGAACCAGCTGCTTCCAAATGTTCCACATCTGTACACCTCTGCACACATTTGAACTTCCTCCATCCCAACTGGTTTCCACTCAAGCCATCTTTCTCACGGTTTCCTAAGGGAAACAGCCTTCTATGTGTTCTATGTGTTCAAGCACATCTACCGCCTGAGAGGAGGCGGAACAAGTTCCTGTACTACACCTCTCTATATGTATGCAACAATCGAGTTCTGCCAGAGGAGGGCAGGAATCTTCCTTTCTGTTTGACTTATGACCAGCAGGGGACGATTCCAATAGTTGGAAGGAGAATGAAAAAAATGCTCCTGTTTCACATTTTAACAATGCTGACATCCTGTCAACATTTTTCAAACATTTCTTTTATTTTTTTGTATCATCACTAGTTTAATGTCTTGTTTAATCCAGCTCCAGCGTTGGGGTCTGGGATTTGGGGTCGACGATAGGGCAACAGGCAGCACACGGACGGCGTCGGGGGCCAGACCCACCACAAAACTTCTCGAAGAGGGATTTTCTGGTTCGAAAAATATATTATCATCTGATACTATCATCAGAAGTGAAGACATTCCCACCCTACCACCCTAAGGGTCCTAAAAATGGGACAACTCTCAGCTTACTAAAAAAGACCAGACGTGGTGGCAAAACTTAAATATCTATTAAAACCAGCTCAACACCAAAACATCTGAAAAAAAATTGACTGCTAATCCAGAGAGGAAATACGTGAGCATGGTGATGAGAGTGACGACCCATTCACAGGTCAGACGAGGGACACACGTCAGCTGTTCAGCCTCATTCCAGCTCTGACAAGAGGAAATAATACATTTCTTTCATAATAAGTATAATTCAGTCCCAGGTATTGAAGAACAGTAGTTGATGGAAATTAATTCCTGATGGAATGAGGAATTTTATTTTTAATCCAATAAACCTGGAGGCCTTACTGGATTTTCTCTCCTGATTTAATCATTTAATGGTCTTCAATGTTCTAGAAGTGTTATATCCCTGCTGACTAAGCAGTTTTTGAGCATGCGTGAAGTAAAAGTGCAAGGTCGCAGTGCAGCCACATCAACCCAGGCATTAATAGTAGATTAGGAATGCTTCACTTCAGTTTCCAGTCACTTCCCTCTACCAGTCATCTTCTCCGGGGGTGAGGCCACAAACACCTTCAACACCCCAGATGAAGAACATATGCAAAAGACAGACGGTGAGAACGGTGCTGAGTTGTGCCAGGACATTTAGGTCCGGATGATTTGTTTCCTCTGAGGCAGCAGAGAGGATGTGGAAAGGACGGCGCCGTCTCTTTTCCTGCAGGGAGTGCTGCAATGCAGGGGTGCAACAAAAATCAAGGCTCGAAGACAATTTGTTCAACACTCTTCCTCCATTTTATGTCACATCTCATTTCTGTCTTTCTCCCCGACCTACTCTCACTCTCACGAATGCACATGCACATGGACGAACGAACAAACACACGCACTCACAGAAAGCAGCAGATGGTGGCATTTGGCTGTGAATAGGTGTTGAGTTTGTTGCAGGTGGAAGGAGGCAGAACTAAACCAAGCTGCTTCCTCTTCAAAATAGTGAATCAGAAAACATATTCATGTACACATATTCGGTTACAGCTCACAATCAGCTGCATGTTACCGGTTAATCGTGAGGTCTGTTTGCAGGTTCATGCTCAGCAGGTAGGTATTTCCAACAGTGGACATCACTGGTGTCCGGCGTTACGTTGCCCTCTGTTGGTCTGGAGTGTAAACTATCATGCGCTCTCAGGTGGATTTGAAACCACCAATGGGCTGAAGCGATTCCTTGTGGATTTTCATATATAGTTGCATTTTAAGATGTTGTTTTACACTTACTCTTGTCTCCTTGAATTTGTTTTCTTTTTAGTGCTGTAGACTGTGAGCAGCAGTATACGGATACAAATAACCCAACTGCGCTTATTCTTTCTTCCCTACTCCAAAAGTAATACTGTACCTTGTAACCCTTGTATGCTTTCTTTTGACTTCATTATGAGATAAAATCCCTGAAAATGGATGAACAGCGTCAGTAGTACAATTTCATTAATGCAAAGAGGATGTAGAAGAAAGAAAGGGGTCTTTTTTAGAGAATTTGAATTTCACTGAGCATTTTCCTGACGTATTCCTGGAGGTTCACGGTTTCCTCCTGGCCAGTAGTTCTGGCCCCCTTCCTTTTGCTTTGTGTACAGCCTCAGCACACTGCAGCCACTGGCAGGGCATAGGTTTGAATGGCCTGGATCTTATTTTTGCTGTTCAGCTGACTTTTCAGGACCTGCGGCATTTGGCTGTGACTGACCGAGCTGCCTCCTCATGATTACCATTTGCCTATCTCCAGGTACTGCTTCCATGTCTAGGCCAGTAGTTGGATGGTATTGTTTACTTCATTATGAGGACTGTCCATCCCTCTGGGTGGTCTTCCTGATATTAGCAGCTGGTTCGTCTGTACTGCTAAGTGGTCATCAAGTACAGTCAGCTCTTCATTTTTGACACTAACCTTGGATGTCTGCTAGCGTGATGACTACTGGGTCTTGTTCTGCGAGTTGGCTGTGTTTTGTAAAGCAGTCAGCTGGAGTCCACCTCCAACAGTGTTCAACCCCATCCATTGTCACCTGGTTACCCTGCCATTGAGAGTAGACTTTAGCTGCAGCAGTGGTTTATCTTCCTGGTCACTACCTCCCTCCAGTGTCTCAGTCTTTTGTATGTGTTGATACACATAATCTGCTCACAGACTTCATGCAGAAATCATCTGAGTATGAATCTTTCAGGATCACACCGTCACCTGAGACGCATATACAGTATATATATAAGCACCCACCTGTGTTCAAACCGGCAACCTTCTGCACCAAAGTCAGTAAGCTAACCCACTGAGCTATCCAGTCACACAGTGACAGGTAGATATAAATAAATAAATAAACAAATAAATGAAGACCAATGTTGCCAGCATCCTGTAAATGTGTGGGATATTTGACAACTGACCCATGTTTGTGAGTACAACTGGCAGCAACGTTTGGAGAAGAACCATTTTTGTCCTGGACCTGAAAAATATCATAGGTGATCTGACCTATTCATTGCAGAATGAAGACTTTCTCAGTAATGACATGCACAGATCGACCTGAACCTTACGAAACTACTCTAGAACTTGCTCCTCCTTTCCACAAACACCCGTCATCAGGACTGAATGATGTGGAGACAAGTGAATGTATACACACTTTCTGCCTGTCGTCATTGCTGAGAATAGCCTGACTGACTTCTGCTGGCTGCTGGTACATTCAGGCTGTGAGAAAAAGCATGTTTGAGGGGCAGAGAGGGACCATCATCCATCCAGAAAGGTGCGGTGTCCAGCTGTGCAGGTGTGGAACAACATGACAGAGTAGCTGAGTAACAAGAAGCCAAAGGGGACACAGATTCACTTCGCGAATTATCTGAGCCTTCAGCGCTGACTCTCTCTCTCTCTTTGCGTCTCCGTTTCCTGCGGCCACCATTTCAGCTTTCATGCGGGAGGTTCTCTCATTAGGCAGAGTGCAGTCACTTTCCCTCTGATTACTGTGCTTCGTTAAAATGAATTGTAAGGGACAAGCGGCCATTTGGCTGGAGGAAGAATTATGACGTCTAGTGAAGTCTAAACATCCTGGTGCACATGAACCAGATGTGTGTTTTTTTTAAAATGTTTTCAGCACCAGCAAATTCCCATCTCTGTTTCTCTCCCTGTCACCAGTTTCATGCTGAGTGGAGAAGACAGATTGGCGTCATTAAGAAAGTCCCTCTTCAGCAAACGCTCTCAAACGTGTCCAGCCTCCAACCAAGAGATGGCAGAAAATCATTTTTCTTTTCTGCCTAAATATAATACTCTACTGAACCCGGTGGGATCCGAGCCCCCTCCCCCAGTGTGCGCCAGCAGAGCCAATGCTCTCTGATGAGTGTTCTGCTGTAATGATGTCATACATCACATGAGCAGATATACACAAAGTTCAGTGACTGTCTAAAGTGCTAAAGTGTAAAACTCTTCCTCTGAAAAGTATTTATCCATTTACAAACTACAACCAGAGGAGGCAGGTGACACGTTCTCACTTCATATGTAGAACTAACCAGCTGACTAACCAGCCAACATGAACCCCTCTTCCATCGCCAGGTTTTGTGTCTCTGAAATTATATTCAATATTCGTTAACTAAAGAAGATTCTCTGCTTAACTGCTGATCCTTTTTCCTCCGTGTCCTTCTTCAGCCGATCCACCAACACTGAAGAGCTGGTTTCTTTCACAGAACAAATCAGTCCATTCTGCTGTAGCCTCGGGCCCAGACGTTGTTGTTTTGCTGGTATTTAAAGACACTGAAGCACAAAGACGTCTTTAAAGATAATAGTATGAATACACTAAACAAACACCCACATATAAACTTGTTGTTGTGGTAATGTTGGTTGTGTATAATGGTGCAGGACAGGATTATAGACTGCAATACAAAATCCCATTTCATGAACCATCAAGCACGTCAGGCGTGGACGCATTTTCTTCAGCTGCAGTAGAAAAGCTAACAGAGCTTAGATGCTCCATGAGTGTAGTGATGTGTAGTGTCCTGAACACAAACAGAACATGATTGAAAAACACACTTCTTAACCCAGTCGTCACCCTTTCTGCCATCAAAGTGTCAGACAGGAATTAAAGTGACATTCAGCGAGTCAATGCTACAAATACACACTCACACGCCTGCTCAGGGGCGGAGCTTATCCCTCTGTGACAGGGGCAGGGGGCACTCCGTTCAGTTTAGCTTCACAGGAGGTTAATCTGCCACTGTGACTGGTGTTTGTAGAACCAGAGGTAACATGTAAAATCATATATAAAAGTCTTACATAAAATAAGACAACACTCCACTGCAGAGTTTGTTTAAAGCAGAAATGGTCAAAGAAGAGAATGGACACAAGGGCCCAGTGGACAGTGTCCCATCAGACTCAAACACCAGGATGGTTAAAACACAAATTTTCAGGTTTGTTCAACCAGGAAAAGAGATTATTGGTGGCCAATGTCCAGTGAGGGTCCTGTGGTCGATTGCTGAGGTCATTGAATGCAGGTGCCTCAGTCTGGATAGAATAAAATGTGTT
>JBBMJM010000008.1:724757-734760 GCA_037832705.1 Centriscus cristatus | reverse complement strand
GTCAGTCTGCTAAGAGCCGCAGGCTTTCCTCTAAGGCCGTCTGTGTGCTCACCACACACACACACACACACACACACGGGGTTTCTCCCCATTGTGCGCTGACAGAGGTGAGTGTCCACCATTTGGGCGACTGACCACTTCTGGGGATGGTGCTAAAAAAGCAGCCAACGTCTGCACAAATGGGCAAAAGCTCATTAGCTGCTCCTCTGTGGGTTTAACACAAACGGGTGAAGCTGCTTCTGACAAACAGTAAAACAATCTGCATCCAAAATAAACATCCCAGCACAAAAAAAAAAGTGCCCTCCCAAAAATCAGCAGAGCAAAGATTTCTCATACCCAAAGTGTCTGATCAGATGTCTTTTACAGTTCCTATTTAGTAGCCCCATTAAGACAACACATGCTCATTAACCCTTCACTCTGATAGACAGCTCGAAGGAACTGGAAAGTAAAAATAATAAATCTTCCACTTAAAAGAGGATGTTACTCCAAATAAACATATTGACCTCATTGACATCGGAGAAGTTGTAAAACTTTCCCTTCACATTTAACTCTTAAATTCCAGCAAAATCCATGAAGGCTGAGAAACATAAAAAATAAACATGAAAACATGAAAAAAAAAAAAAAAAATTACCACTTTTGATGCTGGGAGGCCTGATGCGTTCATGCTGCTTAAAAACAATGAAGGGAATCTGTCGGAGCAGCACAATGCCTAATCCTTTCCAGATTTCCCCATCAGCACTGAAATCTATTATTAGGCATCTTGGCTCATCACGTTTACCAAAGACATGTTGTTTGGTTGCACTGGTTGGTCATTTCCTTTCAGAACATCATTCCCACATGTTGAGAGAAAGCACACCTCAACTTTGACCTCACATCCACAAAGAGATCCTGATCGTCATCGGGGTCCGTGGAGAATCAGGAGACTGTCTACACAGCCCACTTCACAGATCTGTCCCGTTTTTAAACTTACAGCCCCCACGGATGGTCGACGGAACACTTAAAACTGACAGCGCTCCTCCTTTCCTCCAAGACTAAATTCACCTCGAGTGAGGGCAAAGTTTGAGGACACATGCCAAACTGATAGATGGACTGTTTCGTCAGTTTGCTGTGACGAACCAGACAAACTGCATTCTATTGTTGAGTCAAACCTGTTGACTGCCAGTGATTTCACTCTGAGCCGCAGCTGCAAACAAGCTGCTTTTAAAACGTCTTATCAGGTTAAACATTTGGCTCTGAGAGAAAAAGAAAAAAAAAGTTGATGCAGAGTGAGCCAGATACTCATGTAATGTGAAGGCAATGTTACACGGAAACACTCAGTGTTACAACATTTCTAAAAAATCAACTAATCATCATCATCATCATCATCAATGTTCTCCACATATTATTGTCTTGTTTTTCAACATTTGATTAGTTGTGCGTTTTACACATTGAGACCTCTCAGCCAAGATGCTTGTCTTTAGAAAAGCTTGTTTCTTGCTGTAAAATAAGAGTTTGCCCTGTCGTCTCACCTCTGCGGAGGTCCACACCAGACTGAAGTCGTGTAAAGCCTGAAATCTGTGTCTGTGGAGCAGATGGGGCAGTGCAGAACCAGGCTGGACGCGTTGGATCCAGGTGGGAACTGCGCGACACAGAAAACGAAACATTTTTCTTTGCTGTCAAAACAGACGTGTTTTCTTGAATTCTTGAGACTTTGGAGCCCGTCAAAGAATATTCCTCCACTGGAAAGTCGCACACAATAGTCTATCAATCTGCAAATGTTCTCTTCCCTCCCAACGCGGGGAGCTCCGCGGAAAAATGTGAAAAATGACAATGATCTGAAAACTTCACCGAGACAAGCGGCATGAAAAGAGAGCCCAGAAAAGCGCTCAGAACACTGAGAACATTAGTGGAAAACTCACCTTTTCGTTCTGCCACAGCACCTTGGTCTTCTTACAGGCAACTGCTCAATTTACCAACTTTGTTATAATTTGGCGCCTTCTTGTTTCCGTAATATTTCTCAGAGGTTTGACAGTATAAGTGGAATGTTAAGTATGACTTTGGTATGAAATCAACGCACTACACTGGAAAACGAGGGGGGAGGGAAAAAAAAGACGTCCAAGGAGGAGCCATCGGTGTCCGTCAATCAACAGGCCTGGGGGCGGGGCCTTTACGGTGGGCCACGCCCCCTGTAGAGCAGCTTCACGGAAACACAAGGAACAGGCATAGGGGACATTTATTTTTATATATTTTTTATATATATTTTTGACATGTTCGTGTCAAAAAAGGACAGTTGATAATAATAATAATAATAATAAGAAGAAGAAGAATAGTTGATGTTTTTGGTGTTGTGGTTGTATTATAATAATAATATAACATGACCTCTTAACTCAGTTACTTCCAACACTTGAAGTTTCAAAACCCAGATTTTCGGACCCAATTATTTGTGTGACTAAATCACCACACCCAACAGCAGCTATGCTGACCTGACTGCTATTTACATGTTGTTTATTTGTAAAAATCTCATTCAGAGTGAAAATAAGAGGAAAATAAAACAAAGTGTCGACTTGCAGCACTTATTGTTCTGCTGCTTCTGCCTCACTGATGTTAGATTACATTTTTTACTTGTTCTTTGGGGTTTTTTTTTACTCCACAGGGAGTAAGGCAAAGCGAATACCTCCTTAGCACTTGTAGATGAGGTGACAAAGGCAGAGACAAAAATGAAACCAAAGTAGATGTGTGCACATGAAAACAAGATGTTTGCCCATCTCTTCATAGTATGCATGATACACTTATATAAACATTTTATGTCTACAGAAGGCATTGCTGACTTTGGTTGCCAAGGTAACTTGCAGTATTTAATTCCTGAACATTGCTAATGCTTGCATTTGAGCAAGGTTACATTTCAGCAGTGACCATTTACTCACGCCTCAATTATTTCTTAATCTTTGCAGATTGTTCATCCAGTAAGTATGCAGGTATTCTATCATTATTCATTTCGTGTAAAACACTTTTTGAAAGAAAACAAATAATGATTTTCAATCTGTCAATGTGCAGAGTTTACACAGACCATGAACAGATTTCCACCCTGCAACAGCTCCTTCTTATGGTCAGCAACGTTGTTGCAACATTGACGTATTTGCATGTTGCACAAGATTACACGGAGATTCTGAATATACAGATGCTTTGCTGCTGCCTCATTTGCATCCAAGAAAGACAACTGCAATCTTGGTTGTGCTTAAGCTGGAGGTCATGCAATAAAAAAGACAAAAGAGGAAAGACCTCCCCTTTCAGCATCTGCAATGAAGAGCTGCCAGCGTTAGGCTTCATTTGATCTGCGAGTTTGGACAACTGCCTGAGCAGGTTCAGGCAGAAAACACACCTCTCACCGGCTCTTGAGGTTGATGGCTCAAACAGGTTTTTCTCCCTGAGTGAAGCTCCCCTCAACATGTCAATCAGTGTGGGTGTCTCACAGAACCTGCAACTGGAGTGAAGCTCTCTGATTATCTGCCAGCTCGTAGTAGAAGCAACACATACGTTTCGTACAACAAGTGTCAAACATCACCAAAACCTGCAGAATATGATAATAAAGTGGGTTATTGAGATCTTTTTTTTTAAATTGCAGTGGGTAAATCAAGGACAAATCCTTTAGGCAATAAAAGATTACTGTCATGTACTTTATTAAATACCTGAACATTGCTATAACACAGCCTAGAAATCAAATAAAGGCAGCGTTCCAAAAAATACATACATGTTTTACATATTAAAAAATGCCCAAGACAAAAACAAACAACAATAAAACAGAAACAATCTACAGTGGTTCAACTGTGCCTGAAACATCTGCAGAGCAGCGAACCTTTAAACAGACTGAATACTACACTTAAACATCACAGGCTAGTTATTGAAGGAAATTAACTAAGACATGTGTGAGAATAAAAGTAATGTTTGTTTTTATTTAACAATTTGTCATAATTCATTTTCTTTATATACCACTTCTAAGTTTAGCTGGAGTCCATTATGGCAGGAAATGTGTTTCGACTTCTGCCTGAGAAGAAAACCAAGACTTTCCTGTGACATGGAAGATCAGATGACACTGTGAGAGCTTTGTCTCTCACTCCTGGAGGGAATAACACGCCCATCGAGGCGACAGCGCAGCAGCAGATTACTGCCACTTTCAAAGGATCGTCGTTCGTCATCAACGTCTGTCACAGGTCGCGTCAGGTTGAATACAGTAACTCGGAGTGGTGCGACGTGTGTGTGTGTGTATGTGTGTGTGAGTTGTGCACACTGGTTTCAATTTGACGAGACAATAGATGATCTTTATGTTATTCGCAGGCAATTTTCCCATCAAAGCTGGAGAGCGCGATGGCAAAGGCCTGCACGGCACACAGAGGGTATTTGTAGTCGAGCGTGAAAATGTCATCCGCTATCCGTCCAAACTGCATCACAATGTAGTCCACTGAAAAGACATGATTAGATAAATACATACATATATAGAGAAGGGGAGGAATAGAGAGAGAGAGAGAGAGACATTAATCGACTCACAGTCTTTGTTATGAACTATCTGGAAGTTCTTGATGGAGGCCTGCGTGACCCTGCCGTTGAAGTTGAGCACATGAGAGGCTGTTTCTTCATTCCACACAGGCGTCTTATTATGAAGCTCGATCAGATTTTCCATCCTTCTATTCTGGTGCCTTATCAACAAGCCGTCACAATCCTGTGAAAGAATCGCCCAAACACGATTTTATCGATGGTTTTGCCATACACGGCTCAGTGATTTAAAACATCCTGGATTTTAGGTCTCTGATTTGTTGAATTTGTACGTTGCAGTATGAGTCAGTAGGAACTGGCCATTGAATATGACTGACTATGATACTGATATACAGATTTTCAAGTCATTTTTAGTTTTAGTTCATCCTCTGACACAGTGCAGTCCTTCAGTATTGTGCTTACATTTCTTGGCCTTATGGGTACTCGCTCGTTGTCCTTGTCCATCCCTGGGATAATGACCGTCATCCTTCTGGGCCCTTTCATCCCGAGCACATTTGTTTCCTGACATATAATTCAAGAGAAATGGTGTCGTGAAAATGGACTGAGCTTACAAATATTCCACTGACTTACGTAGATGATGCCTGCTAACTCCTGCCGAGCATTCGACATGTCTGGAAGAGCACGTTCTGGATTCAGAGCGTTGTCAAACACTGTGAACTTTGTCCCCATTAAATTTGACCTGCACAGAAGAAGTCCGTGGGTTTATGAGTTGCCAAAGTATTGTCATTTCTTTTCATTTCACACATCTTGGCGAGATGGGGATCGCTATCTCCAAAGCGTGTTATCAAGCTCAATTTAAGTTGCTTTGCACCGACTCAAACGGGATGTACCTCAGTTTTCCAACGAAATTCTCACCACCTCTCGATAAATCGGTGGCATCAATGGAGATGAGATAATTTGACGTTGCACTTTTCTTTCTTTTCCTCCCGGCCAACAGGAATGTCTAGAAAAGAAAAATTAGTAAACATATTCTTTTCTCAGTTTCCGGTTTGGCACCCGGCCTTGGCAGAAGGTTGTTTATAAATTGAGACACCAGTTATTATTTCATGTTTTCACCTTCTTCTCGTTGTCCAGGTGAAGATAATATAGAGGATAGAGGCTCTTGTCCATCCCCCGCTGGTCCCGAGTCACCCTGCATTTCACTGTCCTGCCCTGCGGCACTGGCTCCAACACAAACTGTTCCAAGTTGTCAAACTCAATCTCAGGTGTTGGAGCTCTTTCCTGATCACAAAGCGGAAACAGTTCAGATGAAACATAACTGTTGGCACAGATGTTTTTTTCTTGAAATAAAATCGGCAAGTGTTAATACCTTCTTTTTTTTCCCTTTGCCCTTTTTTTTCTTGGACTTCTCCTCTTTTTCTGATTCAGAATCATCGCTCTCTTCTGCCTTCCCTGAGATGAGCAGCAGGTTTGTTACATTCTTGCCAGTTATTTCAACACAGAAATAACTCAAGGGGGCTCAACTGGCCTTTCTTTTTCGTCTTCTTCTCTTTGTCTTTGTCTCCTGATGCCTGGAACATGGAGGTCGAGCCGGCAGCAGATTTCTTTTTTGACTTGGTCGACTTTGTCTCCTCTTCACTGTCGTCACTGTCGGACTTGGCAGCTGCTCAAGAGAGAGGTGTCAAGGCTTTGTTCATTAAAATGTCATTAATTGGGAAGAAGCTCTGCCAAGGCTGCTTGTTTACAAACATACAGTCACCTTTCTTTTTGGTCTTAGAGTCCTTGTCACCGTTTATCTGGAACATGGAAGCTGGCTCTTTCTTCTTCTCTTTCTCCTTCTCCTTTGACTTGGACTTTTTCTCCTTTCCATCAGAATCTTTGTCCTCTGAAGAATGACAAATACGAAACATGTAAGAATTGTTATCCGTCCTGAAGTGATAGCAAAATGGAGAATGTGTGTGGGCACACACTGAACAACTGAACCAAATACCAAAGCCAAACTTTAATCAATCAATGTTGGCAGTTTTTGTATGAGAAGAAAAAGACAGGAGTGAAAATTTGTGTGTGCACAGATAGAATTTGTGATATTTTTTCCAGCTGTTCTTTTTTCAGATTTATAGCACTTGAGACTGTGAGACAGCTTCACCAGGATTCACCCACATCTGTGTATTTTATCAATGTCAGGACCACATCTTTTACAGCTAATGTGTTTAAGAACAAAGAAAATGCTGATGAAGCACACTAGATGTACCAATATTACTTACAGATATTCCCTCTGCTGGCGGTTGCACTTCAACGTGCAATTGATCCAACAGATGCCAAAGTCTTCGCTCAAGTCTCCAGCCACAAGTCTTGTGTTCTCAAAACCTCAATTAATAAGATCTAACACAACTATTAATCATTCGTAAAGCCTATTCCAAATGAAAAAGCTGTACAAACATGTTCCCATAACTGATTTATTGCCCCTTCACCAAAGGCCTTCATGCTCCCTGCAGTTTTGGCATGAATTCATTTTGGAGACCAATTCAACCTGCAGTCTGCTTAATGGCCAGCAGGGGGCAACAGTTGTTTCAAAGACATTTGTGAGAAAACAATGTACAACCAGCTCATGGTGTCAGTGCTAGTCACAAGTCTTTTTCAATACAGGATGATGCACAAGTGACGGGTTCACTCTGCTTTTAGCTCCTGTCTTGGCTTCCATCAGATCCCTTAGCAAAGATTGTTCCTGTTTCAGCTTTAAATGCTTTAAACTTTACACATGGAGCAATCACATCAAGACTCATTCTTCTGTAGAATAAAAAAAAACAACACTTCAGGATTTACTAACTAAGATTGTCACACTATCTGTGCCTCTAACATGTGATAAAAGAAGGATGATTCTCTCATAACACTGAACAAATATGATAATTTAGATTAATGATTGGTTTTCATTGTGAAGTTGCACTTTGAAAGGTCGATAACAATTAGAGTAAGTAGTTTGAACTCTGGCTCCAGTGATCTAAAACAAACCCGTTAAAAGTGTTAATGTATAAGACATTTCACTGTTGCAGTTTACTTGTCCTTCCAGCTAATGTCTATTAAGAAACTGAAATGTATAAATAGAAAAAAAACCCCAATGAAAAATCATTGTAGAGCCAAATTTCTACAGAGAATTTAACATTCGTCAGTGTGTAGTGTCAGCAGACATTACAACATTTTAATTCCATGTCCACAGTTGGTCACTTATATAAAGTGACTGTTTCCGTTCAGTCACTATTACACAATAAAATCATCTAATCCTCTTACCAACACTGGTCTGGTTGAACTGTTTTCCAGCTCTTAATCAGCTCCGGCCTTTGAGGTGCCATACCTTTAGATTTCGACTTCTTCTCTTTGGCAGAACTTGCAGACGGAGAGCTGTCTTTTGTTGTCTTTTTCTTTGTTTTCTTTTTGGGTGTATCATCATCATTTTCATCATTGTCATCATCTGTGTCTGAACCTGAGGAAAATGTTTCCAAGATGATAGTTTTCTGTGATAGTTTGTGAAGGCTGACATACATTTTAATTCTTCAGGGCTCTACTGCCATTTTCAAGTAAAAGAAAAGTCTTTACTGACTTACCTTTCTTCTTCTTTGGGAGGCTTTTGATTTTCTTTTTGGGCTCTTTTTCCTTTTCCTTCTCTGGCTCTTCTATATTCTTTTCTGTTTTCTTTTTCCTTACTTTCTTTGTGTCTGTAATATTTCAGCAAGAAGCAGCATGTGCAGTCACATCCAACTGGGAATATTGTTTCACTGTTTTGTTCTTACTAACTTTGCAGGGCCGGACTGTCGTCCTCTGACACATCTTCACTCTTCTTGGTTTTTGTTTTTTTCGGTTTGGTTTCGGTTCCATTTAGTTTTGACTCTTTTGTGCTCGCCTCCTCTTTCTTCTTCTTTGGCTTCTGGTGATGGACTTTGAAGGTGTTAAACAAATGAGAAATTAAAACCTCGCAAATAAAAGAGAACAAGTGAAATGAGAAAGGGAGATGTAATTTCTTTGGGGTTTTCTGTGTAGTCCCTTAACTTACCATAGAGTCAGATGTGAAGGGAAATGAAGGCAAAAAGAAGAAGCATCGTTTAGGGAAACAAATAGCTGTTGTTCTACTATAAGAGTTCAATATTGTGTTCAAATATGAATGTTTCATTTCTATATCAACCCACAAATCAGCACAGAAACAGCACAGAAATACAGTGACAATAAAGGCGATTCTGATTCTGAGAAACATGTTGATATATTAATATCAA
Source organism: Centriscus cristatus (assembly GCA_037832705.1). NCBI lineage: Eukaryota > Metazoa > Chordata > Actinopteri > Syngnathiformes > Centriscidae > Centriscus > Centriscus cristatus. The sequence goes on along the minus strand of JBBMJM010000008.1, from coordinate 726,031 downwards.
CTATAATTGCCAGAATCGAGACAAGCAGGTGTTTTAAGGACGAATGAAAAAAATTAAATTAAATTACATTAAGTGAGATTGAAGAACACTGGATAGCAATGAATACTTGTACATAAAAACAACAACAATTCAACAACTGTCGGCCTGCTGTGATACTCAGTATCTCTGCTGACTTGAAAAATGTAGATGTAGACGTAAATGTAAAAAAAAAAAGAAAATGTAGATATTTCAGATAAACGTTCAATCAGTCATTGCTCCCACGCTCCAGTTGGTTGCTCTTACTTCATCTCTTCTGTTATGGTGTGGTTGTCTGGAAATCAATTTAACGCTCATAAAAATTGACCTTCAGTCAATGTTTAACCACTCATATTGTATAATAATGATTTATTTTACTAATTTACGGATGATCCAACATAAATGCTTTTAGCTTCAGGTCTGTGGAGTCAGAGGACCACAGGGACAACGTGTTCCATCTCTTGTCTAACAGAGGGAGGTCAGTGTAACTGCTGCCAGCCGAGATAGTAAAGGAAATCCTATTAGATGCTTCATCGCTGGAGGCCGACTTGTCGTCCTCTCGAACAATTCACAACACCAAGGCAGGAGATTTCATTTCCCGCTGTGGTGAACTGCGAACTTATCTGTCTATTTATGACATTCTTGGACATTGAAGTGGGAGATTTAGTATTGATAGAGCTTTGGGTATCGCTCTGTTTCTGTATTGCAACTTGCTAAAGAACCAATTACTCATTTCCCCTTTCTATTTATCATATATGTAAACAAACAAACAAACCAGCAAAGTTTCCTCTCTGATTGCTAGCCCTCAAAAATCCTCGGCTTTTGTTATAATCAAAGTGTTTGTGCTTAAAAGGTATTCTATGAGCAGCTTTGGTCTGGTAATCACGAATTACATCTAAAAGAACAACTTATCATTTAAAAAAATATATACTGAGATACAAGTCAGATCACAGTCATTCCACTGCAGATGGATGATAGAACATTCAAGCCTCTTCTGTGTATTTATCTCTTTGATGGCAAACTGGAAACTCACAAACGATAGCCGACGTTCAAATGCACAAGCACAATGCCCAACACGTCCCTGATATTTCCATTTTGTTTTTTCATCGTATCATTTAATTCTGCTCCTTGCTGCTGTGACATTGTAAACCTCTTCAATGTGTCCCAATATAAAATGATTCTATCTCATCTCATGTCCAAATCTGTTTCCTCTGGATTAAATACGCCAATGGAATACTTCCTACATCGGCATTCAGTAC
>JBBMJM010000008.1:617811-628706 GCA_037832705.1 Centriscus cristatus | reverse complement strand
CGATGAAACATGATATACATGATTAAATGTATTCCTGACCGTGCTTACAAGATTGTCATTTCATTTGTAACGACAAAAACAAAACAAAAACATTTGAATAGTGATCAACGGAAGTACATATTATCTGTTGACAGTAAATATTCGTTTGTTTAAAATGGTTAGTTCCATGTGTAGTGTTTTATTGTGAAATTGTTCGCACCGGAAAAGCTCCGTCTCGCTCTGGCCAGCCATCGAAAATAAGGTCTATGGCAATGGAAGGCAAGAATCAGGCTCAGATCCATGCTCGGTGATAGGAGAAAGCAAAGTCTGTGTGTCAGTGTGACCTCTGCCTCTGTAAGGTATGACCACTTCGTGTTCACAATACTCAGATTTCCTGTCTGATGCCTGAAAGTTGCTTAGGGAAATGCTTGACGTTAGCATGTTAATTGGCGCCTGGTAAGCTAGTCAGTCAATGTAGCTCATCGTAGGCGTTTGGAACGCCGGCGACTAAAGTTGGTGCTGGTTGTCGATCGGAGATAAAACATGTATTCGCCAGCCAATGAGAAATTAGAACGTCATTTATTTCGTTATATGAGGGGCTGTTGTTTCGTCTTAACGCTCGGGCTCGTCAACAACTCGTGATGGCTAACCCTCCTGCAGCTAACCTGGCAATTATTGCTAATATAAGATTGCTATAGTGACATTTACTGTAGCGCCTTTATAACTTAATGAGGCGTAATGTTTGATACACTATTTTCAACAGCCTCACACTAGTGTGACGTCTGCCATTTAAACTGTCTTCACGTACTGTGAAACATTAAACGTTAAAGATTGACCTAGCATGGTGGGTGAGACTTGGTAAAGATATCACTTGAAGACTGTCAAAACAGTGACACTTTAACGTCCGGTTCATATCCTGATGGCACTTCATTCCACATTGTCTTCTGCATAACAGACATTTAACTATACAAACTTAGGTGAATATTAAATTCATGTTCTAAGGTATGGTCAAATATTTGCTGATGTACTTATATATTGTATGATGTTTAGCTTTTGATTATATTACATAACTAAGCATAGTATGTAAGAAGATAAAAATACCTTTTTGATCACTGTAATTGAAGTTTTCCTGCAAGCGTCACTCTAGATAAATCCAGGCTATTATTTCCTCTGCCTAAAGGAACCTAATAACCTAAGCACTCTTTAAGTGGGTTACGGCCATAGAGTATCCATGTGTGTACATCCGATGTCACTGTTTGCAGGTCTTTCAGAGTTGCTGTACAAGGACGCAGTGTTATGGATGAACAATGAAGGCCCAGTTGCAAGTCACATGTAAGTCACTTTAAGTACGTTTTAAAGAATTTGCATTTTTTTTAAAAATATATCTTATGTTCTGGACTGGAAAAGCACCCTAGATGTCTAAATGGTGTCTTTGACCTCTGTGGAGAGCTGTTCGAGAGGGGTGAAACAGTGTAGAGATGTAATGGTGACGAGTTGGAAAGTTTTTGTTTTTCTCTCCATTTCCAGTGCTTTCAGCCAAGCTGAAGGAAAACAAAAAGAACTGGTTTGGTCCCAGTCCCTATGTGGAGATCGTTGTGGATGGCCAGTCCAAGAGGACTGAGAAGTGCAACAATACACACAGTCCCAAATGGAAGCACGCTCTCACCGTGTAAGCATACTTCTAATCTTAGGAGTAGAAGTTATAGGCGAACTAAAACTAGTTTGAACCAGATCTTTTTCTGGGCATCATCTCTGATGTTGTGATGCTTCAACCGGCTTCTCTAGTGAAATGTTGTATCATAAATATATTGCACGTACTGATAATTTCAAATCAGAAGATGAGTGTAAATGTAAAATCCGTGTACAGTTACCAGTTAGAGTCTGAAAGTGAGAACTGGTTGCTATGAATGAAACATGCCCAGCTGGAGTGAACGGCAATTACTGGAACTTTATTGTTCATGCATGAATAATTGGTGACCAAAATCCTGAATTAAACCCTGATCCATTAGCTGATTAGTCCACTAGAATGCTTCAACATACCTTTGGTCAACACAATACCTTCGTATCTCCTCACTTCTATACAGAATTGTGACTCCTATCAGCAAGCTGATATTTCGTGTTTGGAGCCACCAGACCCTGAAAGCAGACATCCTGTTGGGCATTGCCACATTGGAGATCAGAGAGACCCTAAAAGCTAATGACCTGAAATGTGAGTTCAAACTAGCTTCTCCTTTCAAAGGGATCATTTACAATTTTTTTCTATATTTTTGTTTGTTTGTTTTTATTGGCGTGTGTGTGGCAGATTTCATTTCCTCCATGCAGCTGTAGCAGCTGTTTTCATTCGGTAACAATTGTTCCTTTGCATGATGGCTTTGTCCACAGTGTGCTGCATTATATATGAAGTTGTTTAATACTATATGATGCCTGGTTCTCTTCCACAGTGTGTGAGGTGGTTCAGACACTGCAACTCTGCTCTGACAGAGACTCCCAGGATGTTGTAGGTGACCTGTCAGTGTGTTTGGACGGCATGCAAGTGGACCCAGAAACCTTTGCTTCAGCAGAGAAAGAGCATGGTAAGTTGAGGCCAGTGTACATTACCCAGTGAATGAACAGGCAGTGATCTCATACAAATCATTTTTTTGTGAGGTTACTGAAGAAGTCCCTTGCTATGTCTTTGTCATTCTAGCTCCTGTTCCAAATGGAAATGCAAAGCAAAATGGAGAGACTGTCAACAGGTAATAGACTTATAATTCCGACCTATAGGTACAATTTACACAGATACAATTTTGTTAAAACAAGAGTTTATATGTTTAGTTGAATAATTTATAGCAAACACTGTGTGTCTAACTGTACACCTCTTTTCTTTTTAAACTAAGGCCAAGCAGAGACACATCTCCTTCCAGTGACTCAGAGGAGTGGGTCATTGTACCGAGTGGTCACACTGTCAACGGTACTAGTTCTCCTTCCCGGTCTCCAGGAGGCTCCACGGTTTCTCGTTTACCTCGACCAGGCCGACCATCTTCTACACCCAACAGGCCTGCAGCTTCACCATGTAAAGAACATCCAAATACTCCACACTAATAAATAATAACAGCACAAGTTACGTTTAAGCACATTTTAAAGTATCTGAGGAATTACAAAAGTTAGACTTGTGCATGGGCTTATTTTCACCATGACGGCAGATGGAAACACCATTTGAAATCAGTCACATGCTGCTAGTATTTATTGGAGCATGTTCCTTTCCCCCCACCTCCAGCCTCTTCTAGCAGTTCTTCACCCAGTGAGCTCAGTGAAGGCCCAGCATCCGATGGCTCTTCTCAGGCATCTGCCAGTGGCTGTTCAGATCAGCAGGAGGAGTCGGGTGCAGGAGGAGCAACAGCAAGTACCTCACAGACATCAACTTGTCCTAAAGCAAGTGGCTCTGCATCAGCAGCTCCCGCTGCACCTGCTCCCAGGATCACACCCGTGAACAGCGGACCACTGCCACCAGGGTAAAAACAATCCTTACAAAAACAGAGGCAGTTGTAATTTTTGATGTTGGGCTGTCCAAATAAAAAGTTCTTACATTCCTTCAACTAAATCCCATTTGTTTCTCTCTAATTTGTATGAATTTCTGCAGGTGGGAGCAAAGGGTGGACCAAAATGGACGAGTGTATTTTGTTGATCACATTGAGAAAAGGACAACCTGGGAGAGGCCTGAGTCACTGCCAACAGGGTACCAACACACTTCTTATAGAAGTTCTGTAATGATATAAGAACAACTATAATTTGGGATAATAATAACCAGTCTTAATGAAGAGTTATGACTACACCAGATTGAACTAACCTGTGTACCACTGCTTTTGAGATGGACGTTGGGTGGAGACACATGACACATCAAGTATTCACTTGCACACATCACCGCCTTCATTTTTAAAAATTTTGCTTTTCTGACTCCAGGTGGGAGCGTAGGGTGGACCCAATGGGTCGGGTATACTTTGTAGACCATATAACAAGGACTACCACGTGGCAACGCCCCACGCAGGAGTCGGTGCGAAACTATGAGGAGTGGCAGCATCAGCGCAGCCAGCTGCAGGGCGCCATGCAGCAGTTCAACCAGAGGTTTATCTATGGGGTGAGAGCAGCACACTCGAATGTCGTCACTCGATTCATATTTCTTCAGACCTGTGTGGGAAATCAAATCCATTTTTACCACAAAAGACGTGCTTTTTATTTCCCATATTTTCCTTTGCTAAGCACATATCTGTCGGATGACTGGTGTGTCTCTAATGCTCTTACTTCTCAGCTCCAAGACCAGTTAGCTGCCACCACCAATAAAGAGTTTGACCCGCTGGGACCTTTGCCACATGGTTGGGGTAAATATCATGTCGTTATAGACATTTAGCTGAAGTTGACAGAATCAAAGAGGTGTAAGAAAAACACTCAGCACAATACTAAATGCAAGTGCATGTTAGGATGCGAGCACTGACGTGTACTTTTTGTATGTTTTTGTGTCAGAGAAGAGAACAGACACCAATGGCAGAGTTTACTTTGTTCATCACCCGACTCGAACGACACAGTGGGAAGACCCCAGGACGCAGGGGTAAGTGTGCACACGTCTGTGTGCTTGTGTGAGTAATGAATTCATGTGACATCTTCCGTTGTCACATTCATTCACTGTCAACTTTAGAAATGTCAAATTAGAAATCTAGAGCTGGACAGAGATATTTTAGAGATATGACAACGCTATATTTGACATTTGCTTGGTTATACATCATTAATACATGGTCTCACACATTTATGTCAGCTATGTTCCTTCTTCTTATTGTTGTTATTTTTATTGTGGTAATAAGAAATACATCTTTGAATGAATTAGGACCACAGATATTTTTTGAAGCCCAGTTTGAACACATTCATTCATCCAAAAATGTATATTGACATGCTATTAAAAGAGCAAGCAGACAATTCAAACCTTCTCATTGGTTGGTACTTGTGTACTGTCTAGGCTGCTGAATGACAAGCCTTTGCCGGAGGGCTGGGAGATGAGGTTCACTGTGGATGGGATTCCTTACTTCGTAGATCACAACAGACGAACCACAACCTACATTGACCCTCGCACTGGGAAATCCTCCCTGTAAGTTGTTTTTTTTGTTGTTTTAATGTTGTTTTTCAGTGGAAAAGTGGTGCTTGGTACATTTGTGTATCTTGAGAAGCAGCTTGAAGACATTACACTACATTACAATCCCCTTACTGGAGGCTTACATCATTGTTTCTGAACCGGCAATCAACTTTCAATCAACTGTGGATCAGAAGGGATAACTGGGTAGTGACTCACAAAACACATGTCCAGTGTGTATAAACAAGAGACAACAACACAGTGGTGCTGAATGAAACAAAGCGTCATTTATTTGCTTGTCCAATTCTTCTCAACAACCACAGAACAACTGTAGCCCCAATGGTTCTTGTTGAAGGGGGAGTGATGGGCCATGCTGGGACTGGTCCTCTTCATGTGATCTGAGTGGAGCCTGGAATTTACATTTTGAAACAGTCTCCAGTGAAGTGCAGACTGAGAATATACAGTATGATCATCCACAACCTGGTTCACTTACTAATCCTTTTCCTTTTTTTTATTGCATGTATATGTGTGTGTATCACAGCGACCGAGAGCATCACGCCTTAACAGAGATGGGTTCCTTTAGACTTCTTTAACAGTCCTCTGGTCTTTTCCACAGTGAAAATGGGCCACAGATCACCTATGTCAGGGACTTCAAAGCCAAAGTGCAATACTTCAGGTTCTGGTGTCAGGTAAGATATTTAAGAAATCGCTGCTCAGCCGATCTGAGGACACTTGATTATTTCTGGGAGTGGATGTGGGATGTTTTTGCACCCATGTGTTTTACCCAGGGCATTTCATGTCATGTGGTATTTCAGTGTGCAAAGAAGAATTGAGAACTGAATATTTGCATGTTCCGGGTACTTTTCTCTCAGCAATTGTCGATGCCTCAGCACATAAAGATTACCGTGTCCAGAAAGACCCTGTTTGAGGATTCATTCCAGCAGGTGAATATTTTAATATTTTGTTTGTTTCTTAGCATCATCTGGCCACCGAGGTGTGTAATGGCTGCAATTCTTTGTCTGTCTTCAAAGATCATGAGCTTCCATCCACAAGATCTGAGAAGGAGACTATGGATCATTTTCCCAGGAGAGGAAGGATTGGATTATGGAGGTGTTGCCAGGTAATACTGACCTGAAGTACTTCATCCACTCCAGTGTTTCTCACAACAAATTGTAAAGTTCACCTAGTTTTCATTGGTAGATGTTGTTTTTTTTGACAACCCCCGTTCCCCCAGAAATCACAGTTTTCTATAATAATAATTTCCTTCATGATTCACCTCTGAATTTGTCTCTTCTCTTATGGTTTCATCTTCAGGGAATGGTTCTTTTTGCTTTCTCATGAAGTCCTGAACCCCATGTATTGTTTGTTTGAGTATGCTGGCAAAGACAACTACTGTCTGCAGATCAACCCGGCGTCCTACATCAACCCTGATCACCTCAAGTACTTCAAGTTCATAGGACGCTTCATTGCCATGGTACGTTTTGATGCTCTCTGACATGTTGTTTGAACTGACGGGATGACTCATGTCATCTGACAGCCTCTGCGTTTTCCTCCTAGGCCTTGTTCCATGGGAAATTCATTGACACAGGCTTCTCCCTGCCTTTCTATAAACGCATCCTGAACAAACCTCTGGCTCTGAAGGACCTCGAGTCCATAGATCCAGAGTTTTACAACTCTCTCATGTGGATCAAGTAGGTCTAGAGCCGCAGACATAGGCATCTTGGTTGGGTGTGTGGCTGCTTGAAAGTTCTATGTTGGCGAAGAAAAACAATAACACGGTGAAAAATAAAGGCCAAAGTTTAGTTTGAATGTATTCACTCAACGGACATATATTTTTAAGTATTCACACATCCCACAAAAGCACCTCCTTCAATAAAACATAAGTATGTTATTCTAGTATTGATGCTTTTAGGTGCTGATATCAACTCTCTGTCCTGCAGGGACAACAACATAGAGGAGTGTGGTCTGGAGATGTTCTTCTCAGTAGACAAGGAGATCCTCGGGGAGGTCACCACCCATGAGCTCAAACCAGACGGAGGAAACGTTCTAGTAACTGAGGAAAACAAGGAGGAATATGTCAGGTGCAGCTGCTCCTTCTCATTCCCAATCCCATCGTGCTCTGCACCTGTTTGTATATGTGCTGAGAGTAGGTCTTCACCGTGTTTGATGTCGCTGCATCCAGGCTAGTAGCTGAGTGGAGGCTGTCTCGAGGTGTGGAGGAGCAGACCCAGGCGTTCTTTGAGGGTTTTAATGAAGTTCTGCCGCAGCAATACCTACAATACTTTGACGCTAAGGAACTCGAGGTAGCTGAGTGACTGTCCATTTGAAGGAGTTCGTGCTAGCAGTGAGCTGCTGTGTGGCTCCGAATACAAAACTGTTCATTGTAGGAATATTGTGGAGCCTCAATTTCAATACAATATGTGCTGCGTCTCACATTCAGGTCATGCTCTGTGGGATGCAAGAGATTGACCTTGTGGATTGGCAGAGAAACACCATCTACAGACATTACGCCCGAAGTAGCAAGCAGATTCTTTGGTTCTGGCAGGTTTGTACACACTCCAGCCCGTTCGTCTGTTTTCTTCTTTTTCTTGTGATAGTTGTTTTTACAGTTAAATAAACAACAACGTTGCATTAACATTTTGGATTTGGTCCCGACTGTCTCATCTGACCTTTATATTGCAAATTGGACTTGTGGTCACTCATTTGAATGAAGGAAAGTTTGAACTGTAGGTAAACGGAACCATCACTTTAACACTCTGTATTCACCCTGCGCCATCCTGCTCTCAGTTGAAAACTGATTTAACATCATCATCGAATTTGGAGTGAGGACACCATGTTAATGTATATAAATGGACCAGTAATGGTGATTTTGTACCGGTAGCATTACAATGTTTCTGTGTCGTGGAGTCAAATTTGTACTAGGTTAGCTGATTGGTGTTTAACACAGAACCTTTTGACAGTTTGTGAAGGAGATGGACAACGAGAAGAGGATGCGCCTGCTGCAGTTTGTTACTGGAACCTGCCGTCTTCCTGTCGGTGGCTTTGCCGACCTGATGGGTACGCAGCGCAAGAAACGGGCATCGTTTTGTCATGATCACGCCGAACGCCGTCTCATTTTCCCTGATTGTGTCTGTTGAATGCAGGAAGCAACGGTCCACAGAAGTTCTGCATTGAGAAAGTGGGTAAAGAAAACTGGCTCCCAAGAAGCCACACATGGTAAGTCCAGCTTTTCTACTTCTCATAAAGTCCCTTAGGTATTTGACTAGACGGCTGTCCACATAGGGGAGTCATCACATAGCAGGGAATCTTTCAGGACCAACCCTGACTGAGTCAACAAGGAAAAGCCGTCTATTATTATATGTCTTTATTTAGGTATTTGAGGTTATATAATGCTGAAACCACTTTGAGAAATACGGACTATTCATGATGTTTATAACTCGGTGAGTGCTGGCGTACAGTGTCATGTGGAAATACATACATCTGTGTGAAAATAGGAGCGTCTTGAAATATCTGTTTAAGAAAAAGTTTAACGCATCGGTTCCCTATGTTTAAAAAAAAAAAAAGACAGGTATTGAAAGAGAAAGATGTCAGAAATGAATGAAACAAGCTGGGCTTTGGTTGTAAGGTATTGTTCAATTGAAGCAGTGTGTTCAAGAGGAGCTACACAGCTCTCAGCAGTCTGTGCTTATGATTAGAAACCAAACATTGTCATTATGTTCACGATTTATGTTGTCATTTGTGTCTCCTTCCTCTCTGTCCACTCAAGCTTTAATCGTTTGGACCTCCCTCCTTACAAGAGTTACGAGCAGCTGAAGGAGAAACTCATGTTCGCCATCGAGGAGACAGAAGGTTTTGGGCAGGAGTGACCCAACAGGATGGAAGGAAGGAGCCATATTCATTTCACTAAAGAGCACTTTTCAGCAAATCCTCTCTGCAGCCAGGAGCTGTGAATAAACTGGGAGGTTTCTATTTTCTGTCGCATCAACCCTCTGTCCTCAGGCAATGAAAGCAGAAGCCTCACCTCTGTGTCATGTCTGTACTTGCTATATGTTGTGCAAGTGCAGTTTCTTTGTCATTATACCGTGCTGGAAAGCGCCTCGTTGTCAGGCTTATACATTAGACGCATAATTTGAACGGAAAAAAATCATGTCTGTACATCTTGAAATCAATTTGACTGGCAGTTTAATATCAAAGTAGGCACAGGTTTTGGGGTCTTTCAGCATCAACTATTTATTATTCCTTTTTTCCAGATGAATGAGTGGGTGATTTGTGTCGTCACTGACTAATATCTTGTAGCACTCAGACCGTTTCTTTTATCTCTTTGATAATGCAAATTGTAACAATTTCATTGATCTTAACGATTTACTTTCCTTGTACTTTAAATTTTTACCCAGTTTGCACATGGTACTGTGAACAGTAAGACAGTGTGATTGTTCTTGAGAATGGTGGTATTTTTATGTGCAATACTTTTTTAGATGACCTGCTTTGATCTCACGTAATAAGACCAAGGTTCAGTTGCAACATCAATGAATTCCATTCTTCGGTATGAGGTGAGCCGCTTTTGCTGGTTTGGTTGTGACTCAGTGACCTTTGCCTTCCCATGCTGGTGTGTGTCGCGTGTAATACCAACTTATTTTAATGCAACTGGTCACTCCCCTGTCACTGAAAAAGACTTTTCTTGATGAGTAACCACTGTTGCTGATGAAGTGGGAGCATCGGAATGCATTGTTTGTTGGGAAGATAATGCCCCTTGTCCCACTGAGTGGTAGTAACTCCTCTGGGTGTCTAGAATAAAATATGAAATTAGTTGAATCATTTTGAGTTTAATTATTGCATGTGTGTAGTCCTTAATGCAATTCATGTAAATATGATACATAGTCGGGCCGTGTGTTTAATATTTAAACCCATCTAAGTCACCTGGACAGATTTGTTTTATGGGGGAAATCTGAAGTGATGGACTTGCAAATGGCCCAGTTTTAAAGGGTGTCGGGGTTATACAAGAGTGTGATTACAGTGATAGTTTGTTTCCATAACGGACAAAAGTTCGCAACAAACCTAAAGTCAAGTTCTCCACTAAGGTGGAATATCAGCTAAAATGACTTAAGTACACTGACAAGATCCATATAATCGTAAACAGGCTTTAAAAAATGTACATTTTCCATCGTTTGAACTGATCCAAGAGAGTTGAGTATAGAAGTGCTGGTTTACTTAAGGTTTAGGAGACTAAGCTGCCCCTTTCCATCAATTTTAAACCTGTTTGGAAAGTCATGCACAGAGTTCAGTTCACTGCGTGTTAAACCATCAAACTGCAATTAAAACTCCATTTAGTACCATTCCACAAACGTTTGCTAAAGATAACAGTAAACGTAGTGGCCAAATTTACCTTTAGATCTGTTATACAGCTTCACATTTTACAATCTCTGTCCTGCTATTACTTCGTCATAGGTTTGTTACTTCTCATCAACATCTGACTAGTCAACACCGCTGCACATTTGTTATTTACTAATGTCTTGCCTTACAGCCTTTTCTTGGTTGTAAATCGATACACCATCAGCGAGCTGAAGCCACTGGTTTGCAGACTTTACTTTTTTCATAACAAGTAATTGCACCTTTTCGCTCCAGAGTGGTTGTATTAACTACACTGTTTCAGCGCTGGTCTGATCCAGATTTCGACACAGTTCAATGTACAGAAATATGCAAATTGGTGTTTTAGTTGAACTGATTACATTGTATGTCATATTGTTAGTGTAACTGCTGTTATTTGAGGCTCTTAACGTTTTTGATAACTGGAAATCATTGGCTAAATACTATTTATTGATAG
>JBBMJM010000008.1:598916-615082 GCA_037832705.1 Centriscus cristatus | reverse complement strand
CAGTGGTACAGGAGGGAGTGGAAGAGGGGCTGGCTTGTGCTCTGATAATCAAAGGGGGCGTAGTATTTAGCGATGGATGGGAAGCGACAGGCGCAGGGTTGAATGAGTACGTGGCCCAGCGTGCGGTGCTGTCCCGACCAGCGAGAGACTGTACTGGACAGGAACATGCTTTGACCTCTCACCTCATTGAAGAGGGGCTCATCAATGGAGGGGCTAATAAAACGCTCCCATTTCATCTCGAGCAGCTCGAGTTTATTTTATAATGTGTGTTATTTCTAAGACAAACGACGGGATCGTTGGTTCATTCAATCAATAAATAAAAAAAAGATGATGAAAATCTCCAATGTTGCGTGTTTAAGGTAAGTGTCTTGTAAACTTGTGATGTCACTTGCCAAGATGGATGAACTGCGTCATATATCAGTGTGGCGTTGACTTCATCTGTTGATACAATAAATCACAGATGTGTCACAAGGACCAAGTAACACCACAACAGCCAATGTAATGTTTTTAATAGTTCTGGCCAGCATGGACACATATGTTTTGGACGTGAATTACACATTGTTGAGGATAAAACGGATCATTAGACGACGTTAAACAAAGGCATTTACAATCTCTTCTAGAACCGTCCATAAATCAGATCACTCCACTAGTTTTATGTACTGTTTTTTTTTACGTACATTCCTGTCGTCATGTTGTGCTGAAATGCCCTCAGAATTCCTTGGGAATTAGTAGAAATGGGTCAAATTAAAACACCATGTGTTTTATCTGTAAATTAACCCCACTGCCACCGCCCCCTGCTGATGCAGGATTATTCATTAACTATGCCCACAACGTCTCTGGGGTCCAGTAATTATCCGGAGCAGCGCACCAACACAAACATCGCCGCTCACACATACTTGACCTCAACATTTCCGACTGGATCATGCAAATGTGATTGCATTCACGTCAAATAACACTATCGCATCGTTCATGGTCGAACCCCCGATGGACTAGCAGACACACAATGTGCAGTGTGAAACTTTATTTAAAAAGGATCCCGGATGGCAAATGTCTGTGTGAAATAAAAATAACTCACAACACAACACGTCCCAGTGTCAGCATGATTTTTGAAGGCCAGTGTTTTGTGTGAACCCCCTCCCACACACACACACACACACACACACACACACACCCTAACAGATCGCAACGATTTCCCACAAGTCTGTCTGTGTGATGGGACGAACTGGGAAGGGGCCCCCTTTTCCAGATCAAACAAGACCCTTGACCCTACCAATACACCACCGCATTGTCTTGCTGATGGCCCTCTTCATTCGAGTCACTGTCACTGGCCCCCACATTTGCACACTGTCATCAACCCGCATTAGACCACAGTAGAGGGGCCCGACAGAGAGGGGCAAAGGGTGCTGGCGACTTCATAGCCTAGCACGCGTCACCGGGCGTCGCAGAAAGGCTGGGAGGTTTACCACGGCATTGTCACATGGGACAAAGATTTACCTTTAACGGAAAGAGCTTTGAACTCCTGCCACAGACGATAAAAGCACGGTCGCTCAGAGAGGTCAGCGGAGGCCCTGACCACATAAAACAACAAGGATATTGCTCAGTGATTTGTGCATTTTCATTCAGGAAAAACACGCTGTTGAATAGACTGGCAGGGAGCTGTCGAGCGTTTTCGCTGGAAACCTCTCAGGCAAAGTGAGGAATAAAATGCGGAATGATATAGGATGGTGCCGGACACATGCTCAAACACACTGTAATTACTACACCGGAGGTGAAGATCTACAATGAGCGTTGTTAGTGGTTTGTGACTGTAAACTTTCGGACTATTTTGTGCAAAAGTTCTATTTTGTATGAGTGTCAGTGCAGCAAGTCAAAGCGTCACTGAAATAATGAAAAAAAGCCTTTAATAGTACCTCTACTTCACTTTAATCGTGACCTTTTCTGGAAGCGAACAGAAATCCAACAAAACCCATAAAAAATTAAATATTGACATGACATTATGATGAAGTAACAATAAATACAAGTAATTACATAAATATACAGAAATCTTGAAACACAGACTAATACTGCCATTTATGACTAAGACATACAATATTCTTATTTCAAGAGCCTGTTGATATGGTGTTAGTGCTGCACTGCCATGTGCACCCCGGAAGTAACTGCTAGGACTTCGAAACGAGATAGAAATGACAGAAAGATTCACTGGCCTTCCACTTCCACCGATTTTTTTTTTTTCTGCCTTGCAATCACGCATGTGGGAATCATTACAAGAAACATTCTCATTAGTAAATGATGTGCGGTACAAATGCCGCCACCGCTGTGTTAACAGGCCCTTCAAATAAGGTGTGATGTCAGTACAGACATTTATGACCGGGAGGAGTCAACTGGGTGGGCTACAGGCAAAAGGTGCCCCTAACCACAGATTCTGGATCATGTCTCACTGCTGACAATAGGATGGTGGATATTACGAGGTACCCTGGGATCTGTGTTTAGGGCCATCTGCTGCGCTGGATAGCCTGAATGCTTCATCTTAGCCAGCCAAAATCCCTCCAGTGCAAGGGAGAGAAAGATCCGGCAGGGGGGCAATCATAACAGAGACTGAGGTAGACACATAAGGTTGGCTCAGAGTAAGAGCTCTGGATACAAAACAATATGAACTCCCCCTGTGGTCACAGGTATCGTGTGTTCAGAAGACAACAGTTTAAACGGCCATGGTCTTATAGGTTGAGAACGTTGTTTGATGGACATTCAAAGACACATCGTCAACATCATGTAGTCAAATGCGTGACACTTTGCACCGCCTAAGTAGATGATGAGTCCACAAAGTCCCCATGTCATGAAATGAAGAGGCAGAATCATAAAAAGAAAAAAAGAAAAAAGAAAAAAATGTGCCACAACACAAACCTACCCGTTCCAAACGTGTGATGGATCATTTAGATTTATATCTTATATCTCCCTTGTTTGGCCAAAGCACCACTGTAGTGCATGTTGTCAAAGTTTAATGGCTAGCTGAGTTGTGTTTTGTTCCAAGTGAGGTATTGTTGAGCATAGATAGCATATTTAGCAACTCCAAGTACTTACTGTACGAAGCAAAACACAAACTACCACAGTATAAATACACTCATATCAAGCACCTTGAAAGCACAGAGCTTTAAACCTACTGTTTTGGCCACGCTAAGCATATCTGGGGTCAAAATCCTCTGCAAAACTGGAATACAATGGCTATTAGTTCTAATTACCACAGACTGGGAGACACTTTATTTTACATCGGTGGTACAGCTGCTGTTTGTCCTCGGCCCATCCACCGCCAAGTTCCACAAAAATCTGCCGTTATTTGTTGTTGCCTCGTGCTGATAAAACCTACAACCTCCTGACGATCGCAGGCGTTTGTGAGTCAGAATGGAGTCGCGGCGCTGTTTGTTTCACATGCAGAGGCCGAATACGGTACCCGACGTGTAAAATAAAGTGTCCAAATAAGATTAATAACTCCTCTAACAAAGTACATGTGCCTTAAGACAAATTGAATTCTTGATACAATAGCCATTTCAAAGTATATATAGTACACGGCCATTCATGTTTACGTGTGAACATCAGACTGTCTTGTAGCACCACATGTTCGAAAATATGGGCCATTCTTTGGATAATAAATGAACAAGGCATCGTACTGTATATTCCTGATATACAAAAACATTCAGCAGTATTTGCATATGAACAACGATTGGCTAAATGTGCGAATACAAAGAGCTAAGACACAAAATAAATCACTTTTAAAGTTAATGCTATATACAGGAGATAAAAAGGAAAAAAATATCTTAATAAATTATCTTTTAAAACAATATTTTACAAAAACTAACTTTGATTGCGATACAAAGTGATCCTGACTCTTTCAGTACTAAAACAAGGCTCAACAACAGTTTTGTGGGATTGACAAAAAAAAAAAAAAAAAGAAGTTCTTCTGGTCACAGCTGTCACTGAAGCATGTTTGTGATGATGTACTTTTTCTGGCAAATTGCAAGAGCATGCATATCTTGGCCATGTAAGTGCAACAGAACTTATTCGATCGCAGGCACCAGAGAGGGAGCCGGAAGTGGAGGGGGTTAACGTAAAAGTGGAGAAGCAGGGGCACGGCATATTTGCTCCAGTGCAAAAGCACCATAAGACACCTCTTTCAGAAGAAGACTACACAGGTATTTGAACACATGTGAGGTTAAAAAACAAGGTATAGAGTATTATTCATGAGCGTACCGAGCTCCATGGGTCTGTGCTCCACTGGGGGCTAGACGGGCACGGCTGAGTATTGCACTGCTCGCGATCTGGCGGCTTGTCATGGATCTCGCAGCTCAGATCATTGAAGCGCTCACCATTTGGACGCTGACATACCACCAGCCTCGTCTTTATCCCTCCGCCACATGGCTTGGTGCACTGCGGACCAGAGGAAAAGTTATTTCTTTTCAGGAGACCTGTCTTGCAGAGGTGCGATCGAATTCACATCGTCGCTCAAAGTGTTAGTTTCGCTTTTTGTAACCCTCAGTGAAATGTCTGTCTTACCTCTCCCCAGTTGCCATAGATCCACTGCGGACATGGCCCTGACTCACAGGACCGCTGCTCACTGGGCTGGCTGCGATCCTCACAGCTGTTGGCAGGGTAGCCGTTCTCATCCTGGCACACTACCACACGCCGCTGAAAGCCTCCTGCACATGTGCTAGAGCACTGTTGCCAACGAGAGTGGGAGAGCGAGAGAGCGAGAGAGAAAAAGAGAGAGCAAGAGAGGGAGTGCCTACTGTCAGAGATGACCCCTCGTCATGGAAATGTGAAGTGTACATTCCACATTCGTTTTGCATTGTGTTTATAACAGTTCTATGATTCCGATTATCATTCATGCACAAGAGGCGTGCGTGCACAAACACACTACCAGTAATGACTGACTGTGAAAGGTGAACAATGACACAGTAAGTCTGTCATCTTGTAGTGTTGTCCGAACCTATGGTGGGAATATTTACAGCTTTTACTGTGGACTCAAAGTTTTAATATACAATATCCAATGTGTATTATCATGAATTGCATTGGCGAGCCCTGTGAGTTATTTTCCAACAAATCTTCTTGCTTCGTACATAGTGAGACGGCATATTGTGGCATAAATAGCAGCTAGCGATATTTGCTAATGTTGGTGCTCTTTTTATACCCTTAAACTCTCAATGCTTAATAATAATTAATAATTAGTGCTGGGTAACAGTTAGAATTCGCATTTAATCGCATGATTAAACGCATTGTTTATTGTCACAAAATGTAATAATGAATTCAAAAGTTGAGTATTGCACACTTTTATTTTGATAGTGTAATACCATTTGTTTGGCAAACACTTGGAACAAATCGGGTGCTTTTCAACATTTTAAATACTTCTTGTAAATCCAATTTAAATGCTAATGTACTGAAGCACTTTGCCATTGCCTGGGTTATAATGTTTTATCTAGCTTGTTATCGAAAAACAAGTCACCCGCGAAGTCCAGAGAACTTTCCGAGCAACAGTAAGTTCACATTAATAAGGTCCAGACCCATGGGCGTCAGTTTAGAAATGTGGTGGATACGGACGGAACGGTTGCAGTGGTCTGTGGGGTAGAAACTGACTGAAGGAAGACGTTTGTGCAGACCTGAAGATTAAGTATGGATGTTGAACAAGTGTAATGTCGCTGCTTGTCAGCCATGGTTTGACTGTCTGTATTCAAAGCCAGTGAGTGACCGACTTTCAAAATGATATTTAGTGATTAACCCGCACTAAGATAATAAACGCATTCACGAGGAAATAACACATTCATTTGCCCAGTATTCAGTAAAACGCTGCATTTAGGGCATTACTAATGTGTCTGTCATCTTCTCTACATATATGATGATGATGCCGGTAAGGTGCCTCACCGCGCCCCAGGGTCCAGTCCGCCATTGGTGGGCTTGGCTTCGAGGAATGCTGCTTCTGGTGTTGGTGTTTGGTGAGGACGGGAGAGGTCGGGACTCGCTGGAGCGGGACGGGCATTGAGACATGGCGCAATCCTGCTCTGTGGTCGGACGATCGTCGGGGTCACACTCACTAGCATTCACTTCTTGGTCACTGAAGTTGACACACAGTACCTGCCGTGTGGTCTTCCCCTGGCCACAGGTCACTGAGCACTGAAACACACAGCCAGATTGCACATGTAAACTGATTAAAAAGGCAATTTTGTTGTGGCGATGGTGTCGAGGTGGTGAATTTCATATTAAGTGAGTTTTATAAGATGATCTATGATACCCTTTGTTGAGCTAGCTCAAGTGTTTCTCTGAGACAGACCCGACTTCTCAGTCTGGTGACCGGTTTCCTTTTGCCTCAGACACTGACCTCATTTCTAGCCGCTTGACACTCAGCTGGAGATCCACCTCGAGGCCTGCTGTAGGCCAAGGCCATATGCAATCAGGGACATTATGTCAGCTAAGCCAGGAGAGAAGCCGGTCTCTACTACCCCACAACCACATCCCCCTCCCCCGGCTGGGCAATGAAAGTTTGCAAACACCTCAGCTGACAGTTCATCACCACCTGAGTAAGTTCTTTCCCCTTCAGTGAAGGCCACCCTCTCTGCTATTAGATGATAAAGTCAACACTGTCAGAAGTTAATGTGACACAACACCAGCCTGTACCGACCAACCTGTACCGACCCCTCAAAGCCACGATAAATATTCATTTTCCTTTGAGCATGTGTGTCAGAGGGAAGAGTGTATCCGAATGCCTCTCCTTTTTTTTTCATCCCTGCGATGAACTATTTCCTTTTGAGGGTTCACTGAGTATCTTTGGCTTTGTGGTACTGCAGAAAGTGTGAGTGTGCATATATCTGTATGTGTGTGTGTGTGTGCGTGTGTGTATGGTGACCAGACCTGCAGTCTACAAGTACTGTATCATCAGGACGCTGATGAAAACCATCTGTAAGCAAGGCTGGAACCCCTGACTGCAGCCCCTTGCATCGCCCAGCGCAAGAAATGCGTGCCTCTCTTCTCTCTCTCTCTCTCTCTCTCTCTCTCTCTCTCTCTCACACACACACACACACACACACACACACAAACAGTATCATTCCAGCCCACCTCCAGGACCCTGATACACACTCGCCTCCCATCTGCTACAGTTTCCACATCTCACACGTCGACATCGTGTGCATGGACAGTGAATGTTATTGAGGTCTAAGAATGGTGTCACATATACCGAAATAAATAAACCTCAGACGAAGAAAAACAACTGCGTCGTCACAGATGGCGGTGTTTGGATTAATGAAAAGTGTTTTCTGTTAGTGTAATAAGATGCAGATCTGAGGGGGGAAATGTTTGTTGACTTAACAGAGAGGTTTTTCTCTGAAAATGTCTTATTCCGAAACTTCTTGGCAACATTCAGTGAGCTTCAGTAAATTTCAGTGCAGCTGTTGGGACAACGGGTTCATTACATGGCAAAAGAAATACCCTTTCTCACCACTGTCCATTCCAGCACTTTCCACTGTCCGCAGGCAACTACGGAGCACACCTCTCTGGCAGGGGGTTTGGGCAGGTTGGCACACGCCGACTCCTCTGCCACACCACCCTGGTTGTCACGGCAACTCACGTAGCGCATCCGTGTCCCCTTACCACAGCTGGCACTACACTGTTGGGCGAAGGAAAATGCATATAAGACTGTAAAAACAAACAAACAAACAAACAAAAGAGCACTCAAGATGCATCAGGACAACCAACCTGGGTCCAGGAACCAAACCGCCACTGGGTTTTATGGCCCTGGTGGGAGGGGACTTTGGTCCCCGGGGGAACCTCGTGGCTGCTCGGACACTGGGCCAGTTCACAGTCCTGTGGACGGAGACACAGTCAGGCAGCCATTGTCAAAATATACCAGGAATTCTCTCAATAACTATGCACCACCAATAACAGATCAACAACCTAAACTATGCACTTACAGCTCCCTGTTTGAGAGAAGTCATGTTTCCCATCAAGCCTTTCCTCCACCTTATCAAAACAACATGAACAGCGTCGGCCCTGTCAGTTCAAACTATGGATTGTGGCCGTAAGCCACTCAGCATAAAGCCCTGATCCCTGTCATAACAGGTCATAGTGGAGTGGTATTCAGGGCTCCAATGCCCAGGCTGGCGTGGTTCAAAACTCCACCCCTCAAACACCCCCTTGGCCCTCACCTTCCGCCCTTTCCTCTTCCTCCCCCCCGTGCCCCCTAATGCCCTCTGACCTCCAGTCTCTAGGAATGAGAGCTTTTATCAAGTTGCACAGGCTCAAAGCAGGTGCCACATTCCACGCGTTGACTTCCAATGGAAGCAAACTGGCGCCATGGCTGCATTGAAAGTGGAGCGACATGTGTGGATTTGTAGGAAGAGGTTTAAGGAACGAATGGGTTCATATCTGTTTCCTTTCACAGTCCAAATGATCAAGTCCCAGTACAAGGAAATGATGTAAAACCTCTACGATGCACACAGACACCTGTCCACCTATCTGCCCCATTCTTTCTAAGCCTTCCTCGGTGGCTGGCGGTGGTGGGACTGGCAGCCTGATGGCCCAATTCATGGCTGGATGGTTGGAATCACAACAAGGTGGGGCGACTGCTTCAGGGTCACTGGCTCTGCCGGCCCAGGCACCGGAATTAAGAGCTGCGGCAACGAGAGGGGGGCCTCACCCTGAGTCTGCATGCTCAGCCCTCTGAAAGAGGCTGACGCCCCACGCTGACCAGACAAAACGTTCGTTCAACTCGATACAGCTTTCTTTGCTGCTCGACACACAGCGTACCAGAAAACATAGATGTAGGATCAAGTGGACGTACAGACACGTCACGGATTCAGCCCATGAATTCACACGAGTCAAACAGGAGATTAAAAGCACGTCGGTTTCACGCTGTTTCAGGCTGTGTGACGTGGTGTTTTACAGCGTTGGAGAGTAGCACCGGCTGCACCAGTTTACAACGGACGTTTGAAAACCTGTCATCACTGGAGGATAAGCAGTGCGTGTGAAATCCAAACTTTATACAAACAGAGTTGTATTGCCCCTTACATAATGAAGGAGAGAGTTTTTAATAACACTGTGAGAGGATCCTCCTGCAGGTTTTCCAGGGATTCTGTCTCAGGGGAGAGTGAAGCCAGTATAATCATTCCCTGTCTTTCCCTGTAGACAAGACTAGATCAGACTTCATCGCTTTATTGAGACCAGGTGGAAATGATATGCGTGTGTTTGTCTGTCTCTTCTGGCTGTCATGTGTGCGTGAACGTGAACGCTTCCTTCCCTGCTTTTACTCACATTCAGACCTTAGAAAACGTCCCCTCTCTCAGGGACGAAGTGTAAAAGAGTGAAGAGAGAAGAAGAGATGTACAAGGAATTTACCTGGGTGTCAGTGGGTCGGGTGGCAGCGTTACATTCAGTGTCTTCCATGACACCGCCATAAGAGCCAACCACACACTTCACCGCTCGCATCTGGTAGCCTGGCCCACACGAGGTAGTGCACTGGGTTCAAAGAGGGAAAAAGGGTGTAGCAGAACATTAATAACTGTGAGCCGGCAGAAATACGTGGAAAAGGGGGCGAGGGGGATGTGAGCCAAAGAGGCCCCCTCCACAAACACAAACAAATAAAAAAAACGGTAATTCCGCGTTGGCAACGATAAGCACGTCTTCCCTCCCTGTAAATACAAGCAGATAAAAGACTGAAGGCCGTAACTCGTATACATTGTCATTTTTCCACTGTAGCCCACTCAGAGGGTCCTCTCTTCTGCCTCGCTGCTTCCAGTAAAACAGGGTCAAACTTTTGTGGCGGCAACTTCAGCTACCATTTGACCGCGCTTCATTAAACAGCTTCAAATATACCTTAATACGCACACATCCTCTGATGTTACGGGGCAGCACACAAATATCTCACAAAATTGGGTGCTCACTTCTCTGTGAGCACACACGAAATGTGCACCAGCTTTTCACACGCAAACACGCACATTCACAAGGTCCGTCTTAGGAGAGCGAGCCTGTCTTTGGAAGTGAAATGACCTTTTCTTCTGTCCACAACTCACAACCACTGAGATACATTCACGGAATACACCTACGGTACTTCTCCTTCTTAAATGTCTGTTATACTCTTGAATGAGGCTGAGGTAAAAGAGCAACACATCATTCACTCATGCTCTACGTGACTCACCTGTCCCCAGGGTCCGACCTGCCACGAGGCACACTCCTGCTGCTGACACGTCTGCACAGACTCGGGTTTCGATGGGCCACAGAAGCGGTCGTCTAGACGGTCCTCACCAAACTGACACCACGTCTGACGGTGCTTGTAGCCTTTCCCGCATGTCACCAGGCACTGCAAAACAAAACAACACAAAATGTTTGCAATCATGTACACAGTTTACGTTGAACTAAAACAGCGAGCAGATGAGAGGGTACGCGACCTTTTTCAAGTGTTTGAGTGTGGACTGTGTACATCGTATAGTGTAGTTGTTTGTATTTAGCTGCGCCACATGGGAGATGTCAAATATTTCTGGAATGCAACCCAAAGCTTTGCAAGCTCCTTGGTCAACAATGTGCAAGCTGTGCAACGGTTAACTACGATCTCACACTGCAATCACAGATTTCCCAACGCTGTCGGGCCAGAGTTGAGACATGCACTTCAGGACGTTATGAAACTATTTTATACTACAAAAAAATGCAACGACGACTGAACGAACCTCGGACCAGTCACCAGTCTTCCATTGTGGACAGAGGAATTCATTGCATTGTTGGACGGTCAGCTTGTCCCTTTGACTGCATTTACTCTCATCACCACCAGCCTCCGCTGCCTTTCGACACACTGCCCCTCGTCGGCGATTGCCCCCACCACAGCTCTTTGAGCACTGAAATACAAATGTTTGCACATCAGCACGTGGTGGGTGTTGGTAGGCGACGTTGATCGTCAAGTTGAGAGATTGTGGCCTCACCTCGGACCAGGACGAGTACTCCCAGCCTCCTGGGTTACAATCTCCATGGCAACCTTCCTTGTCGTCAGGTTTGCGTTGGCCACTGCAGTAGCGGTCATCAACTTTCTGGGGTTTTCCATCTGTATGGCTGATTTTGGCACAGAATATTTCCAGAGTACGATATCCCAGGCCACACTGGGCTGTACACTCACTCTTACGGGCAACATGCCACCTGCATTACAAGTTGGATGGTTGAATCTCGGTCAGTATAAGCGACAGGACCAATCAGTGGACAAGTCAGATGGACGAGTGAGACAAACCGGAGTTCACATTCCGTGTTGCAGGGCTCCGTGATGACAGCGGGTCTGGCTGCACCGTGGCACCTCTGGTCTGACACCACCACTCTGTCCGACTCTCTGCTGCACAGAATCTTCCTCTTACGCTCTCCTATGAAGACACAATGATGGAGGGTTTGGATTTCAGTGTTGTTTGGTGGAGTCTCCTCCACCAGAAATGAGTTGAAACATTGCACCCACTTCAACATTTACTTTCACCAGTGCAGTACAGCTCCTATGTGTGACTTTTCATTACCAAAAGTGTTACATTGTACTTTGTTCTTTGTTGAGAATGAGTGTATAAACATGTATAACCCGGGATGTTATCCAGCCTTTCATATCTCTACTACTTAAACATCACTCGAGTCGATGCAACAGCTTTAGAACAGCGATAATACTAAGTAATCACTAGAATATAAGCAGCAGTGTGTGTGTGCTTCACCTGGGCTCTTGTGTTGACATTAGCTCTGAATTACATCTGGGGGTTATGACAAATTATTTTGCTCTGGACGGCCAAAACAGGTGTAAACATTGAAGAATTTGAATTTGCTACAGCAAGAGGGTGTCAAGAAGTGGATTACAAGGCTCTTCAGAAAGGAGTCATGATAGCGTTTACCTGCAATCTACCTCTGCACGCCCACACGCTCCAACATGTCACGGAGAGACCACAGATTTCTACCATGTTGAACTCTTGCTCCATATCTACGCTACTGTCAGTGTCTCCCTCACACATCTGTTCTTCTGTCAAACCACATCATCTATCATCCACAACTCCCATCACCTGACTCCGCCAGCTTTCACACGTCCCTCTCACCTTGGCACAGGCGACTGCACTCCTGCCACGGCCCATAAGCATCCCAGAAGAACTGCTGAGGTTTGTCTTCTATGGGAATGTTGAACGAGTACCTGACATCTGGGTTGTAAAGGTTTCCGACAGATAGCACCTGGAAACATTGCAGAGAAGTGGTTTACAAACAGCAAAAACAATAAAAGCAAGAAAGAACATGCACACAAAATGAAATGAATGAAACAAATCTGGTAACATGTCATCCCAAAGGACAGATGTGGGAGATGTGGAATCTTCAGACTGGGCCAAAAGAACAAAGAAGTGTCTTGGACCAGATGATAGACTGTTGAAGTCACATATCACATACTTCAAGTCATCAGCCCACCAAGCCAATGAATAGTTAACACGTATAACTAGCAAGTCCAGTTGTCTACGATATAACACCCAGCTTGTGTTCTTTAGTTAACTGACTGTTCAGGTTGGAGTTGGACTGACCTGGACTGACCTGAAATAATCAAGGTCTCAGAATCGATCCTTGTAAAACTCCACACATTGACCAAATAAATATATAAATATACTCTTGGATATAGTCTATATAGCTTGAATGCACGGTTGAGCTAGTAGATCTCCATGGACCAGTACCACCTACTTTTTTTCCTCAGGTTTTTGTTGTAAAAAGGGAAAAAAGTTCCACTTTATCCTATTAAATTGAGGACATAGTCAAGGATTGAAAGGTTTATGCATAGCGGTTATTTTTCTCTCAGTAAAGTTCACCTGGATGATGATCTCCTCCTCAATGCGTTCAGTACAGTTGATCCTCTCAATGACATGGTCAGAGCCGCTGTATTCGATGACAGCGTTCCCTACTTTGATTTCCCTTTTGAACATGCTGACCACAAACTCCCCGTTAAGTAGGTACTCTCCACGGCTATTTGATATGGCTGCAGGGAGACAGAGAGCAATCGTCACATGATGCGGTAGGGCCAGGAGGAGGAGTTTTTAGTGTAACAGCAGACTGGTGTTGCTTAAATATCTGACAAATTGTTGAGAAATGAAAATAAGAGCTTGAGCTACTGTCATGAACACAATAGCTTGTATTTCCCCGTGACAGCGTGAATTACCAACACAATGGATTCAAAGGTTTTGTTCTAGCGGCGGAAAAGACTTATTGGGGGAAAAACTCCAAAATAATCCCACGTCTCTGGATGAAGTCTCATCCAGAAGCATCCTGTTCTTCTCCACCACCACTCTGCTGCACTTATTCACCATTATTCTCTTAGGTAGCTAATTTCCTACAGCAATTTTCTCTGCATTTCACACATTAACGAGGATATTTATGAGTGAGTCGTGTCTTTCGGTAACATCAGCCCCACTTTGGGGGCCTACTGACTGTACTTATCCACAAGAAGCATGACTGGGAAGACTGTATGCGCTTGTATAAAGCAACGCTATTCAATGCAATACACTAAAGATAATCAGCAATATACACGCTATGCATGCGCAGATGATGGAATGGAATTTGATCTAGTATCAGGCTGCGTGTGCCGACAAGACGTTTACACCAAAAGCCACATCGAGATTGACGGCGATATCGTACAGAGTGACACATGCACATCCTTACATGCACGAGACAAGCTAATGAATCAACTGCTCCTTCAGGAATGGTACCCACAGGCCTCATTCTGCATCATTAACGCGTTAGCATGCACGACATGGGCCAACTCCATAGGTTCACAGCACATGACCTTACACTAGGGCTGAAAAACCTTTAAGCATACACGTCTTACCGAGGTAGTTGTCATCCTCCGGTTTCCCTGAGTTGCTGTGTTGGCGCACATCTATGTTCGTAGCACCACTGGGTATTTGCACGACTTCATTATAGCCTGTAAATGGCACAAATAGCGTTGAGCTCATTGGGACACTGAGCGATGTGCCGCCTCGCTCCGTTTTATTCATGAGCAAACACGTACAAATGTCTACAAACAGTTCGGTTAAGTAAGGCGCACACGTCAGTTCGTCACTTACCGTAGCGTACAATGTTGAAAGTGCCTGCTACAGTTTTGCAGGAAGAGTTGTCACCTCCACACACGCCACATTTGTCCCTCCTGGCTTTGGAGTTCAACACATGGTCACAACCTGCTTGCTGCTCAGTAAAGATGTACGAGGCAAGGATGGATACAAATTTAAAAACAGGTAAGGGGATATGAGGGGAAGGGAGGGGAAGGAGTGGTAGGAGAGTCGGAGTAAAAAGTGCAAAGAAGATAAATCCAAGAGAAAACATTATATAATGACGCACTCTGAGGGAAGAACACAAAATAAAATGTAGCACAACTTCAGTGGCTGTATAAAAAAAAAGGGAAACTGCAATTATGCAGTTAAACAAGCGTGATGAGTTCTAACTCATCGTATCTGACACACATCTCAAATCTATTTGTTTCATGTCGTGTGCTTAGTTGTGTCAATAGGCTTTTTTTTTTTTTTGTATGAGCAGATTTACCGTACAAGGATCAAACAAAACCAGAGCCACTTCTACTACCAAGAGCCATTTTCAGACATGACAGCTGATCAAAACTCGACTCAGCATATGAGAGACTGACTATTATGACGGCCATAGAAATGAGAGCATTCACTCCTCTCATCCACGGTGTAAGATAGTGAACTTTTTTCTCCAGAGGCATCAGCCAAGTAAAATGTCAAAACAAGACGGTAAAACTCACCCTGCAGAGGCCCTGGACACAGATATCGTTGGTGTCGGGTCCACATGGTGTGCCATCAATGACCCTGTCCCTGAGCTGATAGTAGGCCGTGCTGCCTGCCACCCTACAGAACAGCTTACATCTGTCCTTCATCAGGACTGACAGGGACGAGAGAGGAAAAGATTAACACGACTGATTTTTAATGCCAAGCAATCATTGTGCCCCAGCTATGAGCTGAGCAAAGGGGGGGAGGGACAATCCATGACAGGTGACTTACTTCCACTATATTTGGGCACCCAGCGAACATTAGGAGGTAGACCGTTGATATTGAAGTGCCTGCCGTCAAAAGCAGCACACTGCTCCTCCCTGAAGTCCTTCTTCTGCTTTGAGCAGGGCTCAGAGTTACAGGAACGAAACTTCATTCGACGACCCACACAATACATTCCTCCGTTTCTTGGCCTGGCGGCAGGATATCGAAGAGGAAGGTTTAGAGTGTTTCTCTAACGTGCGAAACAGCATTTCAGTGTGTTGAACTGTCTCCACGAATACAAGCTATGGAAAGAATTCCACGTAGGCGGATTGATCTATGGACGAATGACTCTGGCAGCTACAACGGAGACAAGGTCCAGCAGGCATGCATGACTACAAAGAGGACTACTCACACGGGTCGGTTGCATTCCCGCACCGCAATCTTGATACCTCCACCACATGTCCGGGAGCAGGTACCGAATGGACTCCAAACTCCCCAAGCCCCTTCGACAGGTGTGGCATCGTGCTCTTTGGCAATACACAGGCCATGTTTGCAGTGCTGAAATGGAAGGAGACGGGACAGAAGGGTGTAAGCAAGCAAGCATGGGACAGAATAGGATGAAAGTCACTTCCTGTTGTCTTTGTACAAATCTAACAGAGGCTTGGAAAAGTTTGGAAGACCAAATTCACCATCGCATTACAGACTAGACTATGCCCGCCCGGCTCAGTTGCTGCCGGTGTGTGTCAGGCAGGTTGATTTTGGTCAGTGACCTTTGAATTTACGGTCATGAGTCAGATGGAGGATTCAAAACAGGAAATGGCAGATATGATAAACAGGGGATCCATTTGAAGCCACTGCACCTTCTGCAAGAAAACTGAGAGGGTCTGGCAACGATCTGCGTCACGTAGGTGTCATAATGCAAATTAGGTTTGATCGTAAAATCAGCCACAGATGCCATGTGATTGCCTCGAAGAGTCAAAAGTCGATTAAACGATGCGATTTGCATCATAAATAGGAATGATGACCTTTACCTTTCCAGGCGCACAGTCGGTGCCGTCTGCCCACGGCATGTGTTGAGTCCTGCAGCCTCGCTGGGCACCCTCTGGACTGGTGCACCACAGTCTCCGACACTGAGTCTGAGACACACACACACACACACACACACACACACACACA
>JBBMJM010000008.1:576951-589319 GCA_037832705.1 Centriscus cristatus | reverse complement strand
CTGCTGCTGCTGCTGCTGCTGCTGCTGCTGCTGCTGCTGCTGCTGCTGCAAGCTGCACCGTGCCCACTGTACTACACCGTGGCAACTGACCCCAAGACCACACTTTGGTCACTTTATTTTATCATAGTCAGGCAGTTGTTGCTAGGTGATAGAACATTTTCATGCAGATGACAATTGGCAGTTAAGAACTTCAGTTAAGGAACATGAAAATCCCTTCCAACACTCAGCATTTAGTTTCTCGTTATTTCCATTATGTTGACTTACTCAGTACTTGTTTGGGGATTTTTAATGTAAAAAAGGCTCCTTTCACTTCGGTGGGAATGACTGTCTCTACCAGGGTCACCATGACTGCATGGGGTCCGGGCCTCCTGACTTAATGAGAATAAAAATGTAATTAAAAAGTGCATCGGCCCGGTCACACAAGTTCTTATACTAAGTCTTAATAGCTGTGGCGTTAATCTGGTTTTAGAGGGGTGGGTGACCATGACAGTGAGGTGGGGCCCATATAGGAAATGCCTGCCCTGGGGCCACTAGTGAGATAATCTGGGCATGGCTGTGTATTTAGTAGTTCATGGGATCACAGAGTGACAAAATGCAAACTGGCAAGCAGTGCAGCCATATACAGTAGTGATGTGAGTTCTTAAGTAGGTGCTGGAAAACGTTTTGTGAGGGGACAAGGGTGATGATTTTATGAGCTATAGTCTCCTCGCTGCAACACTGCTAACGCCACTATGGATGCCTTTATAGGTGCTTTTGTTCTGGGGAGGATCAAAGAGTTGGGTGGGCGACACAGACCGCCTCCTGCTCCATTCATGTACCCCCACTCACCCCAACCCAACCCACCCCACACCTGCACGCACGCACACACACACACTTTGCAATCTTTTCTTAGCTGCCTCATCCACCATAGACTTGGAGATAAGTCAGCCTGAGAAATGACGTGAACACTTCAAACTAAAGGTGGTGAAGGGGTTCGTGATGATAAGATGTAGCCATAACAGAGGATTGAACACTGTGTGAGCAACCGTCCGCCTTCCACCTGAATATGGAAAGGTGGGCCGAGGAAGACAATACGACAGTTCCCCCCAAAAGAAACATGTCAGCACATCATCAGCGTCTCCGTAGCAGCGTGTCGTCACATCACTCCGAGTGGATGTTTCCCACCCTACGTGACCTTATGTGGGGATAAACGCTAGCAGCTGGCACATGACTTTACAGCTCATTTGTTGTGTACAATCACCGAGCGCCACCACTAATTAACTAGGCTAACTTGGATTTGCAGGTGCATTCCTAAAACTAAAGACTCATGAAACGCCAGCAGTCTCTGAGAAAATAGAGTGATGGAGACGTTTGCCTGGAGGATGCACGCTGAGAAAGAATCCCTCTGTCATTATGGTCTCTACCCATGCGGGCCTGCGGCGGAGCAAATAATCATGATCATTTTGTGGAGAGAACATCATTTGAGAAAGCACCACGCTAACTTTTATTACTGTTCTCCTGTGAGCAGCTCGGGCCACCCTGCATTCTTCTCCAGCAGGCGTTTCTGATGGAGTGTGAGAGCGTTGGAGGCTGCTGCTGGATGTAATGAAGCACATTCCCCCGACGTCCATCAAACATCTAATCACCTGGGTGCTTACCTTCGCACAAGAGTGCTGATGTTTCTGCTGTGGGTGGGGGAAAGAAAAAACAAACTTTAAATTATTTTTTTTCCCTTTTCCAGAACACTCACACACTCTCTCTCGCGCCTATTGGTGACGTGCTATTAAAAAAAAAGTGCAACTGCCACGATCCCCCAGTGAACTGAACTGTTTCTCAATGAAGCCGTCACTACGACTGTGTGTGCGTGTGTGTGTGTGTGTGTTCTCTCAATGGTCACTGAGGTCATCAGAGCTCTCAGTTGTGCGTAGGCAGCATCATTCAGGGCAGCTATCAGCAGTGTAAACTTCACTTCCCTTCCAGATCAGATAATAAGCCAACAGGGAGTAGAAGGCTTGAATGAAGTAGCCCGGCCTCGACCGGGGTTTCAAAGAGATGAGCTCTAATTGTGGAGTCTTCAAAATCCTGTTTTACTCTCATCTCCCCCATCAGCCCCTCTGCCACCCTGTCTTGGCCCTTAAACAGGGTAATTTCCATGTGCACTGAATTCGGAAGCAAACATTTTCTTGAATGCACCGAATGCAACATCCCTCAGACAGAGGAGAACTCAGTGCTTGAAAGATAACGTATGAAAGTAAGATGAATTCTAATCAGAAATCAGAGGTCATTTCCTCCCAGGGTGCTCTATCACACACAAAGAGCACACGCTGTTGTGCCTTATAACTTGTCGATTATCATAATGCAGTTTTACTTTCCAACAAGAAACCATTTGGCTTGGAAAGTTTCTAATAACTGGTAACAGCATATTTGTGTTTGTGTACCGTTTAACGTTTGTGCATGCGTGTGCTTTTCTTTTTTTTTTAAGCCCAAATGTGTGTATGACATAATGCTTTATACCTGAGAGCCGATGCTAATGCTTCCCCAGGAGACGGACGTCTGTATCTGTGCACCGATTACATCTCGCAGCCGCACCAACTGGACTTCCAGCTGTAATTGGCTAAACATCCAGAGACACATGGCTCCCCCAAAACCTGCAGGCAAAGTTGGACGTCCTCACACAAACACAGATGGGCACACATGCTCCGACATCAAGCAGCATCCTGTCCTCGCAGTTTAAATTGGAAAAGCGGACAGCAGGCGCTGGAAGCTTGATTGATTCCCTAAATGGTCTTTTAGGACGCTCCTGGGCAAGTTTACGTTGGGTAAGAGCCGAGCAAAAACAACGCTCAGCATCTGAAGTGCAGTTAGGCCTTTGGAGGAGAGTTCACAGACCGCAAGACAGAAGTCTGGACACGAGTACAACAGCAGCTGTCAGCAGGTCCAATCAGAATCAGGACTCTTCCCAGATTCTCTGCCTTCCTGCGGACATGGCAACAATACACTTCATGCCAGAGATCAAATTAATCAAACCCTGGAGAGATGAGAGGAGAAAGAAGTCATCAGTCTGTCACAGGCTGGTTGTCATATTAAACTAAGCCACTCAGCGAGGAGACCCTGACTCTGGTGCGCCGACTTCCATAAACCCCTCAGCGCTTCCACGAACTCCTTTGTTTACAGTGGTTGAAGGCTCGGTGAGTCATTCTTCCTCGTAGACGAGCGGCATATAGTCTTTCATAACATGAGCAGATTGCGTGCACATGGCAGTGGACAGGCCTTAACAGAGAGGACAATACTGCTGGCGCGACAGCGAACTGAGGTGTGATGGTCCCATGGTGTAGCTGTGATCATGTTTATCAGTGTTGATGTCAACTTCTTCCAAAGCCAAAGTGTAACCCCCGCCGCCCAGCCCTTCAGCTCTGTTGGCATCTCACGCTTCACAATAGGACAGCGTGATTACCTAATCGCTCTTAGCTGTAAGAAAAACAAACAAAGATGAAACAAAGACACACTTCAGTTGACGTCCCCGACTGATGCTGCACAAAAAAATGGAGAGGAGAAAGATTTACCCCGAAAAAAAACACACACATGCGACATGAGTCTCTTCTGGTTCAAGCAGCCATCGTCAAGACCATTCAGACTGAAACACATGTGCCGTGTCCACCCCGTCTGTCGGCACATCAAATAAAGTCCCTGCGGGAATCGCAACGTTCACGTTACTGTCTATTGAATGACACTTGAGCTGAAAACTGCAGCTGGCATCTTAAACCCGAACATTACTGTGCTTTAGATCAGAACACTTGGCAGGAAAGTAGCAATATGATATATATCCATATCCAACAATACTGTAATTGTGTGATATAATGGGATAATAATGACGATATTTATAATACATAAACAGTCAACACATCCAGCCTTGGAAACTACAGGATGCTACAGGTCGTAGTGTTAGCTAGCAGCATTCACACAAAAACATCTCCTCCACGAGCAAAAGAAGGGCAGACAGAGCTAACGGCTAACAAGCGCTCAGAAGCTTAATGTAAGACACTTTTTTCCCTTTTTTCTATTTAACAATACTCAACGCACTTTAAAGTCAGAATTCTGAGAGAAAAGGCAGAATTCTCACTTTAAAGTCAGAATTCTGAGAAAAAAATCAGAATTCTGCCAATTTTTTTTTCTTCTTTACTGGCCCTAATCATCTTCCGTACAACGCAGTGAAATTAATATGATAATTTTCTGTGTCGTCTTTGACCCCTAGTTTCTCCGGTTTCATACCCCACTTTATCACTCTGGATATAGTTTGGTGTTTTGAATTCTCTGTGATTTTGGAAACATTTAATAAATGGTCACTAAAATGGTGCTAGCTAGAGCTAACATGTAGCATCTGACGTATCAGCGAGCTATCCACTGTATGAAAACACCTTCATGTGTTATTTGGAAGTTAAGTTAAACATTAAGATAACGTTCATCCTATTTCATCGTCTAAACATCAGTTAATAGCAGATCCAGAGCCCTTATAGGGGAGCACAGCACACATAAGTTAGCTGTAAGTCAGAATCTGGACACATTCGCCCCACACTCTGATTGACAGGCAACAGAGAGGCAAACAATTGCTTTATGTCATAGAATTTAAAACAATCCACACTTAAAGCAGCCCACAACCAAGACGAAAATAAGGACCAGAAAGATGTACCATCTCGTTTGCTCAGAGCTTCTGATGGTACGATACTGGGACGGAACTTTCATAAACAAATATTGTTCCTAGCTGGTTTATTTACTGCACGATGTGATCGGCTGGACTAAAAAACTCTCAGTTTTATAACCCAGCTCTGAGGTGTACTGTGCCTCTTCTGGGCGTATATGTAGGTTTAGGAATGAAGTGCTGGAGAGGTACATGAAATATTCTATGTCAGATGATGAGAATTCCTATAGAACGCCGCCCCAGGAAATACTTTGTCATACATCCCAGTCAGTTGAAGGCAGCAGTCTGCAAAGGAAATACGTGAGAGAGGATCTTCAGATTGTACTTTAGTGCAGTGCAACCTTCTCATTTTTCAGGTGTAAATGCTTTTTAAAAGGTAATCGGTAAAAGTCACCCTGCCTTAGATGATTTCTTTTTAAGTACGTTACATAGAATGATTGCAAATCAAAGAGATCAGCTTTGCTCACATTTGCTCTTCTCTCTTCTTTCTGTCATAGAAACTCCCACCCGGATCAGCCGGAGGTTTAGTTTCAATCCAGTCTACGCGTTGGCGTCCCATAGATGAGGTCACATCATCACATATTAGCTTGGAGATTGTTTTCACCTCGTCTGAGTCGCCTGTGGGACACTGGAATTCTCTGTCACACCTTTTGTCAGACGTCATGGTGGTAATTTAACCTGCCACACTATTGTTGTAGTTTTTGTTCTTTGCTTTTATAGTGGCAGCTGAGAGAAAGTGCCGGCATTCTTCTGGGTTCTTTAATCACCCCCAGACATTTAGTGAGATAAGAGGTATATCACGTCTCCTGAAACACTACTATTACCATTACTGCTGGTGACATTTTCAAAAGTAGCGCTACAAACTAATGTGAGAATTAGTCGGATCCCCATGTGGCATCTTCTCAGGTCTGGGCTGGAAAAACATCTGTACAAGAATGTTTTAATATTAGAGGAATGCAAACTTTGACACAAACCTCAATGCTAAAAGTGAGAAGCAGCGTGCGATTTGACTGAGTTTGAAGAAAGCTGCATTCTTTTCTCCCGTGTGGGAGGCTCTGTTTTTGACATCAGCCTGTAAAACAGTTCCCGTCTTCACAAAGGCACAGAGCTCACCTTGAAATATTGACACGATCCAGTAAGTAGAGTTACAGCAGACGAGGCAAATCTACAGCTCACGGCGGTCAAACATGTTGCTACCGATCGTTGTGGAGCAACAAATCAGGTCTCAACACTTTAAACACAATGACACAGGTTGAATGTGATCACTGATCAGAAACTGGTGCTCGCTGCTAATACAACAAGCAGACCTTCAAGTCATGGTTTACTAGTGCAGGAAGGACTGTTTTCAACCTGTTTTTATTCCCTTTGCTTGCAGTGGGCTTTGTGTTGGGTCATTTACAGCTGATAGAACTGTTTGTGTTTTGAGGGGGCACGAGGGTGAGGTGATAAGTTTACATGCACTGTAAGGACTCTTAAACTGACATGTAACATAAAGAAAGGAACATAACGTGTTTTATCGGCTCATTGAGGGGCTGATCATCAAACCCAAGGGGCTGTAACCGTGTTTTGCTTTTCCACCTGCTTGGAATAAACAACAAACAACAAAAAAGGAATCACAAACAAACCTTACAGGGCAAAAGGGCAAGATGAGGGGAAGTGATGGACAGTGAATTCAATCCAGGACCAGACGGAGGATCAGCAGGAACAGAGAGTCAGGTAAATGGACTGAGATACAAACTCAGCAAACGAGGTAATGAGACGCAGGAGACAGCAGGCGGGGAGCTGATTGGACCAGGAGACAAACGGGAGGCAGTCCAATAAAAAGAGCAGGATGTAAAGCAGCTGGCACTGATGCACAGACAACGTTTTTCAAAATAAAATAACCAAAACCCAACGCGTTGGAGCAAATATTCAGATAGAGAATGATGACCAATCTTTCTACTTTATTTAACAAAAACCGTCTAGGATTCAGCTGTTGACCTCCTGTTGACTAGAACAATCAGACACCGGCAATAAAGTAAGAATAATGTTCTAACGGCAGAGAAGTTTTGATGGACTCCGTGATTAAATAGTCTGTTACACTTTTACAAAGTAATTTGAGTATAAACGGACTCGAACAAACCCAGCTGCTTCCACAACGGTTCATTTGAGACCTTTGGTTTGTGCTTTATCACCTCCAACGACAGTGATGTGTTTGTCTAGCGACTTTGTGTAATGATGTTATTACTTTAGGTCGGGGGCACAGCCCTCTGTCCTCCGTGGATATCAGTCCAACCATACCATTGCTGAGTCCTGAGAATATTTATCCACACGGTCGGTGTCCGTCCCTTGCTCCTTCAGAAGAGCGGGACTTGACTTGACTTGTGCCCCCCTTTCGTCCCCGTGCAGGTTTCTGTTACGCTCTCTCGTCTGCTCGCTGTCTGTCTGTTGGACATCCTGCTGACACTATTTTAGCCCCCTTCACAAGGGTGTGCTGACCGCAGCGTGCCTTTGTAGTTTGTATACTAAATGCACAGCAGCGAGGGATCCCTTTTGGGCCCGCGGTTTCCTGAAACAAACCATCTGCAACTGCTCCACTCCGTGCATGGCCCCAGGAAAGAGGACAGACACAAATAAAATAGATTCATGAACTGTACAGACCTCAACAAAGAATTCATTCATTTTGCCATCCTGCTGCGGAGAGAATAACCCATAAAACCTTTTTATTAGTTCTCCTCACGACAATTAACATCTTTTTTTCCCAAGTCCTTTCCCTTATAATAACTTCTCACAAAGCTCAATTCTTTGTTCATTTTCAACTCACCAAACCTCAGTTTCGCAACCAATATAGACTCATATTTTGTAAAAAAAAAAAAAAAAAAAAGGGTGAAGCAGTGTCATTTGATGATCTGGAAAGAGAACTGGCGCCTTCTCCGGGAGAAAGTATTCCCTGACTTCAAAGTGTGATGGATACTCGCAGCCTCCAGTGTGGCAGCAGAACGCGACTCGGCCTTCAGGACAAAAGAAAAAAAAAAAAAAAACAAAGGACGTGATGAGTTGCCCATCTGAGGCCCACTCAGTGAAATGTAAGTAAATGATACATCACGACGGACTTTTGATGATCTGATGTAATTTAAAAGATGAAAAGAATGAAAAGAAATCTCTTTTTGCAGCAGCTAGGATCAGTATTAACCAATGCATGGATCTACTACAGTTCAGAGGAATCTGCTCGTCATCAAACATGAAGCTGTGGAACATACATTAGTGATGAAAGAAACATATTTGTGGTGACTGAGAGTCAAAACAGGGCAATAACTGAACTTCAAAAAGAGGTCATAGGTCAGTGTTGCGTTCACAGCCTTCAAGTAGGATGCAGATACAGTAATTGCGGTTCATGTACAGTTTGTGTCATATTTCAGTAGCACATCATCTTCAGGGCGTCAGTGCTTTGAAACAGGAGCTCAACCAGTCTGCGGATTTCTTTCCACACTTTCTTCATTGTAGTTAACACGTGGGTAACGTCACCGGAACCGTAGACGGCTTCTCTGAATTCTTTAAAACACAGTACAGAACCTAATCACTGGAAAAAAAGGAAAGTAGAAACTGAGGTGCTGTGAAACAATCTGATGCTTCATGTGAATCTGGGAGTATTTTATTAAGCCGCCATGGAACTGTAAACTGGCAGGAACATAAACACATCATCCCTTATTTCACAGTAGGATTTACAGCAAATCCATTTTAATGATGGCTTTCTTTTCTTTCTTTTTTCAAGTCAGGTGGGTTTGAATAAGGTTTCTGCAGCTCTGCAGCAGTGCAGTTGCTTTGACTGGTAATTATTTTAGAGTTGCACTCTAAAAGCCCCAAAAACAAACCAGAAAGATGAGGACCGAAACTGAAACTCAGCATTTCCGAGTACATCCCACAGACCCCGGTGGGTACATGAGGACTGGTCATGAAATCAGCAACAGATGAACCTAATTACATTATTTCCTTCTCATCAGTTAAAGCTTTTAAGATGACGATTCCTTCAGTTTTCATTTTGATCTGATAAGGCAGCAAAGTAGGTGCCCTGCGGGAAAAAGGCTGGCGCACCATCTACGTATGGTTCCCTCGGACCTGAGGGACATATATCCGCACACCTCACGGCTCATATATGAAGGTACATCTCTGCACGTTCCACAGGACCTGTCACCCACTGCCCCTCCGTCCCCACCCCTGTGCCTCTTGGCTGGGGTGACGACACGGCTCGGGAACAAATCGTTTCCAGCTCAGGTCACGTTCAGGATGTTTAATCTGAGGGAACACCAGATGTGCTCACCAAAGGAAACCCACCAGGGTAAGGCGTCCCTCGTGTTTATGACTGACGGATGCTTTTAGGGAGAAAGGAGGAATATGGACACGTAATGAACACGTACAAACCTGCACGGCATTCGCCACAGAGCATCCATCTGAGCATGAGCATGATTTGTTCAGCGTTCAAATTTCTGCATGATAACATTTGTGTCTAAGTGGGTGTGTGCGGGAGAAAAACACATCAGTGAACAGTTTCCAGGAAAAGGGTTTCTAGGAAAGCTGCGAGTGAACCTGTGATGAGCTCATACGTGCGGAGAAGTTGAGCCATATGGTTCATTACACCAACCCAAGATAAGGAAGGAGCCAATCAGCGAGTGACCTCGACGAATGTGAGAACCGTCACATACAAATACTACGAGGAGACGTCATGTAGCTGGAGATATGACACATGTCAGTGATTTGTGGGTTCAAAAATGGATTCATCCCTCAGAAAGGGGCAGAGTTAGGGCACTTGTATGTGTTTCCACAGACTGTCGGCAGGATTATTTGATCACAGAACACACAACACCAATGTGGATCAGTCTCGTACGAGCAGAACAGTTCGGATCGATCATAAATACATCATGTTGTACAGCGACAGGGAGTGGGGTCAAAGGGGAGCCAGTCACGGATAAGTCAGAGCTGTACCTACCCACTGGTTTTAGGGAGATGTGTCATAACCTGAAAACCCAAAGCTACAATATGTAACCAACATGTTGAACACATGCTGGAGAAGTTGAGTTCATGTTGACACACACTGATTCACCTCCTGACATCCACCTCCCCGTGTGCCACCATCACAATTCCTTCCATTTTACTGAATTAAACACTGAATCAAATCGCGTACCAGCACACAAACCATTAATAGTTGTTAAATATGGCTGAAATGGAGGGCTCTGAGTGATAGGACATGATGTGTGTGACAGACGACTCTTCTGAGGGAGTTGAGCCAAAAGAGCCGAATCTTGGCAAAAAAAAAAAAAAAAAAGAGTCAAACTTCCCATCGCTGCTGGGAAGAATTCATTGACATATTTGAGGTCACATTGTGGATTAAAGACAGGACATGAAACATAGAATTTCCCCAAATGGAACAAGAGCCAATCACCCTGACAGGAAAATTACAGCCAAGTGTTGAAGGGGCAGGATGGTGGAATCATGAAATTCATGTTCGCTCTCGTCTGTTACCAATAATTCATGTTTTACACTCAACCACTTGCCCACTTCTAGCAAAACCAATATTATATGTTTGTGCCGTACGAGACATTCAGCAGAGGTTCATTCCGTCACCATCAAGGTCAGAGGACAAACTTTTTTGTAACTACATTGACACTTGATTGTGCGTTTGCATGTCGCCTCCATCTGGTTCCTAAATGCAAACAAGAAGGTGGAAATGTTTCCAAACCTTTTCCAAATCTCATTTTGAGTGACGTTTGGTTTATTTACAGATGAATAAAACCAGAAAAGCTTTCATCACATGAATCAAGCACAGACAGGTCTCTTGCAATCGGTGCCAGCACTGCTCCTCATGGGAGAGATGAAGTCAGCATCCCCAAAGTCAGACGGACTGCTTTTTATTATTAACGTCTTCTAATTGGGTGCATTCTTTCATGTTTGGGAAAGTAGGACTGCAGTCGCCTCTTTTTATGGAAGAGACAAGATTGAAAACTACCCGTCGACCCATCAGGAAGTATGATGAGGTTCAACATCTTAATCCTTTTTGTTTGTCTCCGTGTTGAATTATCGCATGTGTCAGAAAGCAGTTTTAACGGTTCAGGCGTCGGTCGTGGGCCGTGTGGGCAAACACGCCTGGATGTCAGTGAGTCAGAGTGGAGACGTGCATGAGGCCTTTGACTGGCGGTAATAAATTCATTGAATGAATAAACGGATGTGTGATGTTGGATGCTGGGACTTGGTGTGCGTGGAGGATGTGTTGCTCATTTCTTCCTTCCTGGCCTCGCTCTGCTGGGCTGCCGCATTGTGTCGGAGCAGTTTGCAGAATGTGGCTTTCACTGGAGGTGTGTTACATGTGGTCCCAACTGAGGGCCAAGGTCACAGCGGCTTTAGAACCGAGATGCTTTCACGCCCTGAACGGACCCTGTGGTTCTCCTGAGACAGCTTGTATGGCTGTTTAGTACAAAAGAAGTTTGGGATTTGGTGCTGATTTATTTACCGCCACAGGAAATGAACTATAGTGTGCTGGGATTGTAATTTATCATCTTTTCTGTCCTGATAACGATCGGTTTTTGACACCAATAACAACACTGTTGAAATATGATCAAGCATATTCTTCTTGTTTCGCTTGAAGTTGAAACTGGAAAAAAAAAAATACATGGATGACACTGTTCAGAGCCGTATGAGAACGGCCTGATGCCCCCCCCCATCATCCTTAAACACACGGAATCACACACAGTCTGACTGTGTTTGACAGAGAGAGAGAAAGATCCATCGCAAACTATTCATTCCCACCAGGACGCTGCAAGACAGAGAGAAGATAACGATTTGACCCAGACTCTGGTGACAAGAACCCCAAATATAGTCAACTTACTTTCAAAACGATGCATGTGGATGTGACCACAGAAACTGACAGGAAAATCCAAATTCCCATGTGCCCAGACTATGTATAACTGGGTTTTTCTCACTGGACTTCTGGGCCCGTTCAGTGTTTTGTTTGTTGCAGTCCATCTACTCACGGCGCACATCCTGAAACGATCCCCCCACCCCCGCTGCTGAATTAAGCTAAACTAAGCAGCATCGTTTGACTGTTGACGATTTGTCTGACAACCCAGCATCAGTGAGACAGACGTGTTCCTGGAGTCCGATAACGCTCGACGCGCGGCGACTAGCTGTATTTACAGCTCCGCTGGAGGAGCGATGAGCTCACGGAGCAGCTGCGTTTCATGGGGAGCATTACAGAAAAACAGGGGGGAAAAGGGTGGGAGGACGAGAGCGGCGACCGTCTGTTATTCCCCAGACTGCGCTTCAAAGTCCTGCAAACACAGCGGGGATGGAAAGCCACACATCTGACCTGAGTCAGAGAGGCAACTTGCATTTGGCCTACATCTGCATGGAGAACACGCACAAACAGTGATGCAACGAGGAGACGAGAAGCAGAGGAGCAGACAGCTCGGGGTCGTAACGAACCGCTGAGTCTGCGAAAAAAACAAACTGGGTTGAGAGAGTGTGAGAACAGCTTCAAATGGTCGAGACGTTACATGACAAACAGCGGCGTTCTACTCCCTGTTTCCCTGTGGATCGATGGTTGATCTGAACAAACCGGGGGAGACAAACACAAAGAAACAAGTACTGCACGTTACTGGTGGTAAACATTTACAACAGACCTCGCTTTAACAGCCTCTATCTCTACAAAAAAAAAAAGGTTTCA
>JBBMJM010000008.1:551981-565868 GCA_037832705.1 Centriscus cristatus | reverse complement strand
GCAGCGACGTGATGTCAGGCAGATGAATCATTGATGTGACTCTGGTTCGGTCCCTGATGCTCTGTGCTACCGCGAAGCTTTGAGGGGTTTTCAATCAGCAGATATCGGAGGGATCTGTGGACAAGAACCGTTTTTTTAATGTGGTTCCTCTTGTGTCGGTCGAATACATCTTTAACAGGCTCCGTCTCCCTGCGTGTCAGTTTCCAGATGTGTGGACCATGCCTGCAGTCCGCCCATTGGGAACCTGGCTGTGGGAAGGGCTCTCATCACCCTCTCCAGCTGCTGTGGGAACAGCTCCCCCCTCCATATCCCTTGTCCTCATCCTCCTGTGACACCCCGCGTGTGCCCGGACGACCCGCACCCACCTGCTCACATGGCCGACGACCCTTTCCTGCATCCTGACACCTGGTGGGCGTCAGCTGCGGGTTCCACGGACGAGATCCGTCTGGACCTGGAGACTCACTTCTGCCTGTCCCATGTGGTCCTGGTGTTCCGGTCACCTCGGCCTGCTGCGATGGCCGTTGAGCGCTCAAGCGACTTTGGGAAGTCTTGGGACGTTCTCAGAGTGTTTGCAAACAACTGCAGCGTGGAGTTTGGTTTGCCCGATGACGTCACTCAGCCCGACTCTTTGTGCACGTCACGGTACAGCGGTGCAACACCGTGCACTGGAGGGGAGGTGAGAGGGAACGCACAAAATATGGTCCTCTTCAGCCTCTGAGCTGATTCAGCCTTTGTGTCTCCCCCCAGGTGATATTACGGACACTAGACCCGAGTAGTGTTAAGGACCCTTACAGTCCAGAGGCCCTTGTCCGCCTGAGACTCACGAACCTCCGCATCAGACTCCTCAAAGCTCAGAGCTGCCCGCGACCTCCGCCCCCGTCAGAGGGGGCACCGGGCCCAACATCAACTGCTCCGACCGAGCGGCCTGTCGCAGACGACTCAGCACCCTTTGCTGTTTATACTCTACAGGCCCGGGGCACCTGCCTGTGCCACGGACACGCTGAGTTCTGTGTTCCTCCGCACGCCGACAGCCAAGACACAAGGCACGAGCATAACATGGTGAGTGCGATTCCACATGCTGATAGAAATGACCCGTCTGTGTTCCATTACAGCCTTGTAGACGGGTGGGAGGGGGGGTGGGGGGGCACTCGTTAAACGTCTTTAAAATCTCTGATTTACACTTCACACCACCTGGCTGGATGTTTTTTCACAGTCATTTCCAGACAGCAGGTGCGTGTGATGTCTGTTACTGAGGAGCCCCACATATTTCTTCCAGGTGTCCGGTAGGTGCGTGTGTGCTCACCACACAGCGGGGGAACACTGCGAGAGGTGCGCCCCGCTCTACAACGATCGCCCCTGGAGGGCGGCCAACGGCAGCAGTGGAGATCCAAACCCCTGTCAGAGTAAGTAAGTTATCGTCTGAGATAAATGGGCAACTGTATTCTCCTTTTTTCCCTGTGATAAAGCCCGACACCCTCAGCGACCTTCTGACCCCCCCCCATCACTCCAGGGTGCGAGTGCCAGGGTCACGCCGACAGCTGCCACTTCTCCCAGCGGGTGTGGCTCTCCACCGGCGGCACCAGCGGCGGGGTTTGCGACCACTGCCGACACAACACTGCCGGGCGCAGGTGTCAGCGCTGTCGCCATGGTTACCACCGTCACCCATCCCTGCCCCGCGACTCTCCCCATTCCTGCCAGCGTAAGAGAAGAGCTGCGACCAGATGTGATCAAACGATGAAAGAGAGGGTGAAATTAGTGTCTCTGCTTCTCAGGCTGCTGGTGCGACCCACAGGGCTCTTTGCCTCCTCGTCCAGGAGGAGGAGAAGGAGGAGGAGGAGGAGGAGGAGGAGGAGCCTGGTGCCACCCTCGGAGCGGCCACTGCAACTGTAAATCTGGTGTTGAGGGCACCAGCTGCAGTCGCTGCATGCTCGGCTACTGGGGCTTCGGAGCGGAGGGC
Organism: Centriscus cristatus; assembly: GCA_037832705.1. Classification (NCBI taxonomy): domain Eukaryota; kingdom Metazoa; phylum Chordata; class Actinopteri; order Syngnathiformes; family Centriscidae; genus Centriscus; species Centriscus cristatus. The sequence goes on along the minus strand of JBBMJM010000008.1, from coordinate 563,911 downwards.
TGCAAACCCTGCGCCTGCCCTCACAGCTGTGACCCCACCACTGGCCAGTGTCGGGACAGGTTCGTCTTTTCAGCACCAGGGGAAGTTCCAATGATGCAGCTTCACCTGATTGTTAACGTCCCCCATTGCAGCTCCTCCACTAACCAGGTGGTCAACGTGCCCATTGGGGGGAAAATCCCTGCTCTGGATTTTCATTTTTACCCCGTGGAAGATGAGGTCCAGTGGTCCAAACAGCTGGCAGTCTCTGCTCTGCATTATACAGGTGAGCGTACATCAGATTATAGATAGACAGATGTCCCAGGTTAACAGACGGCGTCTGCGCACAGGAAAGTGCAGCTGCAAGGAGAAGAAGCTGAGAAGCATCTCTGACCTCTGCAAGACGAAACACGACTACGGTAAGAAAAACAACATTAACGTTTAATACATCTGTATTAGAGCAACTATGAGTTTATCTTTTATTTTTTTATCTCTTGGGTTATTTATTTTAATTCACTATTTATCATTTACCATGGATTTATTTTTCTAAAATCATGGTGGAAATTTCATAATGCTTTTGAAAGAAAATGTAATTAATTTACTGGGACAAAAATATGCGTACATAATAATACAATATAAATAAACTATTTTATTCATAATTTATTTATAAAATAAATATTTTATTTATATATATTTTAAAATGTATAAATATATATTAATCGGCAATGATTCTTTCTAAAAAGACATTTTTTCCCATGAACGTTTTGTTGTGATTGCATGCAGTAAACATCTGTAATAGTTTTACTTCTTGGCTGATTGAACGCAGCCCTTCCAGAACAGAGCTCGTCTGACTCCTGGCAGTCTTCTGTCTCATCTGTGTGGTATCTGACAGTGATCAAGGCCAGCGTGCTGTCCGCTCACGACAAAGGTAGCCATGCAGAAGTGCAGGTGAAGGTGCGAAAGGTGCTTCGGTCAGGCCTGGTGCCACTGCACTTAGGGACCATCAGCATCTTTCCTGTGTCCTGGACCAGCCGTGGGTGCACGTGTCCAATCCTAAACCCAGGTCAGAGTCAGAAAAAGATCTGGTGAAAGTCAGCCCAAGCAGACCGTGTAACTTCCTACTTCTTTTCCCCACACAGGTATGGAGTATCTGCTGGCAGGGCCAGAAGACGCCAGGGGGGGGCGGTTACTGGTCAGTATGCAGAGTGTGGCGGTCCCCTGGACCCCGCGGCTGGGGCTGCTCCTATCAGAGGGCCTGAGAGACGGATGTCCATGATCATGAACAAGGTGTCCTGTGGACGTTTTTTTTTTTCTACCAGTGCTTTGCTCGATGACTCTGGCGGGGGTTAACGTCCCTCAAACACACGTTTCCAATGGAAACTGACACTCGACAGTCTGAACAGTTGACGGAAATCCACCAAAACATGCTGCAGCGCCAGCAGGAAACTATGGAGTTTGACTCAGGATTCCCGTGCTCAACCACAGAAAGTTTCTAGCTGACATTAGACAGAGACTGACAGTATTTTTTGTGTGGTCCCGTTGAATCATCACTGAGCGCATTGAATCCACTCGCCTTCTCCATTCTGCCTCCACGTGCAGTGACCAACCTCTGTGTTTACTGCGTCTTTTGCAGATGTGTAGAACATGACAGCCACACTGCTGGAGTGTACACGTTGTACATCAGACTGATGACACGCGTTCCGTCGCTTTTCTACGACGTGAAGGACACAATGATTTACTGTCTGCATACACAGGACGAATCAAAGGACGGGAGAAACTTCTCACACAACGTCGCTCAGTAAACACGTGAACCCATTGTGGGACAATAAAGGCTGATCTCATCTTCAAGACTGATTCACTTAACTGAGTGATTAACGTGGTTCGACAGAAAAACTTGCTCCCATAAATTAGGATGCAGTGAAATGCACGTTCTGCCTTTGTCAATAAATAAAAACTTCAAAGAAGTGTGATGACTTTTGAAGACAAAAGAAAAGAGTTAAAACTGTTCCACGATTCTTTTAATGTGTTGTCAGCTCCTTTAAGGCTGTGATGACATCTGACACTTCAACCTGACAATCCTCTTTGGTCAAAGGCAAAACAGGTGTTGCAGAAAAACGAAGACAGTTTAAGCCAGAGCAGAGGAACGCTTGGGTGAAATGTTTACAGTGTTTGTGAGATGAATCACACATGCAGACTGCAACGGGGAGGAAAACACTTCAGCTGTGTGAATTCAATCAATAACTTGAGATAATACACATTCTACCCCCTCCAACTGGAAACACAACACAAGTCGGTCAGCTGAGGAAAGAAACTCATCGTTACTATGTTTTTCTCGGCAGTCACAGTCCTCTGATGGTTCGTCCGACTCGTGAGGGTCACCGCTGCGTCAGTCGAGCCATCTGCGCGCTGTAGACTTACACCAGAGACACCGGGTCGCTCGGTGCTTCTCGTTGGTACAGTCATTAGAGCGGGACAGAGAACCAGAGCCTGAGGACGGGTTCGCGTTAGCTGTCGGCGTTGCTGTCTGTCGTTGGCGCGCTGTCAGACGAGGCAGGTGGAGCGGCTGCAGTAGAGTCTGTGTCAGTGGATAAGGCAGAGCCCTCCGTCGAGCTCGGGTCAGACCCCGCGGTGGCGCTTTCTTTATCTTCCTCCTGGGGATAGAGCTCAGGGTACCTCTGCATGCATTCCTGCATGTTACGGAAGTTGTCGATACACTCGGAGCCCTTCACCTCTTCCTTGCTGTAGTGGAAGCAGGAAAATGCCTCCTTGAACTGAGAACCGCACGGCCCGCTAGCCATGCCGCCAAGGCACGGGCAGTTCCAGTTGATGTCCCCGTTTGGAAGGATCAAGCCTAAAAATGAAATTCAGTTCTAACACAGACTCTCAGTGTAGACATTTATGTTGTCTGCTTGATGCAAACACTTGAACAGTGTTTGCATCTTGGCTGTTGATCTGAAGAAGGCAATCAGATGTATCTGAAATAATTCAGAACATCTGTACTTCCTTTTTATATGCAAAATTTGTTAAAAATAATAATAGTCCTTCCACAACTTTACAGCAACATGTTTGCTGCAATAATACAGCGGTGTGTTTGTACAGCAGGTCCATCAGTTCTCATTGAAATAAAATGACCAACCTTGCTCCTCATAAGGGTCATTGGGGTCATCTGCGACCAGCTCGGCATTACTGGGAGTCTCGTGGTCTTCCTTGGTCACAAAGATGATGCGATCTTTGCCTTAAAAGATTAATAAAACAAGACATAATTTTTATACATACTTTTTATCTTCATTAGCCCAGTGGAAACCTGTTGAGAGTGACAGGACTGGAAGCGCTAACAGCTCGCCAGCTAGCCAACATGACAGATCTCCCGGTTTATACCGCAACACGCCATTGCCGCCATCATTAAAAACAACAAAAAACAATGCTGTCAGAAACAAACGGACACCTATCGCAGGTGTTGCCAGAGTGCGGGCCCAGCAGGTGGTAAGCCGGTCGGACCATGGGTCAGTCAAACGTTAGCCTAGCATGGTGGCTAGCTGTGACATTGCCGTCACATGTGCTGGAAATGAATGAGAGAGGAGCAGCTTTACCTTCTTGCCTGCAATACGACATGTCTGAAGGTTTATATCCGTCGTACTTCGTGCTCGGCGGTCAAAGAGTGACAAATGTGAGACAAATTACTCCAGAATCGCTGGCGTTTCATTTGACAAGCTAGTCGGCATATAAGAAGTCCCGTTTCCCCCTTGACCTGGCCATACGTGGACGCACTATGATGACGTCACTACTCAAGCGCTTGCATAGAATACAAACGCTGCAGTCAAATGACACATATACAAATGTAACATTAGTGGCAATTGTTATATAAGGCCATTTTTTTCTTCGTAACATTCTGTCTCACTGACACTACAACCCTTATACACAACACTGAGACTGGATTGATGGTTACATGACAGTAAACCTTCAAAGATCATCGTTCTCAGTGGTTCTGCTGTAAACACTGCTTTGCGCCCTCTGGTGGTAGATCAGGGACCTGCACAACAAAGCATATATAGTAGCTTAGTTTGGCCACACTGACAGGACCTCGACATGACGTCACCCAATTGGTTGACAAACCTGTTACTGTGACACTGTTTAAGCCAGGACACCTCGACTACTATGGCACTAAATTCAACATTATTTTATGTTCGAGCGAGTGCATGGCAATGCTAAAACAAACAGGTAGACGATGCAAATTACAATTGTTGAAAAAAAGGATTTTTTTTTTAATAACACAATTCATGTCTGTTACATAGAGTAAAAACCAAAATGAATCCCCTTTTTCGTCCCTACGAAACCCACCCTCATGCCGACCGCCCCGGCAGTTTTGTGCAGCGATTCAGTCTGGGAATAAAAGAGCAAGAAGACTCAGACCAACACATTCCTCTTTGACTCAGATATGTAGAACAAACATGGTGCCTCACATAAGACCCGAGTGAAAAAAGACTCCAGCACTTAAAATAGTAAAGTGAAACTGAAAAGTACAAACATCTTGCTGAGATTAACCAGGAATCTTCCCAGGAAAACAATACCATATATATTTGCATCCTCCTGTCGGCTCCAAGAAACCTCAAGCCTGATATCTTGATGAACATGACATGGCGTAATTTCAACAGAAATTACTGGCTTGTAGTATTTTCTATGAACATACTGCAGAAAGAAAAAAAAAGAAGAAAAGAAGCCAGTGGTGCAACAGCACCTCACACTTTAGTGCTCTTAGGCATTGTTCAGTTGAAGTCTGTGGAGGCAAAGGCAGCTTGCAGACAGATGGGTTTGAGCTAATGGACTGAAAGTAAAAGACAATACAATGCTCAACCCAAAACAGTACGGACCAATGCAGAGAATAACCTACCCCAGCTGCAAAATGAACTGATGGTGAGAATGGCAATGAAATGCAAAAAAAAAATTTTTTTTAAATCAAACGAGTTGTGTGGTCTGTGTCAGATATTGTCGTTTTCTAGAAGAGCAGCGCTCCCATGCTTCCCACTTCGCTCTGCTCCTTGACAAATATCTCAAAGTACTGGTAGATGATGGTCACTGCCAAGAGGATTCCTGTGCCCGATCCGATGGCGCCCAGGAAGTCAGCCATGACAGACAGCCCTCCTATACAGAGGCCACCGAAGGCAGCAGCTGTGGGGATGTACCTGTGAACACCAAATACGTTTTGAACATTCTGCACAACGTTCTACTGCACCGATTCCTTCCCACGGTGTTCCTACCTGTTGAGCTCATGAACCATTGAGGTCTCTCTGTGTCCCCTCATCACCATCTGCTGCTCCTTCAGCTGCTTCGCCACCTGAAACACATACGATAACATACGTAAGAGAAAGACCTGCATAAAAAGGAAGCCACTGTGAAGTGCACCAACACGTACATCTTTGGCAGAGGACCCTGAGACTTCAATCCAGGTTTTGGAGAAGAAGGCGCAGGAGCCCAGCATGAAGACAATGTAGATGACGGCATGAAAGGGGTCATCCAGGACAGATGTAAATGACTCTGGAGGAGAGAGGTAGTAGCAGAGGCCGCCCACTGGGTACGCACGAGCTGGACCGCCACTCGATGTGTCCTAAACAAGAAGATCCCGAGTTTGAGTGTGTGACAAGACGACTGCACCATCTCTGATATGGATTATTTTATAGGTTTGGCACATTTCAGCAAGACTTTTTATCTATTACCCTGGGGCAGGACAATTAACTCAATGACGCTACTGCAACAACCAACATCGTTATTAACCAGCAGACTGACGTAGCTGAATTCCCTCGATTGACCCCTTTGACACTTACAGACCAGGTTCCCAGGAGGTTGACCAAGAAGTTCCCGCTGAACCGAGTGGAAAGCATCTGGGAAATGACGTACAGGTTGGAGACCAGGGCCGACTGCAGGATGATGGGGATGTTGGAGGTGTAGAACAGTTTGATGGGATAGGTGTTGTATTGACCACGGTAACGTGCTGACTTGATGGGCAGATCCACCCTGAAGCCCTGGTGACGGAAGGCAACGCGTTTAATAAGACCAGATTCAACGCAGAACAGGTAAATAATGTAACGGACCGTCTACACCTTCATGAAAGAGCTTCACTGTGTTACAAGCAGCAGTAAAGGTTTGCGGCTCACCTGGAAGTATATGACCACTGCAAACACAAAGACGGTGGCGATGAGGTTCATGAGGTTGGGCAGGTTCTGTCTGTAGAAGGCTTCTCTCAGGGCGCGCACTTTGTCCGTGCGAGTGGCCAGAAGGTGAAAGAGAGCAATGATGGCCCCCTCAAACTCGGTTCCTGAGGAATTCACAGCGTTACTAAAAGCACACGAGCGTTGTTTTCACTCAGCGTTGCGATGACGGTGGCGCCAGGGGGCCTCACCTCTGCCAGTGTTGACGGTGGTGGGGCTGAAGGCCTTCCAGACGATGGTCTCACAGATGTTGGTGGCGATGAAAAGAGAGATACCAGAACCCAGACCGTAGCCTTTCTGGAGCAGCTCGTCCAGAAGCAGAACAATCAGACCTGCCACAAACAGCTGCAGAAGCCAGGCAGGCTTCAATTAAACTACTGGCTGTGGGACTGGACCCCAAATATGAAGGTCACACCTTCCCCACAAATAGCTTATTTGTTTGAATACAAATTCAAATTTACAAGATACATAATTCATATGCACGACATGAAGGAGCATTTTAGACCACATTTTCAGAAGACCATGTATTGAATGTCGAGACAAGAAGTTAATTGACCTGGATGATGATGAGCAAGCATATCCCAGCACCCATCTCAGAGGGGTCTCCATACATGCCAGTCATAACATATACAATGGCCTGTCCAATGGTGATGATCATTCCAAACACTGCAAAGACACAGAAATGACTTTCTAAAGGAAATATTCTGCAAACTCATGTTGCTGAGAGAAGATCAGCCGCTGTAAGCGTGAATTTCTTCAAAGAGTGAGATATCAAGAAAAAAACGTTTGAGACGACTTCTAAATTTAGCTGGTGTAGACAGGAATGAAACCTACATTTCTGAGCGCCATTGAAGAGGGCTCTGTCCTTGGGAGTGTCCCCCACTTCAATGATCTTGGCTCCAGCGAGAAGCTGCATGATGAGGCCTGAGGTGACAATGGGTGAGATACCCAGCTCCATCAGAGTACCTGAGGAACACAGAGGGTTAATACAACAGCAGCAATGACAACGCATGTGGCTTTAAAGCTGCGGACCTTTGCCCTTTGACATGTGATAATGACATTATCTCACACGCTGATGGTAACAGTGAAGTTCTGTTAACAGTTCCTTTTTCTTTGCCGCACAAGTCCGAAAGGAAGTATCTGATTACATCATTTGACATATGCAGAATAAACACCTCTGTTGGAAGCCAGAATTACTCTCATCCAGTAGAAGGGATCCGCCGAGTCTGATGACATGATACCAAAGAGAGGAATCTGGATGAAGAAAAACAGTTAAATAGGAAAAGTAGGTTGATTTTACTTTAAACTTGCTTGAATAAATATAACAGTCGAACAGACACAAACCTGGCAGCACACCAGAAAGATGAACAGTGTAATGGCAGTCCATAGTACTTTTTCCCTAAACTGAATCTGTGGATTAAATGAGAGAAATGTATTTTTTATCCAATCACATGCACAGTCAGTGTATTCAGACAACGTGTATTCATACAACATACAACACTTTACCTTTCTTTCTGGCTTCTGGATTTCTGGCAGAACTGCACAGAACGGCTTGATGACCTCCAAAAACTTGACTGTGGAGAGACCAAACACTTTAGTATCACAGTTTAAAAACTTAGCTTACATGCTACGTCACCACTAATGATGTCGATGGCGACACGTTAGCTAGGAAATGCTGCAACAAGCACAGTATTACCCTGTTTATACACACACACCATACGTGTCCATCATCCAACAACTAGCAGCCTGTGTGAGGATACTAGCGAACAATCGGCAGCTGCTGCGGGGTACTTTGCAGCGGTGTCGATCAGCTGTAACATTACCCGTATCACTGTAAATGAATTTGACAGCAAGTGATTTAACCATAAGTTATTTATCTCCAAACAAGTCCACTTGGCACATAGGGCGGATAGTTCCATTTTCCATTTTCATAGTTCCATACACAGCTGTGTTTTACTGATATCTAGTGTTAGCATGTGGCTAACTAGCGTTCGATTAAAAAACGAGTAAATCACTTCACAGCAGGAATATGTGGACCCCAAACTTCGAAATGACAGTGAAGGGATCCGTGACTGCAATATCAATTGAGGGAAATCTAGACAAAAGTCAACTATAAACTTCAAATTCCCTAACGTGACAAGCTAGCTGAACTTGCCACCTTACAGACCCCTGGTAAGCTAATTGACTTGTCGTCGACTGATTTCACGTCCACCACTGGACAAACGGGCAATTTAGATCATCCGAAACACGTGTAAGCAAATAGAGAATGATACGTACTCCCCATGGTGTTCGTCGGGTAACTCCTGCCGAGATTCTGGTACCAGTTTGACTGTTCAGTGAAGTCAGTGCGGCTCCATCCAGCCGCTCCGCACGAAAAGAGAGAGCAGTAGAGACACGTCACCAGACAAGACGCTAACCCACGTCACTTCTCTGAGACACGCGCCCGCTCAGTCACACTCCGATCCTGTAGAGGGCGCTCCAGGCCAGACTGAGCAGTGTACAGTCCATGGAGTTAATACATCGATGTGGGTTAAAAATGTACGATCCAAAGCCCCGTCACATAGACAACAGACGGTTTCACGTTTTATTTTAATAAGTGTTATGTAACAAATACTGGAGATGCATAGATGTAAAACATGTTTTGGATCAGAACAATGTTAAACTGGTCATTTTTTGGCATTAAAACATGTTCAAACTCTCCTTCACAATCATATGGATCCAGTATGTTGTATTGGGATGTTTCTATTCAAAATAGATGGATAAATACAAAAAGACACCTAAAGTCAGTACAACAGCTGCTGCTGTCTAAGAATAACAGACTGACCAACGAAATATCATATCAATATTTGACTAAATATTGTCTTGGTTAATATCTAAAAGTTCATATTTGTTATGATTTTTTATTTTTATTTTTTATTTTTTTTGCTGTGGAGAAAGCTCAGGACGGACGCTTTCTGAAGATATCACCACTAGAGATCAGTGTGGGTCCATGTAAAGAAAGGCCAGAGGACCTCATATATAAAAACGTTGGATCAGTGTTTCACTAACACACTAACACCCAGAGACACATTAATTAAATAAGAAAACATACAGACTGTATTTGCTTTACAAGATGAATGGATTACATCCTTTATTTTTTCCAACGGCATCTAAGTGAGGCTGCAGCTTCAGGTGGATGAAATGTCTGAGGGCCTCTAGTGGACAGGTGGAATATGGCAGGGAAAATAGAAATGCAGGGATATCTTAGGAATTTGAGTCAAAGAAGGTGTGAGGGAACTTGTCCTTTTGTTTCTCGGTCTCTGAGTAATCACAACACTGAACAACAAGAAAGAAAGAAAGAATGATAGAAAGAACCCTTAATTTGTCCCACAAGGTATAAAATATCATGTGATGTAATTTGATATCCGATCAAAATCAAATCAAAATCAAATCAAATTGTCATATGTTACACGCCCCAGGCTGAGACAGCTCAGGATAGTGATCATGTACATTGCTGTGCCTGTGTTACGTCTCCCATTTCTTGTGCCCTTAAGATATTAATATCATAGTTATCACCAGCTCACATGTTTTACTCCCACTGTGCGTGTGTGTGTGTATGTGTGTGCGTGAATAAATCCCATCAGGTTCAGAGAAACTATAACAATGTGGGTCAGTGTAGTGTTGAGCAGGGATGAGCACCTTTGGGTGCTCAGGACTAGTGGCACACTTAGCCGTTGGCCCGTGAAAATGTGCAAACAGCACCACGGTGACAATTCCTCTAAACTCCTCGGACTTGTGCAATCATCTGTCACCAGAAAACAGCTGACACGCACAGGGAGGAGGATGGTTGTGAGCCTGCTCATCTGCCCTCAGATAAAGAGATATTTGTTCATGCAGTTACATAATGACCTCCGGCCCGTCAGCGAACACGGAGGTGAGGATGCGAACATACACAAAGCTCTTCCAGTTGCAGCTTTTCTCTGCACGTTGAATGGATTGTTGAAGCTATTCAACATGGAGATGTCAGCCATGAGCGAAATATGGGAGACTCTGGCTTTGACATGCAAAACACCATTTCTGATGCCTGGGTGGGGATGAATGCCTGACATCACATTCATGTAATATCTTTATTCCAAGGAGAATTTGTTAAATTCAGCACTGAAAATGTATTTAAAAAGATGCCACATGCGTTTCCGACTATGCAAACACAGCGTGAATGCTGATTCACTTTTAAAAAAACAATTACATTTGTGTGTACCTTTATACGGAGGACGTTGTGTCCATCCACAACCTTTAGTTATGTAAGACAACAATTTCAAGACATAAACCCCTGAGCAATGACAAAAGACCTGCACCAAACAAATTACAGTTCTAATGTGACGAAGGGACAGAATAATGTGTCTGGACCCAAAGCACTTCAGAACATTTCTCCACATTCACCCAAGATGCAAGGAGGATGCTGGTCCATGCGAGCAGGAGACAAAGTGGATCACAGGACTCTCTCACTATCACACGACTCAAACACCATCCATCAACCACCATCGATAAACGTGGACACAAGTCAGTCAGAAATATTTATAATCTGAGGATCTGAGAACATTCAAGCTGAAGACACTGAGAGTTATTCTGTGAATATCATTATTATTATTGTTCTCATTATTGTTATTATCACTATTGTTGCTGTTTGTTTATTTTATTTGTTGTTCACTATACATTATGTTCTACATGTGAGGAGTGTATTTTGACCACATTTCTATAAAAAAAGACAGCATACTGATTTCCACCTCCACAAAAAAAGACAGGAGTGCGTGTGAGTGAGTGAGTGTGTAGTATTGTGCAGACTGCAGGGTGACACATGGGTTTCTGACATGAGAACTGTAACATACGCGATCAGTAGGCTAATGTGCGTCTGCGTCAAATGAGTCAGAGTCTCTCTCCTCGTATTTTTAGCCACAAGTGAACGCAAACAGAAGTGCAGCTGCAATTGGTCCGTTGCGTTGAGCCAACACTTTGACGTGCACTGGAATCGCAAAAGTAGTATCGTATCTGGAGCCTTGAAGACAGACAAATCTTTGGTCTTCATCTGTACACTCATGCTATTTGTGCCGTTGTTTGACTCAGACGGTAAGCAGTCGTTGGGAGGGCACGGCAGTGACAAACAGATGTGGATGTGTACATTTATAGATGTGTGTGATTGCGCGAATGTGTCGAAACTCTGAGAGGATCATGTCACATTCCTGCCCACTCATTCTCACACCATTACATCAGTGCTGAGTGCTTTGCCAGCTGGGAATGAGCATTAATATCACACACACGCTGGGCGTACGCATCTGAGGAGCTTGTGTGAACCTGCTGGAGAGGATTGACTCCTCACAGGTAGATATGTTGTGAGCTGAAATAGAGAGAGCAGGGGCCGAGAGTCTCCATTATTAACAAAATGATGTGCAATATTCACAGTATTCACACTTTGGGTTTAGTTTGTTTTTGAGCTCCAATCCTAAACTGCTGTAATCCCAAACTAATCCACTTAAATCTCTGCAGCGTTACAGGAGACACAATGACACCCCGGGCCGGACACTTTATCACTAAGTTGATACGACGGGTGTGGTCATTATTAAAATGTGCCTGTGGTGGTTCATTAGATGAAGAGGTCAGTGTAAATGAGTTTGACTGAGGGAACCGATGTGGATGTGACGGGGCCTCGGGCCAGTTGGGGACTTGGCAGACAGCATCGCTGGCGCCGTTACATAACAGTTGAACTACGACGTCACT
>JBBMJM010000008.1:529684-539848 GCA_037832705.1 Centriscus cristatus | reverse complement strand
CACACACACACACACACACACACACACACACACACACACACACACACACACACACACACACACACACACACAGGTGACAGTGTTAACCACTGTACCACTGTGTCACCCTGTTTTTTTCTTTTCTTTTTTTAAAGACGCGATGTGTTACTGTTCATACCTAACATGAAGTCAGCGCCATAGAGCTCAAATGTGTTTTTGCGTGAGTCCACCAGATCTTGTGTCGTCTGGACTGCATGGATGATAGCCTTCTGCATCCCAGGGACCACTACAGTCTCCCACTGAGCCTCGTGGCCCTGACCGGACAGAAAGGTTCTGAATTGCTGATCACACCACATGTTGTCTGCTGGGACACCTCGGTGGCGCTGGTCAGAAGGCTTCAGGTGCTTCTGGATGGAGTTATTGCACAGGTGGACAGAGCTGAGAGAATGGGGTGACAAGAGGTGAAGACTGGACATCGGTTAAAGTTATACATAAATATTTCACACTGAGACACGAACTAAATCACACACGGACGCGAACAATATTCAAAGAATTGCTTTCATGGGTCATTGTTTATCTATTTTTGGAATGAAACTACTGTGTTTGTAAAGCAGCAACGGTATCAGGATGTATTCAGTGGTTTCATAAAAACAGTTTGTTGTTCTGTTTTTTGTGTAAAAGAAAGCAGTAATGCTGGCAACATTTTAAAATATAGCCGGAAGATACCTAGTTGCCTGATTGTCTCCCTCGCTTCCCCTTTTCGGTTTTAACATTCATTTGCTTTCACTTCTGCTTCCCCTTGTTCCCCTTGTTCTTCCTGAGCACCACTCTCTTACCTGTCTAGTTTGTGAAGTGAATAAGGCTGCGTGGAGAAGCGCAAGTAGCACTTTGTATAAAACCACACCGTTAGAGGGTTCCACTCTGTAACCAGGAACCACTGGCGCACATCAAATTTGGTGCCGTGGACCAGGAAGGGGCGCTCCATGTATTTCTGCACCACCCACTTGCTCTCTTTGATCAAGGTTGGATCTCCGTCCACCAGTCTGAGGATCTGATCCAAACGCTTGGCACATCTGATTCCTAGGGGACAGGAGAAACAGGCCGAAGGAACATCAAAATGTCAAATATGATTTGTCTGATTGCTTGCTGGGGTACACTGTAGGCAGCTGGACTTGCTGAAGAAGCTTCTCAGATGAGTAGTTAAATGTATTAATGTATTTGAGAAAACTGTCTACGATATAACCAAGCAAGCGATTTGTCCGGGAGTATCGGACTTGCTTACCTCTGCCCCTGGATTTAGCTCCAGGTTTGATGATCCAGATGTTGTGTAAACCGTCTATACCCAGCTGTGGACTGACCTCCTCCAGCCTCTGCAGCATGGCCTCACAGCAGGACACAACCTGATCACTGCTCTCAATCTGGGCTCCTTCACTGAGCAGAAGAGTAGACCACGAGTGAGGCACTGGAGACCCCCACAGCCTCTCTGCTTTCTCCTCCTCATGTATATACAAGCGACTCACTGAACAACAAGGTAATACGCATCAAGCAATTCAGCCCACTCCTCATCCGTGAGCAGCTGTGGTGTCTCCAAGCTGATGTCTATATCCGAGTGCTCCAGACTCTCCAGAAACTCCTGGCAGACGCTGAGTGCCCTGTCGATCATTTGGGAAAGGACCACAGGTCTCGATCGCCTTTTGCATCTCTTCCCATTACCTGTGGATAGACGCACAGAATTACCTGTCTCTTAATTTAAAATAGGCCGGTATGCGACTAGTGGTCCTACTCTGAACAGGACTCGTCCCCTCTTTCTGAGCATTCTGTTCCCTCTCCACAACGCACTTCAGAAGACTGGTGCAGGCTGTCCTCCTGAAGTCCTCTACACAGAGAGAGAAGTAATGGAGGATTTGACGAGAAAGCAGGAAGGTGATGTGAAGCCTGAGTGTGGGAAATAATATCTGACCAATGAAAGCCTGCTTCTCATCCTGTGCTCCTAGTCTGTAGCAGCGGGGGAAGAAGGTGTCTGGGTCAGTTGTGTCAAACCAGTACAGGCTCCTCAGGTTCACACACAAGCCCACCTGTGTGAGCAGAAACCAATGGGGGTGATGGTGTAGGTGGGTGGGGGCTGAGGAGGAATACTGTAACACACATCACAAACTACAAATGGACCTTGGTGGTGAGGCTTCCTGCTTTTGCAAAATGGTTGGTGATCTGTTCTTTTTGCAAGCTTCTGGTGTTGATGTGGTCTCTACGGTTTGTCCAGTAGAAATGAACCGTTTCGTTCCGCACCAGGCGAGACTACGGAATGAGAAGAGGTACAGGACCTGATTAAAAAAAAATCTGTACGCTGCAACAAACCTCAATTCCCAGTTAATTCCTGCAGCATATCACCTCATATTAATCTTACCATGAGCTCATATAGTCCGTCTGGATCCTGCTCTTTTTCCACATCATCTGAGTTATCTGAGATGAGAGAACGACGTTAGGAGCTAAACAAGCAGATAACCACAAAAAACATGTGTCTAATCTTTAATTTGACTGACAAACATCGTCATCACTGTCTCCAGCATCATTTAAGCTCCTCTCGTGGCTATGACGCCGGCTTGCGTGGCAGATGGGGCGACGCACACGCTGCTCAATCCAGCCTCTGGCCCTCAGTGACGCCCTGATCACAGGGTACGGGCCCTGGACGGAGAAGACTTTGTGCACCTGAGAGGACGGGTAGCAGAGAAACAGAAATGACTGATCAATGACAGAGGATGTTTCGGTGCAATGAGAACTTAATGTGAGCGGATAAATCTGTCTTAACTCACCTTGACTGCTTCTTCCACAATGGTCTTGGCTAATCGCAGTCTGTCTGGGTTAAGCGTAGGTAGGGTCATGATGCAGCGTCGACCTTTGCCCTCAGGAGGCGTAGCTGAGACACGCACATACACGTTTTGAACTGACTTAACGAGCAATTTTAATCACACAACAGGAACAGATTGCTGCGAGAGTTAGAATGCAAACCCACTGGTATGGTCCACTTACTGGTCTGTGTGGTACTGAAGTCTTTTCGATTGCACTGTTGGACCACAGCTGTGACCTTTTGACCCTCAGACAGACCTTCTGTGTCACCTTCACCTCAACAGCACACATCTTAACATCAGTTACAGAATCACATTAAATGTCTGCAAACCTCCTCCCCTAAAATGGACAAACAACGTACAGTTCTCTGTGAAAATAATAAGCATCATTATGTATAAAACACATCAGACTAAAGAAAAACACACATATGGCCACACAATGACAATGCTGAGCCTGTAACTACAGCTTAAGGTGTGGTATCTTGTGCTTGCAGCCAAAAAGAGCAAAGTCATAAAACTTTAATACGTGGCCTCTGGATTGAAACATTTGGCCACCTGCTTTGACTGTGACCTCATGATTAATTCAGCCACTCTCATTGATGAGCAAAGTCTGCACATGTGAAGTCACACAGTCGTGGTCTGAGTCACATTTTTATCTTGCGTCTGCTGCCATTGATAGAATTCAAGTTGTTAATGTTAATGGAAATGCATGTACATTATGATTCTGAATCCCACTGTGTGATCATCAGGTGGGTGGGAGGTCCCGGGGGTTGCTTGTTGTCACTCACCTCTGTCCTGGAACCTTGAGCAGGATCCATCAGTTGACGGGTTTTCTGCCTGGCACAGGCGCACAGATCTCATAGTAAAAGCAGGCTGTTCCTCCGCTTCCCGGGATTGGCTGGGCTGCCGGAAATAATTCAATGAACATTTTATAAACACATATTATTATTTGATTAATTTCATCATCATGAACAGTCACGTTTTAAAGGGTGCTATGGTACATTTTGATTGACTGAGGTTTGATCAGACACAAACTGCTAAAGCAGACAAACTCTAGTTTTATTGTGCCTGCTGGTGAAATGTGCAATGTATGACTCAAGTTCTTGTCTCAAGTGGAGACATCTTGGCTACAGCCGTCAACACATCACAACCTACCTGTCAAATTCTTACTTTCGCCAAATTTGTTGTCTCCTGTGACATGATAAATTACAGTTAATTTCTAGCAAGGCTTTGAGCTGGGTTCCCTCGTTCCTCTCACCTGCTGATCCTCAGGTGTGTTTACCCTCCAGGTGAGGGCAGAAACTTGCAGTGAGACCTGTTTGTTGTTGTCGTGGCAACATGTGGGAGGTCAACTCGTGACAATCTTTATAACCTTGTGTTTTTTATTATACTTTTGACCATAAGTCAAAACAACATGCCTTAAAAAGTTTCATAGGAGAACTGTAATATTGTGAATATAAAATGAAATGGGGAAAAAAACGATATGATGGAAAATAAAAGTGGGGTCATTATTCTGTAGAAAATGTATTACTTATGTAAGATTGAAATTCGGCACAGAACATATTCACTTTTAAATATTCATATTTAGGAAAGAAATCATTTACCCGGATTGCCTGTCCAGGGTAAAGATAAAGAAGCCATGGACAAAGAAATAAACTTCCACAGACTGCAACCTTTTCAAAACCTGATTCGACGTAGTTTGAGATTTATAATAAAATGTTTCTTTAAATGTTTTCTCACAACCGTTCAGTGAAACGTCTTTTTTCATATACGTATGCTTCGTGAGGATTGAGGAATTGGAATATGAAATTCCTCACGTACGAATGAGTCTCATGATTTGTTCTGAACACTTCACCTCCCAGCCGCCATCTTGACTCCTCCGAAGAATCATACGTCACAGACCGTGTGACGTGCGCGTGGAGCTGTCAGGTCGTGTCCGGACATATCTCCACAGTGTGTCCGCTTCCTGTGTAACTTCCCGCCCCACACACGCAAAACGTGACGGTTTACAAACACTGTGAAAAAGGTGAGCAGCGTAATGGTTTGAAACAGTGTGGAGAATGCAAAGCTAACAGCTACATTACTGCTGCCGCTAACTCGGAACTCTTGTTAGCTAAACTAGTTAGCAGAACGAACGGACGTGTGTTTTACCGCTTGTGTCAGGTGGCTGAGCCCGGAACATGTGCGGGAGAACTGCGTGCACGCTGGCTCCCGACGAACTGAGCCGAGCCTGCACCTACAGGAACCGAGGAGGACGGCGGAGACAGCCCGGCTGGAGGGACGGAGATGCGGACAAATACCGACCCTCCTACAACAAGAGCCCGCAGTCCATGAGCCCCGTCCTGCTGTCCCACAAACACTTTGACAAGGTAAACTGTCTCTGCTGTCTGGACTAGAGAGACTAGTCGAGCTGTGGGTTTTGAAAATAAAACTACATGAGTTCATATTGTTTGGGATACTCAGATGAATTAGTGAATTTAAGCAGTTTATGGGTGAAGAACTGGAGTGATGTGTGATGACACACACACTTACACCGTGCATGTTTGCATGTTTCAGAATGCTCCTGTGGATGAGTGTGTGTTGGCTGCCATGAGGTGGGGCCTGGTGCCTGCCTGGTTTAAGGAGAACAACCCGAACAAGATGCAGTACAGCACCAGCAACTGCCGCAGTGAGAACATTTTGGAGAAGAAAACATACAAGGTGACTTATTGGCAAGCTGCCTCCACGGCGTTTGTGCTGCTGCAGGCTTGAAGAGCATCTTTGATGGCATTGTTTTCTCCCCAAGGACCCTCTGGTGAAAGGACAACGCTGTGTTATCCTGGCTGATGGCTTCTATGAGTGGAGGAGGCAGGAGAAAGACAAGCAGCCGTTCTTCATCTACTTTCCTCAGACTCAGAGAACCGGTCAGGAGAAAAAAGAGAATCAGGAGGATTTCTTGAACCCAGCTTCAGAGGAATCTGAGATGGGGTTCTCATCAGGGGAGGCTTCGCAGGGCCTGACAGACGTAAGCAGTGGGGAGTCTAGGAAGGATGAAGAAGCTTCAGCCGAGTGGACTGGATGGAGGTTGCTGACTATAGCTGGTCTGTTTGACTGCTGGACACCTCCAGATGGTGGAGAACCTCTTTACACCTACAGTGTTATCACTGTGAATGCTTCTCCCAACCTGGAAAGCATCCATGACCGGTACGGGTAGCTGCTGTGGAATCTATACTGTACGTTGTGTAATTCAAGCTGGACTTTCCACACAGGTCAGCTCAGTCTAGTTGTCTGAATGTGTTTCAGGATGCCAGCGATCCTTGATGGAGAAGAAGAAGTAAGAAAGTGGCTCGATTTCGGGGAGGTTAAAACTCTAGATGCCTTGAAACTGCTCCAGTCCAAAAACACGTTGACGTTTCACCCGGTGTCATCGCTAGTCAATAACTCACGTAACAACTCTCCGGAGTGTCTTCAGCCTGTGGACGTCAACATCAAAAAGGTACTCGATGTGATGTGGTAGGTTCTTAACTGGACGAGTTCGTTGTCAGTATCTTTTTAACTGCATCATGTTTAAGTTCTTCAGCTCAAGTAGTAGACCAGAGTTGCAATCAGTGTGTCAAAATGACTTTGATGCTTGCTGACTTTTATTTTGAAAGTCAAATTGTTTTATTTTGTTGCCTTAAGTACCTATCCTGAAGCAGGTGCTAACCAGTTTCCTGAAAACCTTAAGAGCAGCAGATGATAGTGAGATGTTAACTAATGAACATAACCCTTGACCTCCAGGAGCCCAAACCGACAGCGAGCAGCAGGATGATGATGAGCTGGCTGACGAAGGCCCCTTCAAAGAGAAAAGAGTCGGACACCTGTGAAAGTGAAGCAGAGCGAGATACAAAGAAAAAGACAGGACCACTTCAGCAGTGGCTTCAAGGCGGCAACAAGAAACCAAGAACCTGAAGGGTGACGTGTGACTGGAAGCTGCAGTATTTTATTAAGTTTCATTTTTATGTTGTGAATGTTAGTAAATGTCACATATACTGTTAGTTCAACATTACACAGAGAATGTCAGAAATAAACAGATTGCTTTCTTCAAGATTTTTATTACCCTTATTACTTGAAACGCAAAGACATTTAGAAACAATGTAGATGCTCTGCATTTATCATATTAATAATCGAATGATGAATGCTGATACCCCGCCCCCCGTTTGCTTCGGTCATAGTTACAGTATGCCAGCTATCTTGTCATCTATAATGCAATTCAAAATTTGAACAGAATACAAACAGTTTTAAGATCTGATTGGTTAAAATAAATGTCAAGCGCTGAAATTGTTTGCCAACACGAGCATCTGGCAGTCAGATATGGAGATTTACAGCACAATGTTTGCCTTCCTCACAGATGACCGAGGTTTGCAAATATACAAAGTTGACGGTAAAAAGAAATGTACTAGCTAACAGTACTGTGTGAATGATGATATGAAAGGATGATCTCTCCAGGACTATCGGGAAGAAGGACATGCTGCCTTGATTTGGTTCATTCCTGCATGAAATGGATCAAGAATAAGAGATAACAAGACAAACCTTCATTTCCTCAACAGTGGGACAGCTGAAATCAAACAGCTGAACTTTGATTCAGATCATCTCCTCAACCTGAGCTGCAGCTGCAGCGATTGTGGCTCTATGATGAGATGTCTGAACAGGTCTTCCGCTGTCAATTAGCAGGATTACCTTCTGAAGAGCCAGTGATCATTTCTTTTTAAGGATGCACGAGGTAACATAAGACTGATGGAAATCAAGTGAAGTTCAACCCACAACAGAAATGAGTAAAATGTGGGGGAGCAGTGTTTCCTTTAGCCATGAAGCAGTGGTGGGCTGTGCGGGGGGGAAAAAAAACAACAACAACCCAAACACCACAGCAAACTGAACTGACTTTAAGATAAAACAAAAAATGATTTTGTTGGAAACAGAGGTCGACCTAATTTATTACCAAATAAAAGCGGTGAGAGCCAAACCTGTTTAATAAAGTGTCAATATACATGCAACTGAACATGTGAGAAGCCCCAACCGCTGCTGACACGACAAAAAAACAAAACATGGGGGAAACACTGCAAAGTCATAAACATCATCCAAGTAAATTCCAACACATTTCCTTTAGGTGTTCTTTGGGTTTAGAGGAGACTGGTATCATAGAAAATGTGTTTTCTGTACATACGGAGGTGGCTGCAGCATGTTTGTGTGTCCTAATGTACGAGTGGGATGCTGCTTGGATGTCGGGCGTAAGGGATGAACACAGTGGGACAGAGGATATATAGACAAGGCAAGACAGGGTGATGAGGGCGATGACGACCCCCTGCAGATCTTCAGAGTCCTCAGCAGCTACAGGTCTCCGCTGAAGGCTTGGCTCGCTCGTTCCTGTCCAGCTTGATTGGCTCCGGGAACTCGTTGTACAACTCCACCTCAGTCTCCTAGAAAACACACGGCGCAGATGAGAGGCCCGACATCTCCGCTTTCACAGGAGACCGCCGTTGCCCTCCTCTTACCTGTTTAAGAGCATTGCGTGCAATAGTCTGGAAGGCCTGCTCCACGTTGATTGCCTCCTTGGCACTGGTTTCAAAATATGGGATGTTGTTCTTGCTCTGACACCAAGCCTGTGCTCGCTTGGTTGTTACCTGAAACACAAAACGACAAACTTATTTCTGACTTACAGGACCCAAAATGTAACACTTGCTGGGTTAAATTGCAGTCAAGTGGGTTTACTTGTCTGTTCTCAAGGTCGATCTTGTTGCCAAGCACCACAAAGGGGAAATTCTCCGGGTCTCGGGGGCTGGCCTGGATCAGGAACTCGTCTCTCCAGCTGTCTAGAGTCTTGAAGGTGTTGGGTGCTGTCACATCGAACACCAGGACGCAGCAGTCTGCTCCACGGTAGAACGCAACCCCTAAAGACTGGAACCTCTCCTGACCGGCTGTGTCCCAGATCTGACACCGAATGAGGAGGGGTTTGACAAGAAGGCTGTGTTCAGCTCACAGTAACTGAATTTGTGTTTAAAAAGGAAATTGTTCAGATTGGTTTCATTTCAGTATGAATGCTTCACACTGTGGTAACACCTTAGGCAGTAAACAAAGAATTCAGCTTTTTGAGACTAAAACCTGCTCTTACCTCAACCATTCTGAACATTTACACGGTTTTGCTTCCTCTAACAATCAAGTGACATATTTAAAAAAAAATAAAAACAACAACAAAAAACTGGCAGGTACACAGAATATCCTGTGACTTAAACACAAGGAAGTAGGTTATTTTTGTTTTCGTTCTACAGTTCGTGCAGTTTCTGGGCTGTGTATCCAGTCTGGACACACCTTAATGATGTGAGGTGAAATGTTTTCATCGAATGACGAAGCAGCAGATTAGTATGTGTCTGCACTGAGCAGGAGGCGGTTTGTCACATGTCAGGTATTTCCTCAAAACGTCCTTTGACATCATGTTAGGGAAATGCTGCCAAACACTGAGCGTCTCCATGTCAACAACTGGAGCTTATAAATTGTTGAGACGTTCCAGATTAACTTAAAAATGCAAAAAAATAAAAAGTAAGATGTGCAATCAGACAGCTTCAGAGAATCTATAGTCACTAAACACACAGTATTCATGTCCAGAGTATCAATCAGATTCAATTAGAATAATGAGTAGATGTCCAGTGTATTGCGGCCAATAATCAATAGTAATACCAGGCTGTCCCTGACAAATATGTTTGTGCGTTTTTTCATTCCTACCTGCATTGTGACAAGTCTGTCGTCCACCATGACTTCTTTTGTCAGGAAGTCAGCACCTATCGTGGCTTTGTACTGGTTACTGAACTTCTTATTCACATACTGGTTCATCAGTGAGGTCTTCCCAACTCTAGAGAGAGGGTCACAATACAGATCACATGAGCGGCAGGAGGCGGGAAACACAGTCATAAACGGATTGGCAAACCTCCAATCAGTCCCTTGAAGTGCAAGTCTGTAAAATTTGGTTTTATTAATTCACGGATGGCCAGTTGAGCACGGGAATAAAATTGATCACACTGAATCAGAACACTTCATTTTAGCTGTTTCTTCCATTTATTTCACTTCATGAGTGCAGAGCAGTACAGACTCAATGCCCCAATGAGGGCTTTGTTTTACAGCGAAATGCAGTTCTTATCATTGTCCAAGCGTCAACAGACTTTGCATGTTTGCTCAGTGTCACTCACCCAGAATCTCCGAGGATGATGACTTTAAGTAGAACTTTCTTCCTTGATGTCATTTTGCCACAACTGTGAAGTCACACACACACACACACACACACACACACACACACACACACACACACACACACACACACACACACACACACACA
>JBBMJM010000008.1:435620-458749 GCA_037832705.1 Centriscus cristatus | reverse complement strand
CCCCCCCCCCCCCCCCCCCCCCCCCCCCCCCCCCCCCCCCCCCCCCCCCCCCCCCCCCCCCCCCCCCCCCCCCGTAGTTCTCAAAGTGATGTCCAATTACATCGACTTGTTGAACAGGAGCCGACAGGTAACTGAGAGCTGTCAACTAACATCAGGACGGGGTGGTCCGTCACACCTGGACCAGTCATCTGGAGTCAACACTCAGTGCCCCCCCCCCCCCCCATGAAGTCACGACAGGTGTGTTTATATATATGTTGTTACTTTTTAGTCCACACGGCGCCATGAAAGATTCTTCTTCATTACGTCATCATGTGTCTCCAGACTTTCAAGTTAATCAAGTTTTTGTTTATATAGACTGAGTATCTTCCTCCTCTCAAAAATATTTAAGGAGAAAGATTTTTTTTAAATCATTGAGCAATTAGAGTAAAAGGACATTTTGAGAATAAAATCCAATTTGATTTTTTCCTCAGAAGTTTATTTCAACTTAATTCTCACAATTTCGACTTTCTTCTTTAAGTGCACATTGAAAAAAAAAAAAAATCTTCCTCCCCTCATATTTTCTCCTTCATGGCCCTAATAATAGTCTTCCATGACTAACAGGAAGTTACCACCCAGGGAAATGAGACTCAACTCACAGAACTGTTCGTGTTGTGCTCAGCGTGCTTGAAGCCCCTGAAGACGTCGGAGCAGGGAAACATCTGAAACACGCGGGGAGCGGGAAGGACTTCTCCAGCGACGCGTCTTTCAGCGGGGAGCACGTGGGACATCGGTCGAGAGGCTCATTGAGTTTGTGGACGGCGCGGTTGAGCTGTGGAGGACGGGGAACGGGCCACAGGGGCAAATCTAATCATGATAAACAGATTCATCCTCGTCTCCGGGGTGCGGTTTCACCTTGTCATGTCTAAAGACCTTGTGTAACACAGGGACAGGTGAGAGCAAACAGGCATGACGACTGTATGCGAGTCTAATTTATTGGCCTGCTGATGCGCTGACGTGCGTGAGGCTGAGCACAGCTCAGGGCGCCGGCCTGGAACAGCCGGCCGTGCACCATTAGGTGCTCACGTCCTGAAGCTGCTGACATTTCAAAAAAACATCCCCAGTCCTCGGACGGACGAGAAAGATTGGACGGCGTCGACATCTTTGGAAAGTTTTCAGGTAGATTTTGATTTTTAAGGCATTTTGTTTTTGTCTGTTTCTTCGTCCTTTATTTTTTTTTAAATTAGAAATTCATCCGCTGAAATAAACACCACAATAAAATGGAGTTTAATAAGAATCAGAAACTGTACAGGTCAGTGTGAGCGCGACGTCAGGAGCAGAAATAAAAAAAAAAAAATAAAACAATCCGAGGTTTGTTTGAAGACGATCCACTGAAATAAATACTGACAGAAATGATGACGTGTTCCGACTGGTCACAGATCAGTTCTAACTCCAAAGCCGTCACAGACGTCGTCACTGAACTCACGCTGAGAAAAGTCATTCCAGTTCCACCTTGTAAACACAGAGTGCAAAGTACGTTACGGCCTGAGGTTCCGCCTGTGATCCCACAGTGACAGTCCCGTGCGCAGCGAGCGTCGTGGTTCGGGACAGGAGCAAACATTTACACACCACCGAGAAAGTTCATGCAAACTGTCTCCAGAGTCGTGTCAGGTGACTCTGAGCAGACGGGCGACAACTTCCATCCTCGCCATCGTCACACATTCGAAACCGTTTAAAAGTGACAGAGTGGCACGTTGAAAACACGCCACTGTGGTCACGTGACCTGAGGACACTGACACGGGAGAGGGGGTCAGGATCCCCAGAGGACGCCCCGGCGATGGCCCACCCCCCCAACCCTCTCCTCTCTGGTATTGTCATTTTTATGAATACATGTATGAATGAATGAACTGCCCCCACCTACAGGTTCCTCACGGGTCTTAATATGGCCCCTGAGCGTCCTGGGCGGTCTCTGCCGCCCCCGCCCCCGCCTGGGGGCCCGTCTCAGCCAGAGCCTCGGGGGCACCGTGCTCGTCGGCCGTCGTCTGCACATCGACCATGGACATGCCGGCCTGGTCCGTCCTCTCCACCTTCTCTGGCGCCTGCTCCGGGGGTCTTGCAGCCTTCTCCTTCTCCAGCATTTTATAGTTGTACATGTTCATAACGAAGAGGAAGACCCCCGCCGCCAGAATCACCGAGCCGCACATGAAGTACAGGTACCTGTAGTCGTCGAATATGTCCACCAGGAGCGCTGTGGAGACACGACGGGGAACCGTCAGACAGACACACACCTTCATACTGCATGTACGGGATTGTTTTCATCGCAGCACTTTTCAAGGTGACGAGTACAACCTGTGTGTGTGTGTGTGTGTGTGTGTGTGTGTGTCAGTCGGCCAATTTAAAAAGAGCCGTGTTGGAAATGACAGCGTGCCATTACACCCTCCTGGCTCTCGCTGCATCTCGGGGAGGCAATTTGGACGGCTGCTACCAAAACGAATCAGAGAGGAGGGGAGAGGAGGGGGGAGAGACCCCTGCTCAGAGCCGTAAATATCGAGCCCAAGTCTGCAGGAAAGTGACAAATGTGCTTTAGATCAGATTTAAGCCTCCAGGTTTTCAGCGACCCCACCAGCCCCCCACCGGCCCCCTCACCCTTCGCTTCCAGACACGGATCGATGCTCCCGGCGTGTACGGCGGTCTATCTGTCCCACTTACTGGATTCCAATCCCTCTTTAACACCTTTTAGACAGCAAAGTAGTGGGGTTTTTTAAATGAACTTCTTCCTAATTGTGACTTCCGTGTGTTATTTAGCGCTGCGGGATAAATCCAATCTGTTATAAGAACATAAACTTATCTGATAAACGGCAACAATCTACTAGAGGAAATACTTTGTCGTTACTCAACATTGAACGCGGTCTGTTTCTGTTCCATGTTAATAAATGTAGAAAAAAATATATAGTTTATATATAGTTTGGGTTTGTTATGGTCGTGTTCTTATTCCGTTCTTCACATCGGGCCGGTCGGATGTCGACTGAATGACCTAACGGACGTTCGTCGGAGCCCCGTCGACCCCGGTGGGTGTTTGAGGGTGTTTAAGTGCAGTTACGGGCCGTGTTTACGACGACGGTTTGGATAATGATGTGTGCGAGCGTGTACTTGGCCGGGAGGAGTTTTAATTTGCATTTGGATGAAATCACAACGGCGAGTCTCGTCTGATTGATTGAACTCATCTGGTGAATGTACGCCGACGACCATCGCCCTCATTACGACGGCCCTTGATTGACTCGGCAGTAATTAAGTCCATCTGGCACAGTCACCTCTTTTTTAATGTATTCACGGCTTAATTATGGCCCAGGTACAGAACTTTAATGACGGGAGTTTGAACCGAGCGTCATTAAACACCCAAAGCAAAAGGCTAATTACCCCGACCCCCCCCTCCCATCCACCTAATTGGTTTGACCCACAGCAGACTGGTTCAGGGGGATGTAATGATTGTGCCCTCTGGAGGAGAGCGGAAGTTGTGCACGGAGGCAGTTATTTACCCCATTAAAACGAGCGCCCGCAGAACAGGGTCGCACCAGACAAACTTGGGGTGGAGGCGCGGGGGGAGGGGGGGGGACATACATTTCCACCTCATTAAAACTGAAGTTGGGGGGGGGCAGAGATTTGTCAGTCGGGGGTTCGTGCAGTGGGTTTAGTCATTTGTTTGTTTTATTTCTACTTTAGAGACTCTTCAGTGACTCAGCGAGAACACAAGGCTCCGTGCATTTGTTTGGGACTGAGCAAACGTGTTTCAGGTTAAATGGGTCTGAACGTCTGGGAGAAACTTTGACCTTTGATTCTCATGGAAATGTCACCAGAGATTTGGCTGAATTCTCTGATGGATTCCTTTGGTTCGTTCCTTTGACACGGGGGCCTCGTCTCGCCGTCAACACTGTAAGCTGTGATTGTTGCTTTGGTTGATGAGAAAGGAGCAGGAACAGTTCGCTGATGGACTCTGAGCAGCTCCAACACACTGGGACTTCAACTGGTCCTTTTTTTCTCTGCTGATAACAAATTGCAGCCCAATAACTCCCATTTCTCCCAGCGGTTCCTTTTGCAGAGTTGTTTTTTTACTTGGGGTATTGGGAGGGGGGGGGCAGCATCAGCACCAATCTTTAAAAAAAGGTGAAGACCTGGCAATAGAGAACAATATACTTCTGATTCCACGGTTATTTAGAGCGTGAAGGAGGTTTGAGATGAAAAGGTCCTGGAGGAACCTGTTTATCTTTTTATCTACTATTCCATGAAGAAAACGGAGATCGAAAGTTCTAAAATAATCCAACAACAACCTCATTACTGGACTTATCTGTCATTTTTTCTTCAAACATGACTCAGCGACCCTTCTTTCTTATGGTTTGATGATTGTATTAATCCTCTATCTCTCCGTCTTTCTATACCTCTTCCACTGCGTGTGAGAACCCCCCCCCCACACACACACACACACACACACAACCAGTGTCATTGTCCCAGTGTACAATACAGTGGAATCGTTTGGATTCTGATGAGGTTGATACGAGGGGAGATGTTCTAATTAGTGTGAAACATTTGTAACAAGATTCACCTGATATGAAAAGAACGTCTCGCTGGGATCACATCACCTGCCTGTAGATGGAGGGGGGGGGTCGAATTTTACAACTATTCCATCCACTTTGCTGCCATTTGTAATGAATCTAATGACACAGACATGTGGTGCTAAAGTCACCACACAGATATTTACTCAGTTTCATATTGAAAAGGTCCTTTGACTCCATGAGAACGCTGCTACCCCTGGGAGGACAGCCGGGACCGCCGAGGGTCTGACAGCTGCGTCGATGGTTTATCGTCCCGCTGGAACGAGTGTACGCAGGGTGAATAAAGACTTCGCTGTCTTGTCCCTCATGTTTCCTGTTTCCAGAGGTGGACTCCGTCAGGGTGTGTCCTCACCTACCCGATTGAGACCCCCCCCCGCGGTGAAATCCCTGAGTCGGTTAGTAGTGGAGACGGTCCATGTTTGATCGGAGAAATATTCACAACTTATTTCCCATCGCGATAAATAAGTTACTGTGACATCACGACTGGTGGGTACGAGGTGGGTTTTCCTACTGTTGGTATGTTCTTCATGCTGCTGCTAACCCTAACCCCCTTTGCCCCCCCGTACCTGCGGCAGGTGGTCCCAGCAGCAAGGGGAAGCACTCGATGATGGTGACCAGTCCGACAGCGCTGGGGAAGCGTTCACCTCCCATCAGGTCCATCAGGCACTCAAAGATCAGGGCGAAGACCATCCCGAAACTGAGGCCAAAAAACACGGCATAGACCACCAGGAAGGGGAAGCTGGTGATCAGCGTGCAAAACAGGTGGCACGCGCCGTTCAGAGCCACGGCGAAGCTGAAGAAGTACTGCACCCGGGGCCGCACCAGCTTGCTGTTGGCTACCACGCCGGTGCTGGGCCGAACAAACATGTCCACCAGGCCCATGATGGAGAGCAGATAGGCTGCCGAGTACTCGTCCACCCCGTGTGTGATGGCGTAGGCGGGCAGGAACACGATGGGCGCGTAGGCACCGAACATGAAGAGGACGTTTCCAATCAGGTAGATGATGAAGCCTCGGTCCTTGAAACAGGACAAATCAAACAAGCGCGTTGCCGTTTTCATGCAGCCTCTTTTCGTCTGAGAGTTGCCGTTAATTGGCTGTTGCTCCACCGTCTTCCTTTCTCCCTCAGCGGGGGGAGGTGGAGTTGAAGGAAGGGGTCTCATCAGCGCCCCGGCGACACAGCAGTTGAGCATCAGAGCGCTGAGGATGAGGAAACTTCCTCTCCAGCCAAAGTTGTTCAGTAGGAATTGGTTCAAAGGGGCCACGGCGCACAGAAACACGGGACTCCCCGCCATCGCTAGCCCGTTGGCTAACGGACGCTTGGCGAGGAAATACTTGCTGATGATGGTGAGGGATGCGTTCATGTTCAACGCCAGACCCAAACCTGTACGGAGACAGACAACACGGTCACGTTCCACAGAATCCCTCCGGACCTACTTTGAACCTACGATCTGCTCTGCACACACAGCAAGTTAGTTTTTACTTCTAAGTTGTGGTGTAACAATGACCAAAGCATCAAGTACAAGTTTATATCTGTATATATATATATATATATATATTCATGTGCATGATTCAACTCTAGAACATTAGTTTTAGGACATCGGTGGTAGCAGATGAGGAGAAAGACCAGTTCGGAGGCTCCCTGAGACTTCCAGCCATTCCTGCTTCTGACAGTTAACCTCTGCTGGTCAATGGGGTGTAAAGTCCTTCTACACTCCGGGTTGTCGAGGGAGGGGGCCCCAGCTAGTCCTCACGTCGGATGTGGACATCACCCCCACGTGTCTGATAACACTGGAGATGCCATCACACGACTGTCTCCAGTGAAAGGCTGCAACTACCCATTAATCCTGTTGTCTATGGACTTGTGTTCTCTTGAACCAAACTTACCCCGCTGTAGCGTTTGTTACCAAGCTCCTTCCATGATTTTCACTAGCATATGATTTCAAACGAGGCCTCGAACGTACGTGACGATCCAGCAGCTGTTTAACGACTGCTGAGCCTCACAGAGTTTGTATTTAACGTGTTTCACTGGTTTATTATCAGCAAGATGTTCCCAAACATTGGGATCTTGGCGTCCTGTGCGTTCTTCTTCTCCGTTTCCCTGCAGGATGTAAACAGCCAGTGATACTTCCTGCAGGTCACTGCAGTCACAGGTGAGCCCGACGCGGCTGCTGCGTGATAAACAGTAACACGACGCGTCTGCGGACTTTGTTGTGGAATCAATGATGTTGCAGCCCTACTGCAGCGTTCTGTCTCAACAGGAGTTTCATCATGAGCCATGTGTGAAACTGATGACGTCAGCCTGGAGGACAATCTCCACTCAGTGTTTGTCCTAGGGTGCCGCTCGGCCTCATGAGGACAAACACCGGTCAAAGGTGCACGCAGTGGAACCAAAGTATCCGCTCTGCAAAGGAAACTCTCTGTGGCAGTGGAGGACGTGACACTCGGTGTCGGACCCTCAGATCGACTCACATATCCCCACAGGAGAAGTCCTGTACTGTCAACAACCGACGGTAAAGTACATGATGAAACGGTGACAATTCACCACTGACATCTCATGACGACAGAAACCCAACATTCTTCACATGAGAGCCTCGAGCCTGTGTGTCAGTGCATTAGGGGATGGGGGAGCAGATGTGCACACGCTTGCCCCCCCAGGTACCAAACGTGGCCGAACCCCCTGTCTAATCCTTTACAACTGTCCTTGGCGGGTTAATGAGTCTCTCAGGGGAGCGAGGAGCCCCCATGTGCCACCCCTGACAGGAGCCTACAGAAGAATACAGGGGGCCGCAGCAGACCACAGGGACGGATCTGTCCTTAATTACCACCCTGGTCCCCTCGGTGCTCCAACTCCACCCCAGGAGGTGAATCAAAGAAAAGAAGACGCAGACCGACGACCTCCCATCCCCAGTGTGGCTCATCCAGGGCGGATGGTCAACAAGGACCCACCAGGGATCCGTGCGTCATTCCTTTGAGGATTTGTTGGAGCAGAAGGTAAAAAAAGAAGCTTCAAACCCCAGCTCCTTACCGGGAACCAAGTCCTTTTTTAAACCATCACACGCCAAAGGTGTCACACGCTGACGACGGCACTGTTAATGAACCACGACGCATCTGACTACGGTACCGTCAGCTCGGCCTACACGCAACAGGAGGTTTGATCTCCTGCAGTGACGTTTTTACAGACTGGACAGACAATGAGCTGGCTGTGACACACACCGAACACATTTCACCACAGGTACACGAGCATTTGTTGGTGCTTGAGGTCTTCAGTTTGAGCCATTGCTTCAACGACTCCATGTTTTGGATTATTGACCGTTACAGGTAGAAGAGAAATCCAAGTACTGTACCGGCGATGACTCCAACGCAAATGTAGAGGTAAATGATGGAGGTCGCAAAAGAGGCGATCACCATGGAGACGGTACACATCAGTCCGCCGAGCATGACAACCGGCCGACTTCCGAAGCGATTGACCATCACACTGCTCAACGGTCCTGCAAAGAAGAAATCAGAAGAGTAGAGAGCGTCAGAAGTTACATTTTAGTTTTACTGGTATATATGATCCATTGTCAGCACCAAGGATGTGGGGATCCGTCCACCACGGAGGCAGCGTGCGCTAGGACAACAAGGACTTTACCTCCACACTTCTGCCGCCCTTGTTAAAAACTCAGTGATCAATCAGCAATTAAACACTCTTTTATATGCTGTCACCCCTCCCTGTACATACAAGAGTGACACCACAGCGAACCATGATAATTTATACATATATATACATATATGATATATGTCATCGGTCTCATTTCATATTCAATGGGAAACACATCCATCAACGGACTTTGGACGCTGCAACAGTTAGAATGAACCACTCTCGTCGATTCAATTGAAGGAAATGCAACTGTATGGACCTTACACCCCTCCTCCCCCCATTCCCCCCACCCCAAACTACTACAACAACATTTTCTGCCTGTTTGATGTGACTGCGCTTTCACGGCCGTCAATACGGCCCACATCCCTGGCAGAGACGCCCTGAGACTGGTGAAAGAAGAAAAAAGGTGGCATTGAAATGACAATAACAAATTATAAATACGATTGTTCTGGCCTTTAAAGCCACTCTGAAAATAAAACTAAACCTCCACCCCGGTGTTTAACCAGCTTCTCGCCGGGGTCAGCGTCCCTGCGGCTGCATCACAATAGGGCGATTCTTCGACGCATTTCCACTTTCCTCGTGACTTTATCATTTGGACTTCTCAAGTCAAAGGTTTTGTGAAGAGGCTGTCATGTCTCTCCCCTGGGGGGTCTGGTGTCAGGCCCCAGTGTGCTGAACCCTCCTCTGATATATTCCTCCTGTCTCTCTTCTCCACCGGGTGACATTGCTGAGGCCTTGCCAAGGACAATATGATGAAGCCCCGTGCCGGAGCCACAATGGCGGCAAATATTTCACCGGTTCGGCTCTTTCAGTGGAGCTCAGGTGAGTCACAGGCCCCGTGGTCACGTAACCTTGAAAACAGCTACTGATTCAGAGCCTCAACGGGATCTGATCAGTCATCCAAACAGACAACACCAGCATCAAATCACTCCCCCCCCAACACACCAGAACTCTGGAGAATTTTCCTAAAGTCAGAGTTCATACATGTGAAAAACTGAAGATATTTGTTGGATTTTCGTTGTCCGTTTACGAGTGTTTTCGGACCCCCTGCCCCCCCATGTGTGTCTTGTGTTCCAATAAGTCATCGTCAAATGCAGTTGGGAGACTGTATAAGATATTTTTTTGTATTCAGCACCTACAAAGAAAGACAAACCACGTCAGCTGTATATAACAGATCGTGTTCACTGTGTAAACAAGCGGGGAGGGGGAGCGGGGGGAGGGCAGTTCCTATAAGACAAGGAACAACTACTGCCACTTTGTGTGCTGCAGCGATCCGACGGGCCCAGGGCAGTTTGCTGCTACCACAAACCACACTCTGCACACGTCTCGGAGATCCCATAGGTCTTCACACGATAAGGCGCGGATGCTATGGAGAGAGGGAGCACTGTGGCTAACCCGTGACTCTACCTGATGGGATAGCAAACAGAGCAACGTATGCTAACAACATTCCCCTCGTTACAGACAATTTCAGCGGTTGCCTTCAGGCATGTGAAGCCAGTTTATCCATTACGGATTTGGTCTAAATTGTGTGCACAGTCGTTTCCTTTGTAGAATGAGTACTTCTCTCCCGTGACCTGCGTAACTGACACTCACCATGATGCTGCCATATTGTGTACAACTATATTGTTGGATGACTATAGACGCCCGCTACCGGAGCAGCCTGTGTGTTACAGAGACACATTTTGGATACGTGACAACACAGAACGTTATTGACGACGTGTTCCTAAACTGAAGAGTTGCCACCAAAAGCAGAGAACAGGGGACGGACGCGGCCCCTACTGACAAACAAAAAGAGCTCGAATCGTCCCAAAGCCTGACAGTCACAGCGGTTCCGCTTGATGGACTGAAGCAGGCAAACGTGTGTCAACAGCCAGTTGTCAGTGTGTTTGAGAGTGAGACAGACAGACCAGGTCCTGTGGATCAATGTGCAGGGACCCAAGATTTGACTGATTTCACATACTTCAAAGCAAAGATCAAACACCTCAGCAATGAAACAGCTCAGTTCCTGGAGGACAGATGTTCTCCTGTTAATGGGACGAACAGTTTGTCCATGTCACTGCGTCCTTCCCTTTGTTAAACCGATAACAAGTATGAGACGCGATCCAATCCGCGGCTCCTGAACTCTCCCTTCCTGATCTCAAGGGACCGGTCATGTGACAGTGGATAATGACTTCCTCTTTTCCCCAATCATGCCGAAGCAATTGTGAGACTAATGCAGTAATTTCCCTGACGAAAGATTCGGAGTGAGTCAACTCACCACCGCCATACATGGAGGCTAGCATGATGGAGGTGATCCATGCTATGGCGCTGTAGCTAGTGTGCAAGTCCTCCTGAATCCCCGTGAAGAATATAGAGAGGACTTTGGGTGTCGAGTAGGCAAAGCCGAGGGAAATATGGGCTCCGATCACCACCATCCAGCCCCAGCCGCCATCCAGGGGTTTGCAGGCCAGCCCGGCGTTCTGTGCAGAGGTCATGTTCCTGTTCAAACACACACAACCTGAGAGTTAGTAACAGAAAGAAAAAAACAATGTGTACTCAGTCAAATGTTGGCACATTTTATACAGTACTCGTCGTACCTTCATTTGCTCTCATCTAAACACCTGTAAGGAACGGGGCTGTGAAAACCACCACAGCTACAAATTCCATCCAGTATATATTTTAAAAAAAAACGTGTCTCACAGTAAGAACAAGTGTTCAAAATGTATTTGTGAAAAGTAAAATGAACATTAGTAAGTCATGTAACGCAGCAGATGCTTCAATACATGTTAATCGGTTATCTGATGCTGTTTGCTCGCGATGGTTATAACCACAGGAGACAGATGGAGGTGTGAGATCATCACACCAGTTATAGACAAACAGTGGAGAACAGCAGGAGACCGCGGGCTCCGGCAGTAAACCCCCTCTACGTCAGCATTCTGTGGTCGCCAGTTGATAGGGACAGTTGACAGAGCATCGACACCACAAACTTAAGTGCGCAGCAAACATATGACACATGACAGATGAAATACATAAAAAGGAAGTTCCTCCAAATGTCCGATTTTCTCTTATAAAAAAACAGCGTATTTACTTGGGTTTGAATTTGGCCTTACAAAGTCCTGGTGTAGTGTTTACGCACACTGGTGAAACAGCGTAAAACTGGCAAAACTAGGACAAAATGTGTAGTTGTTGAAAATAGAGAAAAAAAAAGGTTGAATGATTCGCCCGCGCTGAACCGCGCCAGCATGCACTCACACGTGGACAGCTGTCGTCATCACAGCGTATAGAGCATTCCAGTTTGTAAAGTTAGAACAGTAAATCCCACAAAGTTTTCTGTCTGTTTTTATAAAGTTGTGGAGTTAGTCAGTCTCACCGTTCTGTGAGCGGCCCGGCAGCTTCCTCCGCTTCACGTCCTCAAAACCGCCCGGCTTCTCCTCTGTGCTACGGCTGGTCACGTGACTCGGGCGGCTGTTCCGCCTGTTGCAGCCGACATCTGCCAACAGCGGTCTGCCGTGACGTCACTCACCGCCGTTCAACAGGATAAAAACACACAGTGGTGCTGGATATCACTTTCAGTTAAGTTTTATTTTCAAATTTCAAATGTGCAATGTGAATTTCACAGTTGAGCTCGACCAACACTATAACCCGCAACCAAAACAGACAAAAAGGAGCAAAGTAAAACATGAAGGTAGCATGAAAAACATCATGAAGTAGCACCCATCAGCGATGCATAAAGACGTCCACAAATGAGTTCCATAGCTTGTTGTATTACATGACTGGTGACTGAAACCCGACGATGTAAACTGTAATGCATATTACTGGTGAAATGTTACAAAGAAATACTACTGTACTACAGAAGGTAGAGGAGGGGGGATTAAAATCACTCATGCGTGTCTTTTGTTTTCCCTCAGAGCAAGAGTACCCTACAATAACTAAATTAGATACAGGAAGAAAAAAAAAAATACAGACAAAAAGAAATCACATCTATTTTTCAAGTTACCAAAGAAACTGAACTTTAAAAACTGTGCAAGTACAGCAAACCTATAGTACAGTATATTACACGTAACAAAAACATTTAAATACAGTACTGTGTTTCAGTAGAAATCCTGAGTGTTCCGTTTCTCAAAGGGCCGTCGGTGGACGTGTGGATGGAGCGCAAACCTTTTTTCTCTGTGTGTCGCCTCGGTGGCACTGTGACAGATCTATCGTGTTCACACGTCCTTTATAAATGGGACCCCATTGTATGCAAGTCCTAGATTATTGCAATCTTTTCTGAACCTTCTGGGAGGGGGGGGGCACTCTGTTTAGGATAACACACAAGTGAAATGTGTAGTGCAAAGATGACACGGGGACCTGCATGAGAAAATTAATGGCATTAAAAATGTCAACACTCTGACAGGAAACGCCACTCAGTGGTGTTATTACTTCTTCTATACAAGATTGTCCAAAAAAAGAAAGACAAGCAGCACCGACGGCGTGTCTGTGTGACGGCGTGCAGAGATTCACCGCCACCCTCTCAGTCAGAGGGGCGCTCCGTAAAGTTTGCACTTCAGGACTGTTGAAGTGAAGAGTGGGGTCATCGCGACACGTGAGTTTAAACCTTTACACATATTCTTCATCAGGAGGAACAGGTTGTGATTTGGATGCCCCCTCTTTTTTTGCCCCCAGCCACAGGCACATTGGCATCTCAAACGACCTGCACTGAACGACACCGCTTCGAGCCGACACCAAAGCACACGCAGCAAGTCACGCACGTCTACTACGAGTTGAATAAAGCGATGTCGCCTAATCACAGTCCCATGAATTATTGCTACCACACAGTTCTCTCTGGACGACGCTTAGATCCGCTGGAACAACGCGTCAGACGCTCTCTCTGAACTCAAACGAGGAAGGCTCTCGGCCGTTTCGAAACGAGAAGAATCGCATTCTGAAGCGGCGAACTGAGCTTTTCACAGTTGCTTCATCAACACGACAGCTTGAATTGTCCATTTGCTCTCCTACTCCAAAAACTGACATTTCTGAGGTAAGCATGTTAGTTGGTCTGAACTTCCCACGTAGTGTTGCCCCAAACTTGACTGTTCTTATTTCTCCAATGTGGAGAGTGCGTATTCCACCGACTTCCTTTTACCTTCGCATGAGACGCGCAGTAGATGCCAACTCACCAGAGGGCAGGAGGGACCAGGGTGCCCCCGGTGGCCCCCCCCACCCCCATACACCTGGAATCGCAAAGAAAATGTAAAAATAGCTCCGAAAGCCACACATAGTGTACTGTTTGACACACTGACGGCTGTGAGGGAAGAGCAGGGACATACAAATATCATACACTCAAAGAAACAAAACAAAAACACAAGGGTAATATAAATCACAAGCACACATCAAATAAAGTCACATGTAAAAAACAAAACAAAAAAAAAAGCTGCTGAGACTTGAGCACAGAATTGTGGGGGGGTGGGAGGGACTCAAGAGCCAGCAAACTACAAATGAGCTCAGGTACTCGTATTACCCGTATGAATATGTAGTTTATATAGTTATTATCTATATATATTTTCACGTTATGCTGACATGTGGCATCCACATCTCTAGAGGGCACTTGACTTCTCAACACCCTCACACACATGCATTAGTAAAAATCCTCACTTTATGTGTATCTAAAACAAAATTACAACAGCATGGCTCAACGACAAGCAAAAAAAAAAATAGTATAATTGCACTTATGATTCATTGTACGGATTTCTTAAGCAAGCATCAGTGTGGGTAGTCGGTGCTGTACGAAAAGAAAAATACTGCAATCTTAAAAAGCACCCCCCCCATTTTGATCATGTTAAACCAAAGTTTGAACGGCTTAAGACTTATCCCCATAAAAAAAAAAAAAGGTCCTTGTGGCGTAAACCCAAGGAAACACCAGGCACACGGCGGGCAGGACCACGCTACACCCCCTGCCACTCGGATTGGGTTCACAAAACGTGCAGGCTCAAAGCACTTTCTGTAGACATTGTGGGTAAAGTTTGGCCACCACACATTCAAAATGGCGGCCCAGATCCCAGAGGCGGTCTGGTGTCTCGTAGACTTTGGTCCATACGTCTGCCTCGTCGTCGTACTGGTAAAGGGAGTTCTTACGGCTGGTACGAAACACGTGCTCCTCCACCATGACCTGCGTGGCCCGTACAAACAGGTGCAGCTTGCCCTGCAGCAACATGGCCTTAATGTAGGGGCTGGTGGCCTGGTCGAAGGGCAGGTCTCGCTTACGACCCCACGTATTCTTTTCAATGTCATACACCTCCACCGTGAAGGTGCGTTGGTGGTTCCTGCAGATTCCGGCAATGTAGTAAATGCAGTTCTTATGGAGGGCCGCCAGGCCCTGACTCCGAGGGACGCTCATCGGGGCAAGGTGGCTCCAATAGTCCTTACGGGGGTCGAAGCAGAAGAAATATTCACCTGTGGCAAAACAAAGAAAGCTCATTCAGTCGTCAGCTTTCACAAATCAGGACAAAAAGGCCGTCAAATGTCTCGATAGATAAATATAAGAGTCTTATTCCATAATTACTTCTGACTGTTTTTGTCATCACTTCTCCAGACCATTAGTGATCAGCGCACCAAAACCGATTTTAGTTATTGAGCCTGTTGATGTTGCGTTTGTCATATTAAATTAACAAATTACTGTAAGTTCACTGTCCGTGTGTGTGTGTGTGTGTGTGTCAGCAGTTACTTAAAAACTGCTGACACTAGGCGTAAAATCGGATCCTTCACGACCCCGTCCGTAACTCACCTTGGAGAACATAGATGCGGTCTCTGTACTCCACAGCACTGTGAAACTCCATGGCCACCGGCATGGGATTCACTGCGGTCCAGCAGTTGTCTCTAGCGTCGTAGCATTCGACAGACTTTAATGCGTTTCGGCCGTCGCCTTCGTACACTCTGCCTCCCAGTGCGTAAAGTTTCCCGCAGCAGTGCACAAGCCTGCAGCCAATCCTTGCCCTCAGCAGAGGTGCACGTGGGAGCCACCGGTTGCCTGCGTGTTCATACTGCCAAAAGTCACTCTCTGCCCGATGGTCTATGCACACCTCACTGTTGCTCGGACGGTAGCCCCCGGCGATGTAGATGTCATTCTCAGAGGACACCAAGATACCAACCTCTCTGAGATCATTCGGTGGTTTACAGAGCTTGAACACCCGTCCTGTGGCTGTGTCTAGGCAAGGAACCGTCTGCTTCTTCCCTGAGTGTTTATGAGCGGCATCAAAACAGATGACCATCTCAGAAGCAGTCATTCCCAGGCGCTGGGGGCAGCCATTGGTGCCAGTGATGCGAGCTTTGGACTCAGCAGGGTCTTTAGACAGGGACAGGGCACAAGCAAAGGGAGCAGGTATCCGACTGAGGAAGGTATCATCCAGCAAAGGGAGACGGATGCATTGAGAAAAAACCTCTGGAAGGTGGGCCTCACGGCCAGGCAGGTCGTGCTCCAGCCAGCGGACTATGCTCTCATAGACATGTTCTTCCTTCTCCACGTTGAGGTCATCGTTGTTCAAAATGCTGACCAGCTGCTCCTTGGTCATCTGGAGGAACTCTTGCTCCCATGAAACACACAAAAACTACCCCAAAGACACAAGAGTTTCTCTTAGTAGAGGCCCAACACACTGGTCACAAAAAAAACAAAAAACAAACCCAGAGTCACAACTCAAATACCAATCATAGGCTCATATTTAACTGACCTTCTTACGGATGTAGTCCTGTGAACGTTCCCGCAGCTCCTGGTGCCCGTAAGCATCTGCAAACATGTAGACCCCTATACAGTTCTGGGGGTCCAGCCTGCTGATCATGAACTGGGCACACTGATCCTGTAGAGCAGGAATCTGGAAAATGCTGGCTGCAGTGAAAAGGGCCTGGACATTTGACTCAGAAAGCGTCACCCTGGACGTGTAGGCATAGTCTAAGACGAGGTGCATAGATTCCGATTCCACCCCAACAATTTTCACCTCACGCTGGCTGCTCTCTGTAAGGCCACTGGTGAACATGGACCTGTCAGCACAAAACAAACCAGGAAAAACGTCTTATTTACACAATAACCATACTAGAACATTTTGACACCTAAGTTGTATCACAATAACAATTATCGTTTTTTGTATTTAAGTTGTAAAAATACAAAAAACGTGCATATTTCCTACCTAAAATATGGGCTGATTGCAGCAAGGACATTTCGGTGACATGAGAACGTCTTGCCATGGTCCACCTCGACAACAATGTCTGTGAGCTGTGCTTCATCATACAAGGCTTTGAGCTGCTGAAGGATGTTACAGGCGTGGACAGCATCTACCCCGTTATAGTTGGTGCTTGGAGGCGTCCCATTTTGTACTTGTAACAGCTTCCCTACCTCTGAAAAACACAGGACAAAATCGGTATCGGTTCATTTTTGAAGAAAAAACACAAGTGATGATACAGTGTAAAAATTGTGATAAATTCTAATACGGTATTGTAGTCAGTCTGATGAGGTACACAATCAGATGGATGCTAAATGGAACCCTGTCATACATTTGAACAAACCACACAGTGAGCAGAGTCTTGCCAATGAATGCTGCTTCTTACAAATAATTATTTTCATTGACATCATTTAACTGTTGTGTGTCTGACTTTGGACCACTGTTTGTGAAATGTCACCAAATTACTTATTCAGAAAACGTATTAAGAGATGGCAAAACGGCCTTCCTGCGCTTCTGTGAGAGTTCCTGCTTCGTAGGTTCACGTATCACACGTGTTAAGAGTCATACAGGTGGCAGAAAAGTTTGCGTATATAACAGCACTGTTTCACTGAGAAGCGTGTGCTTTTGGATGTTGGACACAGCGTTTCTAAAGACCAACGTTACACACTGACAGGACAAAGAGTCGCAATTAGTGAAATACTGTTTCACCAGATAGTAGCTAGCTTGCTAATATCATTGACCGGTGTTTGCATTTCCTATATAATGTGCTCATGTACGTTGAAAGACAACTATCAAACTATGCTCAAAATAGTACGTAGGCAAAGTTGTCCAGACGGTAACTTGTTACATACACCACGGATGTGGTAATGATATTAGCGGCTGCGTTAGCCGACAGGCACGCTCAACTTTTAGCAGAAGGCTAGTCAACAAGCTAATGTTAGCAAGCCGTCTTTTACACAACACAGCAAGATAAAGGGGAACTTAAACCTGAAATACTCTCAGATCTCTCCGTACCGACTAACTGAAACATGATAACAGTCACGACACGCTCGGTTGTGTTAATAACGAAGGTAGGTACTAAGCCGACAACTTCTGAAACCTTTGTTTCTTGTTATGAACAAGTGTTTACACGATCAGCTGTGTCTAGCGAGCTGCCGAAAGTTAGCCGGACTGCTAGCGTTAGCGTCACAGCCAAGCTAACGATAGCCAACACTTTTGAGGACTCATTTAGAGCTTGACCTTTTTAAAACAGACTGTACGTAGCTATCGTCTTCATTGGTCCGGAAGAACATACACCCCGAT
Source organism: Centriscus cristatus (assembly GCA_037832705.1). NCBI lineage: Eukaryota > Metazoa > Chordata > Actinopteri > Syngnathiformes > Centriscidae > Centriscus > Centriscus cristatus. Next base: position 441,055 of record JBBMJM010000008.1, on the reverse strand, counting down.
CACACAATCTCGCAAATTATAACTAACAACGCGTTACATACAACCGATTAGTTGAAATAGCAATGCAGATTTTGCTAACCTCCACTGGCAGCCATTCTCTCCAGTCTGTCTCGGGGCAGACCGAAAAAAACGTCAATGAGGGCAAAGCGGAGCCCCGGAAACAAGGAACAGCCAATCAGCAGTGAAGCACAGATCTGTTGACCAATCAGATTGCTTTCTTCTCAGAAAGGAAAAAAGTTCATAACTGTAAGAGCTAATGGTTCTCAGGAGCAGAATCACACATATACACACGGTACCCAATCCACTTTAAAACAATCAATGATCTTTCAAAGCCATTTCTTAATAGTTATCCAACTGTAAAACCAATGATACGAGAAACTGATATGACTTATGTTAATTCCTGATGAACGGGATACTTACTTTTCCTACTTTAATTTTCTCATTGCTTCCCAGACACCACAGTTCACTGGACTTTCATATTATTCCGCAGCCAGAACCGGGGCAAGCAGAAGATTACAAATGAATGAATGAATGTTTACAGCTTAAATGCCTATAAGGAGCTTTACTATATAGTGTTTTGTTGTTGTTGGGTTGTAAGCTGCTTTAACAACTTTTACTTCCACTAATTTTGAAATTCCCCAAGGAATGTATTGCATGTAGGCCATTGTCTTCTTTGGCAGAGATCAAAATGGCCTAAAACTGCTCCAAGGAATCCGCAAGGAACGACGGCACTATTATCCAGAGGCACCACAGACATAATTCAAACCACTATTAGTCTCTTGTTTCTCACCCCAAAGGTCAAAGGATTTTTCTCTGAGACGATTCATCACTAGAAAGGATCAGCATGCAAACTGTGACAGCAACTACCGTAGATGCAAACTCTTCTACTGTCTTTTGCTTTCACCCTGATGGGAAACAGAAGTTCAAGAACGAGACTTTGCAGGGATTTTGGAAAAGAGGAGTGCTGAGAGATCTAAATACGGCAAAAGCACACAAAATGGTTAAAAAACATTGCCATTAATGAGGATGGAATTGAAATAACATGCAAGGATTGTCCATCATTGTCTTAAAGGTCTAAAATATTTTCCAGAAATACTCAGAAAACCTTTTTTGTAGTCCTCCCAGGAGACATGATCCACATTAAGAAAGACAGTGTACGTGTTTACACACAAGACACAGCAGCTTATCTTCATAGATCAATTAAATCGCTCCACATGCCTACCGGATCTGTCAGGATTTAATGGTAATAGATATTCACAGATCCACAAATTGGTTTGCTTTTTTTTAGTCACTGTATATTGCAAATATAGTGAGACAACCAAACAAGAAAATGTAGGAAAGAGGCGGCAAAAGTCATTTCAGCTCGTGAAATACTTTATTAATTTATTTATTTATTGATAAAGCATTCTAAATTTCTATTTCTATATCTCTGCCAACTCTATGCCTGTACCGAAAATGTTATGCTTATAGAAGGAGACCAAACACCTTGATCAAAGTGCTCTCTATCAGTAAATGCTCTCAAACGTTGTAAAGGGACAGATGGAGACAAATATAAGTACGCCTGCAATCTAAGCAGTCAATTTCACATTGTTTTCCCCCCATTTCGTCCAGTTCCGTCACAGTGCAGCCTGTTAAATAGAGCCGACCTGCCAGTAAAGATCCCTCTTTAATTCATTGCTACCGATCGCCTATGCCTGAACGTAACACTTTCTCTATTTCTGGTCGTGGAACCATGATTATTATAGCGTGTGATCACAGTTTACAGTTTTCCAGTTTGGAAACCTGCAACAAAGGTGTCAACCGAAAAAACTAACAAATGCACTTCCAGATAATAGATAGAAACAGATGAGCTCATCTTTATTCCAATTGTACTTGATCCAAAGAAACAACCATTGTTGTGTTTTCACAGAAAGATCTCTCATTATCATATTGAAAGTGATGTGTATACTGACGTAGTGTTGTCTGCCAGAAGTATGTGTTCAGGTTCAGGAAAATAAATCAACGTACTGGAAGCATTGCATTGCATTTGTAATGTGCATCCTCATCCACTAAATGTTCCTCTTCACTTGTGTATCCATGTTCTGCAATCTCTTGGGAAGATGAGAGAAAGACGGGGGTGCATGGTGGGGTTAAATGGTGGATTCCCATGTTCATAATGATTGAATCGTGGAATAGAAGAAAATGAGGTGCAAAAGATGGGACGCATGAGGAAGAGGAAGCAGTGGGTGTAATTGTAGTTTAAATGTGTGTTTTTGTCAGAGATGGAGGTAATAGGTTATTACAAGCCTCTGGGGGCCTGTGGGAGAACGCCTGCAGATGCTGTAATGAGCCATGGGCTCCGGAGGCTCGTCACTCAGGAGGAGACAAATAGGAACACTATGGTAAGCTGCTGTAAATACAGACCTGGAGGGCCTTTTCTGTGTTTAAATGTCCCCTCCTCAGTCTTTGACTTTCTCTCTCTCAGTCACCCCACCTGAGGAGCTCCTGAGCAGATGGTCTGTGTTGCTCCCAAAGTGCCTTCATTTCCAGACAACCACACCGTAACAGCTTGAAGTGCTGATAAAGTACTTTTGATAATGGTTGTTGTTTGGCTGTTACACTTAAGATTTGGAGGTGTTATGGTTGTTGGTGTAAGTGTAAGTTTACAGAATATGTCGGATGTAAAAACGGATGGAAATTCTGATGGTTCTTGTATGGTCCTCTGTCCCCCAATAGTTTCACACTTTATCATTGGTTTCCTCTGGGCACTTTGCCTTCTTTCCACCTCCAAATGCATGATATAGGCTAACTGGTTACTCTAAATTACCCATAGGTGTGAATGTGAGTGTGACTGCTTGTCTGTCTGTACGTGATTGCCTCGAGATGAAATGGCAAATATTCCTGGGTTGCAGTATACTGACATGAATGAACAAATATTAGCTTTTTACAAAATCGTGATTAATCCAAGTGTTCATTACTGGAAAGATCAAACACAGTGAGGGGTTCTAGCCTGACCATCCATGTTGTCATAGCGATGTAGGGGAGGTGAACGGAAACCATGTTGGAACTGACACTGATGTTCACTGTCTGTAGTTGAAAAAACAAGGTTGGTGGTAGTTTTGGGGACAGTATCACTATAGTTTGCTGCGTGAAATAGTTCTTATGACCTTCAGGTTGCACAAGCAAACAAATAAGGCTCTGCTGCCTCCTGCTGTGAGCTCAACTCATTTGTTCCACTTGTCCAGCTGATGGATTCGGTTTTGCAAAATTTGGCTTTTTTTAGCCTCTCACTAATTAGTGAAGGGAGGGAAAATCATTATTTTGTCCAAATGATTGGGGGGATATTTGAACCCCCTTAAATCGCCCTCAGAGGGTCTTTTCCACTGGCCTGTGTATCCACGGTGTGGTCGGTCTCTTACTGCGCCACTATAGTGGCTGGAAGACACCCAGCAGAGGGGTCCTTGGCTCCAACGGTAGAAGCGGATTAAAAGACACCCCTTGGAGAGTGCTGCCATGCAACCATGTGTGAACGCTCTGCCTGTCATCAATATTGAGGCAGTGGCACTGCGAGACCTATCAGCAAATCCGATTGCACGCAGAGAATTCTGAGGTCCCAGCAGAAAAAGGCTGGGATGGACCCCCCTTCCCTTTCCTTTTACATTATTTCTGTCCCCAGGAGAGAATTCTCCATCATGTCAATGTAATGTAGCACACGGAGGCAATCATGCGGCCTCTTTGGCCCCGGGCTTGCCTGCTTGGAGGAGAAAATGCAACTTTAGCACTTAATCATCTTGCGAATAGCTGCAGCACCAGTTTATGGGGAGGTTTTTCACACAATATGAAACCAGATCCCTGATGGCGTGGATATAGTTGTGTGTTTGGGTGTGAGGGGCTTCTGCGCCTCCATTTGTCACCAACCCGGTTGAAGCTCAGCATATGTGCTCCCTTGTACCTGTTCTCATATGTCAGCTCAACCCATGCAGAAAAGGGCCTCAGCAGGATGCAGCGCTGCCTGCTGAAACCTGCCGAAACATTTGGATTCATGAATCCCATCTCCGCACTGAAGAGTCCTCGGCAATAATTCCAGTGCGACCGCTGCTGCGACTCTGAGGAAGAGCACGCTGAGCGACGTGGAGGCTTTCCGCTATCGACTTACGTGCATACCGGCCTCTACTGTTTGATGTTTCAAGGAGTTTGCATTTGATAGGAAACACGAGCAAGAGACTGGACAAGTGCAACCCTGTGTGGGTTGGAGGGCACGAAGAAATGAACAGGGTGATCTTAGCATTGTGACTTGATTGATTTGCTACATGTGTGGCTCCGAGGGAAGACACAGGGAGAGGGCAAACAAGACTGTTCTAAATAGGCCTGTCGAAAGCAGCCTGGGGGAAGCGTAACTGGTTGTACAAGGGCAGTACTTTTTCCACTACAAGTGCCCTTGCTGTTCTGTTCATGCCAGACAAACCCATGTATTATTCACTGGTTTCACTGGGTGATAAACGGGGGGGCGGGAGGGGGGACCTCCGTTTCAGGCGCAGTGGAATATTCACCAGTACTTATCTCTTTTAATCCCATGACCACAGGCCAAGTCACTGAATTAGTGGGCGAGGCATGAGAGCGCATCTTGAACTGCAGCGGCGAGGCTGTTTCACCAAGTATCAATCCCAAAGTGTTTGGGTCATATCACAATGGAGGGAACTATGTTCCAGATACACTTCACTGAGGTTGGCAAACTGTATGTATTCTGAATGTTTTAATATTTATTTTTGTTATTCACACACATAAATCATAGAGGTTGCTACCCCGCCCGCCTCTGTCTTCCTACATGGAACCTGGATGTCTGCCATGGAGCTTTCTAGAATATTAATGAGGACGGTTAGCGAGTCAGAGTTACTGACCTGAGGTGTTGACATAGAGCTCTGACAAAGGAGTGTTGAGGATGAACGCAGCCAGATACACGCTGTCTGACACGTTTCTACCTCTGACCCGGCCGACGCCCGGCACCACGTCCCCGGGCTGACGATGGCTCTCTGGGGCTGTAGCCCAGCACCACCTCTGTGGGCGGACGATGGCCGACACCACCTCTCTGCATCCTTTGGATACGCATTAGTATTGCTCGTCTGTCCGTCCCTCTTTCTGACACTTTCTTGAGGTTTCTGCCTTTTTCCCCCCCAGGAAAAGGGTGTTTACCTCACCCTGATCGAGGGTCTGAGGACAGATGATGTTGTAGGGTCCGTCGAGGCAATTGCAATTGCAATGTTTGTTTTACTGAATTGAACAAAGTTGAACTGGGGCCCTGCATTGGAATAGTTCTGTCATGGGTTCTCTTCCAGCTTGGGACACTTCTGTGTGGAGTTTATGTCTTTTACGTGTGTGTGAGTGTGTGCGTGCGTGTGTGTGTGTGTGTGTGTGTGTGTGTGTGTGTGTGTGTGTGTGTGTGTGTGTGTGTGTGTGTG
>JBBMJM010000008.1:304008-314147 GCA_037832705.1 Centriscus cristatus | reverse complement strand
TTCTTTTTCCCTACATTTTTCTTCGATTCAAAGTCAGTGAAGTAACCATATATTATTTAAGGTCAAACACTTTCCAGAATAAAATGCTGATAAACGTGATGATGCATATCGTAAAGACTGAACATACTACTACTAATGACAACAATGATAATGATGAATGTACAAATATAAATATACAAACAATGTTTAGTAAGTAAACCCATAAATGGTTTATCTCTAAATTTTAAAAGAAAAAAAGTAAAAAGCCTATGAATCGTCTTATCTTCAGAGATCAAATCTGGTAAGAGTGCGTCCAGGAAGCGCTGGGCTCGCTCTGTGTCGTTTGAGTTGGATGGAGACTTGTACGCTGTTGACCTGGAGGAAGGCTACCGGCCCCTGGGTGTCAGGAACACCAGCTGGAGCAGAGACATCCTGCGGGGGGTGGAGACCGAGCACGACCATGAAGAGTTCAGCGGCATGGGAGTCACAGCCTCACCCACCGCAGCTGACCACCTCACACCTCCCCCTGCTCTGAAGGTCACCTACCGGTGGGTGTTCATCGTCACATGCTCACAGACGGAAGTGTGCCCCAGTGTATGACGGGTTCTGTCTGTGGCAGATGCTCCATTCTCATGAACGACACGGTGACGTGTGACGGCGGCCTCTACAAATCCCTGCAGGCATGGAAGGACCACAAACTGCACATCGAGCACGAGGTGCGCCTCCCACCTCATCGCACGGTTTATATCACCGCCTGTCGCCCCCCCCCCTCACACCATTCCCGCTGTGTTCAGATTGAAACGTTGCAGACAAAAATAAAGAACCTGCGGGAGGTCAAGGGTCACCTGAAAAAGGTGCGGCCAGAGGAATGTCAGTGTAACACGCCCAGGTAAGAAGTCATCAGGAACACGTTGTCTTAACTTCCTGTTTGACCGCTGCGTCCGCTCCTCCTCAGTTACCTGCTGAAGAACAAGCAGCCGTTCATGCTCAGTGCCGGACGCGTGCATTCGCTCAGGTAAAACAACAGCTGGTTTATTTCCACCGGCGAGAATCCGTCCCTGTTCAATATTTGTGGGTTGTTGGTTTTTTTTTGCCAGAATGCCGTCAAAGCAGAAGAGCCAGTGGCTGCAGAAGGAGCAGAAACGCCGAAAGAAGCTTCGCAAATTCCTCAAAAGGCTCCAGAACAATGACACGTGCAGCATGCCGGGCCTCACCTGCTTCACCCACGACAACCACCACTGGCAGACTGCCCCCTTTTGGACAAGTGAGGAATAGCTCTTATCTGCAGAAAAGGATTTATGAACCAAGTGGTGCAGTGTGACTAAAGTTTTTTTCCTGGCAGATGTGATGAAAACAATAGTAACGTCCTTTCTTTTCCACCCCCCCCACCCCCCCTCGCCCAGTGGGTCCGTTCTGCGCGTGCACCAGTGCCAACAACAACACCTACTGGTGCCTGAGGACCATCAATGACACACACAACTTCCTGTTCTGTGAATTTGCTACTGGTTTCCTGGAGTATTTCGACCTGAGCACCGACCCTTACCAGGTATCTTGTTTCAGCCGTGATCTGTCGACGTGTTCCAGAACGTTCTGCCGTGCACACAAAGTGAAACCACTCTGTTGACCTTCTGTTTTTCTGTGAATCCTGCAGCTGATAAACGCCGTCGGCACTCTGGACCGCAATGCTCTGAATTCAATGCATCAACAACTCATGGACTTACGGGGCTGCAAGGGACATAAGCAGTGCAACCCGGAGAAGGGTGAGGAGACGAGAGCCGAAGGCCGCCGTGATTGATTGCGGTGTCTCTGCTCATGTCAGAAGGAGACTAATGACCCTTCCATTTCCTTTCAGGAGGGAAAGAGCGCAGCTACTTCAGTGAATACAGGTATTTTCCTCCGTCTCGGCCGGTGCTGATGGCTTTTACAAACGCTGCAGATGGAATTCATGTTACAATAAGATCTCGGGGAGGTTGGAGCCTCCCAAGTCTCTTTGGGTTGTGTGTTTTTGGCTTTTTTTGTTTTTTTTCTCGCTCATCTGGGGAGTTGAAGAAAGGAACTCCAGTGATGTGGTGCTGAAACTTTGCAAACAGCCGCGGCTCCTGACTTCCACGATGAAAGTCAGAGGAGCTTCTCTGTTTGTTCCCTGTTTGTAACGACGTCTAATTGCTTGTCTCTACTGTGTGTGTGTGTGTGTGTTCTGTGTTTATACCTGTTTGTCTCCATGCACGTGCATTTGCCGTGCACGTGTAAACGTGCTGTGCATGCTTCAGGCCAGTTCATCGTCGAAAGAGGCCAAAAGTGAAGAAGCCCTCCTCCAAGTCGCTGTGAGTTTGTCATGACCCATCTGTTCCTTCGTACTCAGCCCAGCTCCTTCCACCGTCCAGTCACGTAGCCCCCCACCCCCACCCACCGACCCCTCCACCCTCCTATGTCCAGAGTATTCATTTCACCTGCATTGCAAACGTGCACCATCCTGTCGACTCACTGCTGCGATCAATGCGGGCGCCGCGTGTGTCCTGATGTTCTGCGTCCGTGTTCCTGTCAGCTCCTCCTTCTCCTCACAGCGTTGGTTGGAACTGACCACAACTGGAGCCGTGGTTGCTCGTAAACGGCCTCAAGGGCGACGTTACCGTAAATCACTCACTGTTTGTTTTCCCTGCACAGAGGGCAGATCTGGGAAGGCTGGGTGGGTTGACAACCTGCGCCCCACCCCCAACAGCGGCTGTGGCCCAAGAACCTCGACCGCACTCTGATGGAGCAGAACCACTTTCTTCTGGGTTTTCATTTTTGGGAAAGACACTTTTTGTAAACCCCCCCCCCCGCAAAGAGATTACAAAGACCGAGAGGATCATAAACCCTCCGACTGTCTGTTTCACCCTCGATCACATCTCATGCGTCACACCCGGCCGCCAGGAGCGCGAACGTCAACGGGACCCCGCGCTTCAGAGGGTCCCTGGTCTCTGTCCACCGCCTGTAGATAATAACGTCCATCAGCCTCAATCGTGGACCGGACCGGTCGGCCTGAGGCGTCACTCTGCTGTGGAACCATGAAACCATGAATGAACTTGTCACCATGATGTCTCTGTGGCACGTGACAACCTATGTAGGATCAGTGACGACAGACAGACCCCCCCCACACACACACACACACACACACACACACACACACCCCGACGTGTCTGGACGATGAAGTGTCTCGTGTATTATAGAAGATCTTTGATGAATGTCCTCGTTGAAGCACCGTCCTCGAAGCTGTGAGATGTGACTTTTGCCTGCCTTGATCTAACCCCGCCCCCACTAACCACTGTCTCAAAATGGACTGCCCCCCCCACTTCCCGCTCCCCCAATGGCAGAATGTGTCATTGATGAAAACCATCTTCCTCCTTGATATTGTCGGTAGCACACTGTAGAAGTTTGCAGCTCCTTTGTTCAGCTCGGTGCTCGGGGGAAACGACAGAGGAACGACTCTTGCTGTACAGGACAGTGTGTATTTGAATGTATGTTGTGCAATTAATATAAATGTTTACAATATTTTTTATAATACTGAAGAGGCAGACCTCCCTGTAAGATATCGTGACAAAATGAGCCTTTAGGGACAAATTTAGATGGAGACATGTCATTTGTATTTTTGTTTTTTTGTTTTTTTTACATTGGAGAAGCACTTAAAGGGTTCACTGTGAAGATACACGCCATGTACAGTTCTGTAGTTTACTGTGTGCCAGAAGAACAACACTCCAATGTTTACCTGTCGGTGTGAATTTCAGCAACCTGCCTTTGTTAGCTTGGGTTTTGTTTTTGTTTTTTAGCAGATATTTCCATAGAGCTGATAGTAGATGTGAATAAAGTGTAGTTTGACCAAAAACATGGACATGGACTTTTATTGTGGAAACACCCGCGGTAGTTCTACTTGTCCCTGTCCACCAGGTGTCTCTGTCTACTTGCCCATAGGGTATTGACACTCACTTCAAAAAGAACCAGGCTGTGATCATCAGTGATGGTGTAAATGAAGGAATTGATTGATTTTTGTGTTACAACAGTATAAGATGTGAAGAGGTAGAAAATACAACTGAATAACACAGAATTTGGATGTAAATTAGGTACAATTATACACAGATGAACCTTATTCATCTGCCTCTGTATTTTAAAACCTTTTACAACTGTAAAGTAATTTGTTATATATTGTTGGTTTATCGCCTACGTCCACATCGTTCACGATGAAGCAGAAAGGCCAAACTTCTGTTTCTGTGTTTTATATAACACCGATGTGAAACCGATTAAACTGATATATTTGTGAGGGGATAGTTAGGAAGCTATTTTTACTCCAACCGCTCGGAAAGTTGGCGGACAGACGAGGATCCCCTCAGAGCCGGCTGGGCCACGAATGGCCACATCATTTTCACGTTTTATCACTCATTTGTTCAGGCAGCTCAACTCAAACAGTGTTTTAATTGTGGTCTGCATCACACTGTGGGTGTGTGTGTGTGGGGGGGGGGGGGCATTGGAAAAATGGAATGAGTGACATATTTACACAAGACTATTGTGATGGTATGAGGCATGGATCATATCGGAGAGGGAGAGACAGGGAAGGACAAGAACACACAGCACAGCTCCTAAGAGATTCCTGACCTCGTTCCTCATGCACTTTTCCACCGTTGTTGTACTTGGTGTAGGTCAACACTTCTTGGCAAGGTGCTGCGTGTTGATGTGGACAACAACGATGATGGCACCCCGTACAGCATTCCCTCAGACAACCCTTTCCTCGGAGAGAAGGAGGCACGGCAGGGTAAGTAAGACTGAGGTGTGGTGACAGATTTTCAATTGGGACTTGCTGTTATCTGACTGCTGCCATTTCCACATTGGGACAAAAAATAAATAAAAAAACAAACATCTTGCGATGAGGTTAGACCAACAACAACACCAGTTAACGTGGACTCAAGTCTGACTGAGTCACACAACTGATTCATTCAGACTGACTTTGCTAGGAGGTCGAGTGTAGGCCCGAAATGTTGGCCAGCACCGACGTACCTATAATCGTAACAAAATAAACATTTAATTAATGAAAATATGAGGGCCAACAGTAAACATCCCCTAGACCAAGTCTCCAGGTCGATCTGAACTACCTGTGCGGTTTCAACACTACCCAGCTGTGATGCTGCGGTGATGACAAACATCTGTCCACTGACTCAAAGTGTCCTTTGTGGAAGTTTCTGCTACAGTAGGTGTTTCCATAATGTATTTTTCCTTGATGACACACACGGGTTTAACAAAAAAAGAGCCAGCAACTCTTTAAGGAGAAAATAAACGTGAGCATGTGCTTCTGTGAGGTTTGCTATGGTGGTTTATGTGCTATCCAGTATTTGTTTGTGTCCTGTACCCATGCAGAGGTCTATGCTTACGGAGTGCGCAACATGTGGCGCTGCTCGATTGATCGTGGCGATCCTGATACAGGCCTCGGCCGAGGAAGGATGTTCTGTGGTGACGTCGGCCAGAACAAATATGAAGAAGTGGATCTGATTGTCAAAGGTCTATTGACTTTGTGTGACATACAACTTCACTTTAGAGATAATTATTATGTTTCAGCATGAATAGCTTTCGGCAGGTATTATTGCATTTTTTTCATAACTGCCAAAAGAATGTTCCCCCTTAAATGAAATGACTGTAATTATCTGCTCATCCCTGTGTCATATAAACATTTATCTCAGACACTCCGTCTCCATCCAAATAAAAAAAAAAGAGTGTTTAAAAAAGGATTGAAATAAACAAATCAAATTACAGCTTGTGGAACTTTTCTCAGGCTTTTCTTCTTTCTTTTTGAGAAACATTTGGACTTTGTCCAAAAAAATATCCACTAACTCTCATCGTGTTTTTCAAGGAGGCAACTATGGATGGAGGGCGAAAGAAGGCTTCAGCTGCTATGATCGCAAACTCTGTAAAAATTCTTCTCTGGGTAAGTCCACGTCATAGAATAACTCACACGCACTGTGTGTTTGTCAAATTCACCGAATGTGGTTTCAGGTTCGTGTGCATTGTATGTGTGTTTATTGTGTTTGTCTGTGACATCGTTTTCCTGTTAACACGATGATCCTTTGCAGACGACATCCTGCCGATCTTTGCCTACCCTCACAAGTTGGGCAAGTCTGTGACGGGGGGTTATATCTACAGAGGTTGTCAGATGCCCAATCTCAACGGAATTTACATCTTCGGGGATTTCATGAGTGGGTGTGTGCTTCTGCATATGTCATAAAATGTAAAAAAAACCCCATTGACTCACTGGACTGCAAAACACACTTCAAATCATCAGTAGCACCATCAGCTGCAGATGTACACCATGTCTGTGCATCATGGTGACACACGGGCGTGCGTTTTTCTGTTCAGGCGTCTGATGTCTTTAAAGGAGTCGGCCACAGGTGAATGGCAGTACAATGAGATCTGTATGGGGAAGGACCAGACATGCAGATTTCCCAAACTCATCAACAGTTACTACAAATACATCATCTCTTTTGCTGAGGATGAGGCAGGTAATAATCTCTCTAATAATCTTGCACAAGTTAAAATGTCATAAATCTAGTTTGTATTGAAGAGAACAGTTGTCTGTACAGATGTGGCTGCTCTTAAATTACAGATGCCCGTCCTTTAAATGTGCACCAGGACAGATCAAAGTTCCAAAACCTTCAAAGCTCTTTTCTTTCATAACATGAGATATATCCGTGACTTCTTCCCGCTTCTGAATCTTCTGTTTTGCTCTGCCCTCTCTGTCCTCTTCTCTTTTAAGGTGAACTGTATTTCTTAGCCACGGGAGCCCCGAGTGCAACAGCCAGAGCAGGAGTCATCTATAAAATAGTGGATCCCTCCAAGTAACTCACTTTTAATCACATCCATTGAACATGCTGAGGGCATTTTTGTACATTTCAAGTCAGATTACACAGGTCATAAGAAACCTGACGTGTAAATTAAAACAGATCTTGGAATGGACAAACTTAAAAGTTAGATTACAAACAGGCAGAAATAAAACTGATAAAGCTGATTCCGCAGGCGAGCTGCACCAGGGAAATGCAGCATCAAGCCTACTCTGGTAAAGGTGAAAGGAAAACTGATACACTTCCGCCCTAAAGAAGGTGAGAGAAAACATTCTTTTTGTTTCTTGTCTACATGTTTGAGTGAGAATACCTTTTATGAAGGAAATACAGTACATGCACGTTGTACTTTTAAACATGTATGCATCTGTGAGATGAGGTTGTTTGTACACGTTTGAATGTTCGGTCAAGATCACAGCGTGCGCTGACTTGCTTCCTGTAATTTCCCTGCAGAATTTGTCATCGACAAGAAACCGACGACCACTGCTGTTCCCACGACAACTACAAGAAAAAGTCAGCCCACAAGAAAAACTGCATTTCCACGGAAACCCACCACAGCACCTCCGATGAAAGCGACACCAGCAGCTCCAACAACAAAAACAACAACAAGAAAGGCAACGCTCGCGCCAACAACAGCTGCAACATCACGAAAAGACTCACAGACAAGGAAACCGGCAAGGACACCCTCTGCAACAATTAAAGCAACAGTTAAAAGCAGCAGACCTACATCAACAACTGTCCCGACAACGTTGGCAGCTACTCCCGCCACAACTACGCCCACCGGTAGGCTTAGTGCACCTGTTCACCAAACCCACCCAACTTCTACGAGTAGATCAGGGCACACCTCGGAACGAGGAGGAGCCGACAGAGTCAAAGCAGTTTTTTTAACTGTTTTACTGGCTACCAGCCTAATGAGCGTTTTTCAACACTTTTTTGTCATGTGATGATTATTAATTCATACCAAATGATAAAACTGTCACAGCAACTTTAAATAATAAATCAATAAATCCATGTAGACTAGATAAAATACTTGAAATCTGCTGCAGACCTCCACCAGTGCCAGCACTGGAAATCAGCATGTTTTTGTGAAAGACACAGACGAAACAGAAGTGGATGAGAAGAATAACTTGTATTTACTTCCTTATATTAATGTTACATTTTGCGGATAATGAATCGGCTTCTCGTTTTTTACAGAGGAAGTACTTTTTTGCCACTTGAATTCAACATAATAATCTATCATTGTCAGAATTCTTTTGGGATTTCAACTTTTATGAACAATGAACATCGGAAAACACTTTTAAAACTATCATTTGTGGAATTTATTAAATCATGAGGGACTTGTTTTTAAAATATGAAGTAGGCTTATAATTATTCTTACTTGATTACCACTTCTCTGAACCTAGTTTTATTTTATTGGTTTTATTCACATTTGCACTTAGTTTAATTATTTTGCTTAATATTTTAATTTATCATTTAGTAATATGACAAAATCAAGGAAACTGTGATGTAACAGTGACTTTGCATAGTATTTGCCAGAACAAATTCAGTTCACTGTGCTTTGCTGTTGGTGCACCCTTGTTCCAAACTCGGGTGTGTTAAATTTAGCTTAAGTTTGCTTATTTTAAACCTTTTCTGGTGCTTTTCTTTGGCTGGTACAAGAGTCTAAGCATGCAGGGTAAATGGTGATGTTATGTGTTGATAGCTGCACTACTTTAATTTAAATCAGCCACGTGACTATTTATTTTTGAATAAATGTTTCTGCATCAGCCTGGGCTTGGACATTTGTCTTTGTGTGCCGGTGTTAATGGGTATCCTACAGATGACACGAGTGGGTTCTTAAATAATGTATGCACAGTGCGTTTCAAAACCACTTATATTCAAGTAAAGAGGGTGATTCTGTCTCTCCCTCAGGTTATCGCTTGACTGTCATGACGGCAGCCTCTACGGGAAATGCTCAAACCCCAGTCATCACCACATCTTCAACAAGGAGACATGTGAGACCCCCTCAGTACCCTCCTAGTACCACTTCCCAACCTTTAACCTCCCAGCAATCCCCGCCTTCTCTGTCCTCGCCATCCATGAAACAAACTCACGTCGCTGTCACCTCTGCACGTTATCCTGAGCCTGGGTCGACCACTACTCAGTCACCCTATTGGACCCAGAAGCCCCAGAGACCCCCAATAAACCCGACAATGCCAAAAACACAAGAGGAGAAGCGGTGGTATGGAGAGAAGTTGGACAACGGTGGGGAGGGGAACCAAGTATTTAAGAGGCCTCGAGGCAGAGGGAGAGGAGGTAGAAGGCTACGAGCTGGCATGGTTAGACTGGTAAGCGCTGATGGTTTACGAGACAGAGGCAGAGTTGAGATCTTCATCCGCGGGGAGTGGGGGACTGTGTGCGATGACCTTTTCACCAGCCGCGCAGGTACGGTGGTGTGTCGACAGCTTGGCTTCTCAACAGCGCTGGCGGTGATGAAGAGAGCTGGGCTCGGGGAGGCAGACAGCAGCGTGAAAATCTTCTTGGACGATGTGGAGTGCGAGGGGAGCGAGAGGTCACTGCTGGAGTGCAAGAGGTCCAGCGTTGGGAAACACAACTGCTCACATAGGGAAGATGTTGGGGTGATCTGTGGTTAGGACAGAGGGGCGAAAGGTCGTGTGGGGGGAAAAATATAGGAAATAGTACGGAAAACAGAGGAGGAATGGGTATCAATTGAAGAATATGTCAGATGGAGGAGGAAAGAACTATCCGGAGAATGTGAGAATGTACACCTGCTGGCACTTGTGGGTTCCTCTGTGAGCGGCATCCATGACTTGGACAAAACTGTGGATTTTAACCATCACCATTTCTTTTTTTATGCCTTAACTGGTCAATTATCGAGTTAGTACATTATCAAATTTAACAGTAAAGTACACCATTTTTTGTGGGACATGTTTTTGTAACATTGCACGTGTTCAACATTTATGTCCGGTGAGTTGTAGCTACTGATGTCCAAACCAGTGTAGGTCTTCCTGTAATTACCAAATTATGTCACAAGAAGTTGGAGTATGAGTTGGCGAGTAACAACATGTTGAGTATTTTAAGACACATTTCTTGTACACATATTTAAGAGTAAAAATTGACCAAGACCAAGTTAACAACCTTAATGCACAATGAACTGTCTAATTATGCGGATCACTCTGAGCAGCAACAGTTTTCTCTGCATGAAGCATGAAGTCATTTTCCCTTACATAAGTCAGATTTGAAGGAGTTTACACACTCAAAAGATAAAGTAATCCAATGTTCTGAGAATATATTTGTATATTTGTA
>JBBMJM010000008.1:251778-266509 GCA_037832705.1 Centriscus cristatus | reverse complement strand
GTGTGTGTGTGTGTGTGTGTGTGTGTGTGTGTGTGTGTGTGTGTGTGTGTGTGTGTGTGTGTGTGTGTGTCCTCTCCCACAGCTGTCGGGATGGACCAGTAACTTGGTGGACATCGTCATGGCTCACCACTTCAGCACTGTGAGTTTGGGCTCCGTTCTTCTTTTTCTGTGAACACACACACACACACACACACCCCGGAGACTTTTCTAAATTTCCCAGGGTACTTTTCTCTGGTCTGGCTGACAGACGTGTGCAAATTAGATCCAAACAGAGTTAACTGTGCCTTCTGTGTCTGGTCCTCAGGAGGAACTCACAGAGAACCAGGAGTTGATCCAGACCTACCGCTTGCACATCGCCCAAGACATCAACCAGGACAACCTGGCCCTCTTCTGCGGCTCCTACCAGTAGTAAGATGCAGCACATGACTTACAGATCGATGTGATTGAACTCCCGGGGTTCGTCCAAAGTCACCTCAGCGGTCAGAGCCATTCCCCTGCTCCTCAGCTCCTCCACCACGTCCACACGCTGAGATGAGCTGAGCCTGAAATGTCCCACAGCGGAGATGAAGTGATGCTGACGCCGTCACGAGCGTCTCTGCAAAGCTCTGCGTTGACTCTCTTCGTCATATTCGATTTCAGTGGTTTTCTTCATGGAACTGGTCTTGTTGCCACAGCAACAAAATGAGCTGGATTTCCACTCGACGTATTAAATGGCTGATTTAATTTCTCGACATACACTCCCAAGAGCCGGGGAAGTCATGTGACGCAAACAGTCCAATCAGATTCTGCAGACAGACGTCTGTGTCGCGTCGATTTCACACACAAATCAGGTTTTTAACAGCAGCAGTTGATCTAAAAGAACTAACAACCCAATCTGCTCCTGCACCAGTCGCCAGGACCTGGAGATCGAGCGTCCAATCGTGGGTCTGAACGAGGACACGGTCAACACGCTAACGTAGGTTTGCAGACTCAGGACTCCTGAAACACACACACACACACACACACACAGACACACACACACACACACGTCACTGACGCGCCGTCTGTCCTCCCATCCAGGTGCCCCGCTCTGCTGGTGGTGGGCGACACCTCGCCGGCCGTGGACGCTGTGGTGAGTTCCTAGAAGCTCCAGAGACGGTGTCTCACTTGTCGCCAGTGAAGTAAACGTAGCGTCTGCTGTTCCAGGTGGAGTGTAACTCCAGGTTAAACCCCACAAAGACGACGCTGCTGAAGGTGAAATGTTGCCGCGTGCTGGTAAACGCTCGGTGACGTGTTGAGATGATGTGCTGATGATGTGTCTCTGGTCCTCAGATGGCGGATTGTGGAGGTTTGCCCCAAGTTGTGCAGGTGGGCTCAGTTCCTGGAGTCGTGCGTCCGTGTTGTCTGCTGTGTTTTTGTGTCATTTAAATCATGCCTTTGTCTCTCGACAGCCGGGGAAACTCGCCGAGGCCTTCAAGTACTTTGTTCAGGGCATGGGCTACAGTAAGTCACCGTCTGTCGCTGTGACGTCTGCGTGGTTTCCTGTTGCTGCCGATGACGTCGGTCCTTTGAATGAGGGTACCTCTGGTAAACGCCCCCTGCTGGTGGAGTGTAGAATGCGGCCGATAGTGTGTGAACAGTTTTCGCTGACAGGACCAGTGGTCGCTGACCCCGTCTCCTCTGTGCTCTTCGCAGTGTGCGGTACCCACAACCCTCAGTAGGTGAGGCGTGCGGGCTTCAAGTGACGGTGGCACTGGAGATGTGCAACAACCGCTCACTTCCTGTTGTGGGTTTTTTTTCCCTCGTGTGCAATTCTTTTCAGGCCGTTTCACAAAGCAGCTTTAGTGTAAATGTAAACAGGTTTGTGTAGGTGTTGAAGAATTTTAAAAATTGAACACGCTAAAGCCCAGGTTTACTCCGGGGGGTGGACTCCACAGAGGTCTGTGCGGACCACGTGGACTCTGCTCGACTCTGCGGTGCCTCCACACGGAGACCAGAGGCTCATTGAGTGGATGGAAACATGGATGTAAATCCAACTCACTGTTGTACTCGACTGATCCCTCTGGGGATTTTTCTGTCAGAAAATAGATTTGAAAACGCTGCAGTTTTTTTTTGTTTTTTTTACTAAACCTGCTTTCTGGAACTGTTGAGTAACTCCCCCCTCTGAGTGAGTTGTCTCTCTGCACACGTCGTGGTCGTACAGTCGTGCGTACGTACTTCTGGCCGCCCTGATGCCCCCCAGCTGCTCCTCCTCCACCACAGGAGTCACCCTGTGGTGGCGCTGTGACGTCAGTGGGTCTGTGTGTCTTCAAAGGCCATCAGGTGCTCCTGTGGAGTAAATGCCAGCGGATTAGAACCGATTAATACGAGTGTGTTCCTGCAGAGGAGGTGTGGAAAAGAAATCCCAACACCTCGCTGTGTTTATGAAAGCTGCTTTGCCCTCATTAACACTTTGCTACTGTGTGAAATCCAAAGAGAAACTGCTGCTGTGCTGAGTCTTACGGGAAAAAAAAAAAATCAGATCAGAAATTCTCTGAGGTGCCATAAAGCAACGAAGCCCTTAAACCTTTCTCCCTCTTTCTTCCCTCCTCTAATCGCCGCCGTTTACAGTTCCGTACGTTCTCCTCAGCCACCTGAGCAACGAATCAGGTACCAGACGGCTTTGAAGCCGAGCGGCGTCACCCGCCGGCAGCAGATGAACGTCAGCGTGTGCCGAAGTACACGAGCACACTCTGACCCGTTCATCTCGCTGCTGCCGTTCACTCTGTGTCCTCCAGCATGGACTCCGTCCTCAGTCTGCTTGCATGACCTGCTGGTGATGTTGAGTTTTGCTGACATTCAGTTCCACATCTTTTTTTTTTTCTTTGGTCTGTTTATTTGACAAGTCTCCATGTGTGAGAATCGTCTGCATGGGACCAGAGCAGTTTTTTTTGGTTTGTTTGTTTAATTTCCCCCCAGATATGACAGTGTCTCTGCTGTGAGAGCGGCGCGTCATCGTGCGTGTTGTCGGTCTCTTTCAGTGCCCTCGGCAGGGATGACTCGTCTGGCGCGCTCGCGTACCACCTCCTCCTCCAGCATCACCTCCATGGACAGCAGTCGCAGCCGCAACAACTTAAACAGCCTGCTGGAGGGAGGCGGCACCGGGGCCCTGGACCCTCAGGCCGGACCTCAGACCATGGAGGTCTCCTGCTAGACCCCCACCCCCACCGTCTGCACCCACCTGTAGTAACTTATGTGCCCTCTCTCCTGCTCCCTGTACGCCAGCAGGAGGACCTGTAACAAACGCTGTGATTATAAGAGGATGAATATATTAACAGATGCATATTGTTGAAAACTTGTCACATTCCCACCACGACCACCTGCCGCCGCTCGATGTGCTCTGCTTCGCCTGCTATTTATTTTTCCACCGTTTGTTAATATAGAAATCCCCCGTGTGCTCTATTACTCACTGCGCCTCGAGAGCGCTCAGCGCTCTGTAACCGATCGCTAGCGGTGTGAAGACGTAGACTACGTGGAATGTCACTGTCGCCGCGGAAACAGTCGTAGCATGTTTGAAAATGATGAAGCAGCGTCAACAACACATGGAAAGTCCATCACAACAGGAGGATGAGAGACGATCTGAAACGGTTTGAAAGAACATTCAGTGTTCAAGAACACGTGCGTCACTGAATCTTGTTTTGGAATATTTTTTTTTATTTATCATTGAGCATATCCTCTTCCTGTTTGTATCGAATGAAATTTTTTTTTTTAACAAACTCCATTAGATGGTCTGTTGATTCTTTTCCTTTATTACTGCTGAATAAACCTATAAGAAGAGAACGTGTCTGGTAGTTGATCAGAATGAACGTATCTCAGTGCAGTGAGGGTTTGTACATTTCTTCTTTGGAACAAATGTGGTGAGTTGGTTTCCAACCGCAGTTGTTTTATTCTTCCTCCCTGACTGATCAGCTCTGTTGGCACAGCCGAGTCCGTAGACAGCACATATGAAAGACAAACTTCAGCGGCGCTCTGATGGGCGTCGATGAGCAGTTACACAAAGGGCTGGACGTTATAACACCTGAACCTGAACGAGCAGCGCTGGACGTGCTCACACAGGGACTGTTTGAACAGTAGTTTGTGCCGTTCATCAACAAAGGTGAGCTGATCTAGGGTTTGATTTCCTAAAACACACACATCACTCAGGGCAGGCAGCTGTCTGACAAACCGGCTCTGTTCTGAATTATAAGTGTTGGCGTCAGCTGTGGAATTCAAATCAAACTGAAAATGATGCAGCAGCTTCAGCACGTCTAATGATGAGTGAAGCTTCTTCGTCGATTCAGTAAACAAGCGATGTTCCATCACGAGCTGCTCTGAGTCAGGATGTGGAGGCTTTGAATGTCACAGGAAGCTGCAGCAGGGGTGACACACAAAAAGCATGAAGGAAGCCTCTTCTTTCAGTGAGACACACACACACACACACACACACAGAGCTCCACCCATTAACAGCTGCACAAACACAGCAGAGGAGGAAACATTGTGATTGATCTGAAGGCCTGAGGGAGAACCTGAGCTTCCTCAGATACAACAAGAATTCCTTTGTGTGTGACAGTGTGTGACTGCGCTGAATGCAAGAAGACCTGGAGTGTATCGGGTGCTCTGGGAAGGATCTGGCTAAACTCTGGGTGAACGTTACTCCTTGAAGGGGGTGAGTGTTACGGCTCTGATGAGGGTCTTTCCACGTTTTTGTTGTTGGCTGAAATTGCTCGTGAACGCCTCAGCAGAGGACTCCGGATGACTCCTATTAGTTGTCAGCTTCGGTATTAAAATGTAAGTAAATGTACATTTTTTCTACGGTGCAAACAGGTCAGGATGAAACAGGGCAGTTAAAAGTAACAAACATGTCTTCAAAAGACAAAATGACAAAGTATTAACTTAATGGTGAATAGTGTTCAAGCAGTATTTACAGGTAGAAACATACAATTCAAAATGACATGACAACGACACACAGTCCACCAGACAACGTTTAAATGTTTTTTAAAACAAAACAAAAAAAAAAGAATGGTGACTTTAAATCATCATGAGAGTTAATCTAGTTGTTATAGTTCTAAAAGCATCACTCATGTAATGGACATTATTGGAATATAAGAGTCTGTTCTTGTGGTTGTGTTGGTAGTTTACAGATTTATGCTGAATGTGTTATTCATTCCTCCATCATATATATAGTTTTATTGTAATTTAGCCAGATTGTGTTTTATTATTTCTTCATTTATTCTTCTACGTGTTATTGAAGGGACAGAGTCACTTGAAAAAGGCTGCTACTGTTATTTTGACCCCGCTGCAAAGACCTGGAGATGAAGTGAAACGTCAGCGATGAAGACCAAACAAGCGGCTCCTTGTCTGACAGTTCGCATCATGTGGCTTTATCTGATTTTGTTATTGAAGGGACTTTTCCGACTCGGCCGGTCACAGAACCACAGGAGACCTTCACGTTCAGCAGCACGAGAACATGGGGACCTGCCCCACGAGATGTAGATCCAACATGACCATCTTAGAAAACCCACCTGATCCAGCAGGTAGAGCCCAGAAACGTACACACACAGTTTATAGGAGAATGTCTGAGAAATGCAACTGAAAGGTCTCTTCCTCTTTGTCTGAAGCTCCTCAGGAGATCTTTGTGTCCCTGTGCGACTACCCGTCCTTCAGGAGCACACAGCTGACCATGTGCATCGGGGAAAGACTCACCGTTGTGTCAGAGTATGTCTGCTGGAGCGTTGACGTCTCTCTGCTGCACCTCGACAGACGGTTCCTTTCCTCTCCACAGTGACGGTGATTTCCTGCTGGTGAGATCCACCGCCACCCACCGACAGAGCTACATTCCCACCAACTACGCCGCCAAAGTGACACACGGGTGAGTCACAGACATGGATTAGGATGTTGCCACGGTTACGCGGTTGCAGTCGTCAGGCTGTGGCTTTGTGTTGGGGTTGGACCAGAAGGTTCTAACTCAGCAGTGAGTTCAGAACAAACGGAGTTGACCTGGGTAAGATTCCACACTGTGATCAATTCAAACCATCCAGCGCTGGGGAACAGGCCCCTAACTCTCCAAATACGGCAGAAACAAACAGATTGACCTCTCATGTCCTTGTAATGCACGAGTTCGGTGCGGTAGAACGAAAGTGGATCGCCGTCCTCCTCAGGAGATACCCAGGAGGTTGGTTGCCGTGGTTACCAGATGGCATTGTGTCTTTGTGTTGGGGTTGGACCTGAGGGGTTTTTTTACCGATGGGGGGAGACAATCACACCTCAGTTGTTGTCTTTCATAAGAGCAGAATGTATTTCATCACGGTTGGACATGACACTTGAGTGTTCTGTGTTTTCATCAGGGACAACAATCTGCTGAATGTTTTTTTTTTCCATTTCTAAATCGCTACAGTGTTTGTTTATTTTCTTCTGCTTTATATATGTCTGTGTTCATATTGCTTAAAAACGTGATGAATGTTGGAAAAAATGTGTGTGTAAGTGTGTGGGAGACGAGAGCAGACTGATCTGATATGAAAGGAGGGACGTTCCCTGGATTGTGTGTGTGTGTGTGTGTGTGTGTGTGTGTGTCAGTGGAGACAGACGTTTGGAACACGACGTCTTGTCACAGCTTCCTGTTACTTTCAGGGTACAAACTGCTCCGATGTTGCTCCAGTGCGCGTCCTAATCAAACCGCTCTGAATGTCTCCGTCCAGGTGGCTCTTCACCGGCATCAACAGGTACAAAGCCGAGGAGCTTCTCCTGCAGCCAAACAACCACAACGGAGCCTTCATGATCCGAGAGTCGGAGACGAAAAAAGGTGTTTAGGTCCACGTTTGCGTTGGTTGCAACTTATTTGAACATTTAGGGGGGCTAGTTCACCCAAGTGTGGTTTCAAAGTGGCAGACAATGTGACACATGTAAACAAGCGCTGTAATGTTAAAAAATGAAATTACCATACAATGAATGTGTAGTGGGGCCTCTTCTTTCATACGTGTGCTCATACTTTGTGTTTGTATGACTGTGCACGTGTTCTCTCTGCAGACTGCTACTCGCTGTCTGTGCTGTGGACAACAAACTCTTCGTGCTTGGACTGTGTAAAACACTACTGCATCTCTCGCCTCCCCAACGGCCGCGTCTACATATCTCCAGAGCTCACCTTCTCCTCTCTGCAGCGCCTGGTGCAGCATTACTCAGGTCTGCAGCCCAAACGCCCACGGATAAGAACCCGACACAGCAAAACTAAGTGTTTCCTTCCTGCTCCAGAGTCTGCCGATGGATTGTGTGGTCGGCTGACGGACCCTTGCTTCATTCAGGGGTTAGACGACCCCGGAGAGGACAGGAACGTGACCGCAGCCAACAGGAGGACCACCGTCAACTGGAAGGACATCACCAGGTGAGGACCCCTCCTCCTTCAGCTGCTTCTGATTGCTGCCACAAGATGTCACCCTCGTCCCTCACGGTCTCGGGCCCTGGAGGCCTCGGCCAGCGAACAAGCTCTTCACACGTTTAGTGAGAAAGATGACGTGGAAGAAAGGATGGATACGAAGTAGTAGATTCTGTTCATATGATGGAGCAGCGGACGTTTCGACCATTGACCATGTTTATTGGTCTTTATTTATCATTGTCTTTACGTGTATTTTCTTGTATTTTTATCCGTATGATGACTTTGAGTGTCAGGATTCGACGACTATAAAGTAAAATGTTTTGTTTGTTTGTTTGTTTTAACTATGATTTCATTTGCCTCCACTGTTGATGAAGATGAAGGCACCAGTCAGGAGTAATCGTCCACAGATCATATACCGAACGACGTGACGACCACATTCCATGAATACCTTACCGACTCGTTTCTGTGTCGCCCAGGTCGATGATCTTCAGGAGGAAGGGCACAAGGCCAGACAGCACGCTGGTGAGCGAGGGACTGAGGGAGGCCATCAGCTCCTACCTGCAGATGACCGACAGCAGCGATCACATGTGGGACAGCTGAGGACAGACGTTGTCTCAGCAGCAGGAGGAGGATACTGTTGTAGCCGCTGCTTGTCACCGACCGCCATGAGACGAGGTCATCAGTGTCCCCGTGTGGTGTTTGAGACACAACAAGGAGCAGAGACTTACTGGAGGGAGGACGAATCCTCCTGTTTTAAAGAGACACAACAAGAGGAAACGCTCATTTGCTTGCAATGTTTAATCTGTAACTTATTCTGTCCGTGCTTTGTGAAAGTAAGAAAGTAAGATTCCGTGTTTAACTGTAGTGAAATGCGATTTCTATCATGGTCATCCAATAAAACGTGGTAGACCACTCCACATAAGTCCAGACCTTAACTCAATAAGATAGGCTAAGATAAGACCTATTGTCCCACAACAGGGTCATTTATTGTTGCTGCAGTACAAAAACATAATGTGATAAATACTTGGACATTGAGAACTTACAGTGCTGATAGTGCGCGTGCGCGCGAGTGTCCAGCAGGTGTCGCTCAGTTACCTGCAGTCATTCTTCAAAGCTTCCACTTCCTGGCCGAACACAGCAGTTCAGGAAGAAGAAATAATGGCGACGCTTGCGGGGTCCGAGTTCCCCTGTACAGGAGGAAATCGAAGCTCCTGCAAGAGCAACATCGTCACAAAGTTCACGGCCAGTAAAATAAGTGGGAAGAGCTTCAGTCGCGGGACACAGGTGAGAGACACGAGGCGCATTCGGACAGAAAAGGCAGTCGGAAGTTGCTCGACTGACGCCGGGGACTTGCGCAGGGAGTCCTGCCGAAGAACGGAGACGCTGGCTGGGAGAGGGACGAAGACGCAGTCGCCTTCGTCCGCCCTGGTTTCACTGCTCGCTGCGACTGCCACGAAGCGTTTCTCGAATGCCGATGTGGCAATACGCCTTAAACGATCTGTGTGTGATAATGTCCATGCGCTGACAAGCAGAATTGTGTCAGCAACACAGTGAGAGAAAGGTGAGAAGCGAGCTGCGCTTCAGCGGAACCTTTTGTTGTTAGCTTCGCCTTAGCTTAGCATCACAGGTCAGTGTAACTACAACATTAACGAGGTGGAATCTGCGGCTCGGCGTTGGTTTCATGCTACAGGGGGTTAGCAGGATGTCAGTGTGTCTGTGGGGTCACAGGTAACACGATGATGATGATTAAATCGCCAGAGCTTTCAGTTTTATTTGCCAAATGATAGCAAGGGGGGTAATGCTAACAGGCTAGCGCAGCTAGCCGAACAGCTCAGGTGATTACGTAACGACTTACTAACCATTGTAAGTGTCGTTTCCATAATGTGACACGACACAGCAGCCGTTTGGGCAAGTTGTCTTCAGTTAGTTTAGTCCAGTGTTTCACTAGCTAACATTTAATCGAGATTGAAGGGAATGTTTGGAGTATCATTTGAATTTTGACAAGGCGAGTGAACGTTGCACCTGTTCTGTCATTCAACAACACGTCAAACATAATAAATGTTGTTACCAACTCCCCCAGTAAGAAAACCAAAAAGGCGTCTAGTTCACGAAAGCAGAACAACATATATCTGTATCTGTTCGTGCTTTTACAGGAACCAACAAACCTCGGTTTCGCTTTGCTTTTGACAGGTGTTGTGCAACAGGGAATATATTTATTAAACTGACATTAATTCACACATCCCGTTGGTTGGTCAGTAGGATATCACGAAAAACAGTATTTGTTGGATCAAAATCTGCAGTGTTCAACATTTACAAACTGCTGACCAGTGTTTTAACAGAGGTTTATGGCTTAGGGTGCAATATTTTCTACAAATTGTTTTGTAACACAAACCAATTAATGGTCAAGTCACTGTGTGTTCAATGAGGTTGTAACACACTAATGTTCTGCAGAAAACCCCAAATCTGTAAGACAGGGCGAGTGCTCATGAGTAGGAATATATACATGATGCATATGTTTAGACACACATTTATTACAGCCTTTTACCTGTAAATCAGTTATTTATTACACATTTTATTAAAGATAAAAACCAATAACATTCACTGTATGTCACTATTGTACAAAGTAATACCTGGAAAAACGGAAAATGTGTTTGCTCAAATTACAGGTGCTGCATGCTTTGTAAGCTCACTTTGTAGTTTTTGTTGGTGTTGTTGTGTGGATTCTGGAAAGAAAGACATTTTACATTTTACACTTCAGTGTCACTGCCGGTTCAGCTGTATGAAACATGCTATTTTAGCCTAAAAAAGTTTGATTGCACCCTTCCAGCAGCCTCTGCGACCGCAAAGAAGACGCCGTGAAAAGAGCCGTACCCTTTTGATGCAAACCATAATTTCTTCACTGTGCTTTTGAGTGCAGCTTCCAGGAGGCCTGCTGCAGGAGAGAGACAAACGAGCCAAGTGGCATGGCATCCCGAGTCTGCTGCAGAAGCTGTACGAGAGCAGCCACCCCAACAGTGACCTCTCTCAGGCCCACAGCCTTCTTAAGGTAACTGCCCTGTCCTGTGCACTGGGGGAACGGCAGGACAGACCCTCAGAGCAGTGTGTCACAAATTGTGTCAGACCAAGGACAAACGGATGTATTCTGATCTCACATCACTCGTTACAACTCGCTGAACCATCTCGCGGTTGCACCTTCTCCTGACCTGAAGGCCAGAGCAGCTCTTTGAAGTGCACTGGATTTAATGGATGTTCTAGTCTAACGTGAAGGTTTACTACCACCACCGTTGGTGCCAATCAACTGTACCAGCCACCTTTGACCTTTCATCCCATGACCTCCCCAGTTTCTTGTGAACCAGCTGTGTAGTTTAGAGTTGTGTTAACGTTTCCTGTTGTGACCGTGTTGTGTGTTAGGTGTTATCGTCCCAGCTCTCCGTGGAGGCCATGTCTTTTGTTACAGAGGACAGAAAGACAGCTCAGGAATCCACCTTCCCCAACACGTACACCTTTGACCTTTTTGGTGGAGTCGATGTAAGTACCTAGACTCCATCACAGACCACGTAGACCACCTCTTAAAACGTGACCCTGAAGTCATTTTTCCCTTCTTGAAGCTGCTTGTGGAGATCCTGATGAGACCCACGCTAACTATGCAGAAGAAAAAACCCAAAAGTGAGTGTAAGTCTTTGTCCACCAGGCACATGCTGTGTTTCCTTGTCTGTCTCCTGACGGAATGTTTTCTGTTTCTGTCGTACCAGTGAATGATGACTTGGTGAAGGACTGCCTTAGTGTACTCTACAACTGCTGTATATGTGTAAGCACCATCCTACAGCCACATACAGTGTTTGTTAACCTGTTCCGTAATTCAAGTCTGTTGTAAATGTCCCTCCTCTGCTCCCAGACTGAGGGGGTGACAAAGAGCCTGGCAGCCAGGGACGACTTTGTGCTGTTTCTCTTCACCCTGATGACAAACAAGAAGACCTTTCTGCAGACCGCAACACTAATTGAAGATATTCTGGGAGTGAAAAAGGTGAACGTCAGCACTTTCTCCAGAGAGATTCTGCAGCACAGCGGCAGAAAGGACTTTGATTTACAATTAAATGTTCCAGTGCCGTGAACCACTGGACCTAATGATGGAAAGAGCAGTGAATGAGGGTCCTGCTGCGTCGATGTACGAGTTACTGTTGGTGTAGGACCACCGAAGTGTAAGACCACCACCGTGGACATTTGTTGAAGGTCATGTTTCTTCATGTTTCTAAGGAGATGATCCATCTAGAGGGCATCCCCAACCTGTCGGGGCTGGTCCAGAGCTTTGACCAGCAGCAGCTGGCCAACTTCTGCCGCATCCTGTCCGTCACCATCTCAGAGCCCGACGTGGGAAACGATGACAAGCACACGCTGCTCGCCAAAAACGCTCAGCAGAAACGCAACGCTAGCCCGTCACGGGCCGAGGTCAACCAGGGTACGTCACCCTCCGAGCCCCGACCGTGTTCTCGGCTCTTTTTATTGTTCTTACCTTTGTTTCATACAGTTTTCATGGTTTTCCTTTTCGTGGTAAAGTACTTTGAACTGTGTGTGTCTGTGTAGAACAAACAGTTTAGTAGTAGTATTACAAAACCAGTAACGAGTCAACCATCACACCACCCAGTTTACACGTTTAGTGTGATGTCTTTCTTCTTTTGTTTGTTGTTTTGGTTATAACTAAGACACTCTGGAGTAACTCCGCCCCTGTTCCCATAGTAACCCTCCTGAACATCCCTGGCTTCATCGAGCGTCTGTGCAAGCTGGCCACCCGGAAAGTGTCGGAGGCCACCGGAGCCAACTTCCTGCAGGAGCTGGAGGACTGGTACACGTGGCTGGACAACGCTCTGGTGCTGGACGCCCTCATGCAGATGGCGACTGAGGAGGCGGAACAAAGCAGTACAGGTGGGACGAGGGTCTGCTGCGCTGCTGACACCCGCTGACGCCGCGTTAAATGTTGAGTGTGTGTTTCTGCGTCACCCCCAGAGTCATCAGATGAGAGTTCGCTGGCCACCAGCCCCCTGAGACACCACCTACCCCAGTCCATGAAGATCGTCCATGAGATTATGTACAAAGTGGAAGTGCTTTACGTCCTGTGCGTCCTTCTGATGGGGCGACAGAGGAACCAGGTGTGTTCCAGCCCCGCTGTCCCGTCCATGTCGAGTCCCAGCAGCTCCGGGCTGAACGGGCCGTTTTCTCTCTGCTCAGGTCCACAAGATGCTGGCTGAATTCCGTCTCATCCCAGGGCTCAATAATCTGTTTGACAAGCTGATCTGGAGGAAATACACGCCGTCAAATCACGTGGTTCACGGTCAGAACGAAAACTGCGACTGTAGTCCGGTAAGGACCGGAACTGGGTGTCTGATCAGTGTGAAGGAAACATCGTCCACATTCATAGTTCTCGTTCTTCTACAGGAAATTTCCTTCAAAATCCAGTTCCTGCGGCTACTACAAAGCTTCAGCGATCACCACGAGTAAGCGTTTGCCTCCAATCCGCCGTGTCATGGTACGTTCGGTTCTCGCAGACATGTCGCGTGTCTTCCAGGAACAAGTACCTCCTGTTGAACAGCCAGGAGCTGAACGAACTCAGTGCCATATCCATGAAGGCCAACATCCCCGAGGTGGAAGCTCTGGTCAACACGGACAGAAGCCTCGTATGCGACGGGAAGAAGGGTCTCCTCACCCGCCTCCTCACCGTTATGAAGAGGGAGCCCCCGGACTCGTCCTTCAGGTGAGCAGCACCCTGTGACAGGTGGTGTTCAGTCAGGTCCACCACCTCCCTGTCTGGGATCCCAGAGGACGACCTTTGCCCTCTGCACGGCCCTGACTCGGACCATCCGAGTCTTTGTTGCTGTCAGTTTCCTCCGTCTTTCCTGTTCTCTGCTTTTAACGTTCGCCTCTTGTCTGGAAGGTTCTGGCAGGCGAGGGCGGTGGAGAGTTTCCTCCGAGGAGCCACGTCCTACGCCGACCAGATGTTCCTCCTGAAGAGAGGACTGTTGGAGGTAAAGACGGTGACGTCGCCCGCTTCTTCTTCCTCGCCCTTCCTCTCTGTGACCCCGGGTCCTCGTCCCTCCACAGCACATCCTCTTCTGCATCATCGACAGCGGCTGCACCTCCAGAGACGTGCTGCAGAGCTACTTCGATCTGCTCGGAGAGCTCATGAAGTTCAACATCGACGCCTTCAAACGATTCAACAAATACGTCAACACGGCCGAGAAGGTATGGACCCGTCGCCCGTCTCCGCCAGCAGGACGAGCCGCGTGTCCGACGCCCGGTGTCCCGTGTAGTTTCAGACGTTCCTGACGCAGATCAACAGCTCCCTGGTGGACTCCAACATGCTGGTGCGCTGCATCGTCCTGTCGTTGGACCGATTCGAGAGCCAGACGGAGGACGTCAAAGGTGGGCAGCAGCTCACAGACCTACTCTGAAACTGTCGGTGCAATCACGATGACTCGGGGGTTTTCCACCGTGAAGAACTTTGTGTAGGCAGGAGGTCGTGACCCTGCCTCTGTCCCCACAGTGATGGAGGTGCTGTCCGAGTGCTGTCTGCTGTCCTACATGGCCAGAGTGGAAAACCGACTCTCCTTCCTCTTCCGACTGATCAACATCATCAACGTACAGACTCTCACACAGGTCCGAACCCGCAAGCACAGCAAACACGGCTCGGGGGGTCCGCTGACTGTAACGACACACACAGCTGAGTTTACCAGCGACCCCCTGCAGGGAGGGACAGGTGGTTACTGACTAGCAGGAAGTGAAGCAGTGAGTGTGTTACAGTGGATGAACGTCACCTTTGCAGAAGATGGGTGAGCTGCAATCGGAGCGAGTGACGTGGTAAACGTGTCGCGTCCCGTCTGTCCTCCAGGAGAACGTGAGCTGTTTAAACACCAGCCTGGTGATCCTGATGCTGGCGCGGAGGAAGGCCAAGCTGCCCTTCTACCTGAACGCCCTGCGGGAGAAGGAGTACGTGGAGAAGTACCCGGGCTGCCTGCTCAACAACTTCCACAACCTGCTGCGCTTCTGGCAGCGTCACTACCTCAACAAGGACAAAGACAGCACCTGTCTGGAGAACGTGAGTGCCTCTGTCACACACCTGTGTGTGTGTGTGGTGTTTTTAGCAGCAGCAGGTGTTTACTGCCAACTGAAAACATTCAGAGTATTCCAGTGTACAAACTGGTTCAGACCAGTCTGGAGCTGCAGTGAACCATTATATTTGTTATTGAGACACGAGACACGTTTTTTTTTTTTTTTTTCTCGATCAGAGTTAAAGATGCTGAGATTCTCTTTAGCAGTGACCAGGATGGACAGGATTAGGAATGAGGTCATCAGAGGGACGACACAGACAGGAAGGTT
>JBBMJM010000008.1:181711-199898 GCA_037832705.1 Centriscus cristatus | reverse complement strand
TAAAACTGTGAAATATATGAGCTATGTACAAAACACAGACATGCATTTGAACTGTGCAAGTATTAAATAATGCTGAAATTCTACAATAAAAATAAAAAGCGGTAGTGTTGGGTTGTGTGCAAAAAACAGTTTAAATTTGATTATTGTCACAGGACCAACCAGCCCGACTCTGGGGATTGGTTGTTGATGTTTGTGTTTTCAGACCTGGTGCCTGTTGTGTACTACTGTATGTTATAAATCCCGTACCATTCAAATGACTTGAAGGTAGCATTGCCTGCAAGACATTTACTTTGATAGATTTATTTTTCTACACAGTAATTTATTTTAAATTTGAGTAGAAAAGGCGTAGGTACACACTGACACAAAACATCCAGGTGCGTCTTTATTTTTAGCAGATCCGGTCATCAACGTTTCATCACTGCTTCACGCTCACTCAGGACCCCAATTCTTTTAATTGAACTCTGGCTTAACATACACACTGAAATAAACAAACGAATACAGACAAACCAAAGAGTGAACGATGAAATTTAACTTCATTTAACTACTAAGATATATTGTGTGAGTATGAGGGATGCCCTTTACAGTGCCTGAATTAATACGTGTTCCTCATGTATTAGGATTCTACTGTTTATTATGTATTATGATACCAAGACAAACTCTGCAATAAGTGAGACAAATACACTGAAACTGATTCTGTAACAACTGTGAAGGTGACAGTCATATGATCTGAATGTACAAAGCACTACTCCCTCCTCTGTTTACATGATCAATCAGAATCAGCTTCATTCACCCAAGTCTGCAGAATCATACAAGGAATGTTTCTCCAGCAGTTGTCCGGAGACAGAAGGCGGAACAGAAAGACATTCAGCAGGCAAACAATTTAAACATATACAATGTCTATACATGTGGGAATTTGGAAAAAGTGCGGCCAAGAGTGTGCAGATGGTCGGTCAGTCAGCCAGTAGTGCATGTTGACATTGTGCAGTGTTAACTGTTTAATACAGTGACTGCTGTGGGGAAGACGATGATCCTGTGCTGGTTAAGTCCCTGTCTGCAGGACTCTGAAGTTGGGTGGGAGCAGTTCAAAAAGTCAGTGTGCCGGGTGAGAGGAGTCTTTGACAAAGTTCCCTGCCCTCCTTTCGAGTCCTTTCGAGTCCTGGTCCAGGATAAGAATGGGGAAGTTGGGGGTTGGGGTGGGGGCACCAATGATGCGCTCAGCAGACCTCCCACTGTGCACCAGTCTGGATCTGTCCTGCTGGCAGGCAGCTCCAAACCACAGCGATGGAAGAACACCGGACAGACTCACTGTCGGTGTAGAACCTCAGCAGCAGCTCAGGGGACGGTCCCAGTCTCATCAGGGGGCACTGCTGGGCCTTCTCGAGGATGGAGCCGATGTTCAGCTCCCAGTTCAGATCCTGAGAGGCAGGAGTGCCCAGGAATCAGAATCTCTTCACAGTGGACACTCGATTGCTGAGAGGGGCGAGGAGGGGGGATGTCTCCTAAAGTCCACTATCATCTCCACTCTCCTGTGCGTGTTCAGCTCCAGGATGTTGTGACTGCACCAGGTGTCTGTCCTCTGCAAGCTGAGTAGTGTTGAGGGAATTAGAGGGGCAGTTGGGGGGAGGGGGGAGGGGGCTGCTGCCACATGTGGACAGTGTGAGACCACGGTGTGGGACAGTGCAACACGTTTTCGGGGGAGGAGACACACTGCCAGCTACCATTTAAATCGTGGAGCATGCGCGTTGCCATACAATAGGGACTTAACATCTTACACAACCCGATCTTTTCTTCATTCTGCCTGCGTCCACTCGCCGGCGTGTCGTCCCCTTTACGGTTTCCCTTTTTTAAATAACGCATCGCGTATGAAATGAGTGGGGACCATGCCCACAACGAGGACCAGGTAAAGTATTTTATCGGCACTTGTGGTTAGCGGAGCGTTTCTTGCTAGCGTGTATCTTGTCTGCTTTGACAGGGTAAGTTGGCTAACAGCGGATAGTCCTCGCTAGCTCCCGTTGGCCGACTTACATTCGCACTATCATATTAAATGTCACGGCGTTGTACTGGCTTACCAGCTTTCGTGCTGACGGCGGGGAAACACTTGAAGACAAAGTCCCGGTGACGGTACAAGATTGATTGTCGTTAGCTTTTAGCAGCAGTGGGTCGCTGTTAGCGGCTAAGTCCTATTATCAGCCAATGTAGCATGCTAGGTTGCTTAGCCAGACAGCTAAGATACTGTCGTTTACCATCAGCAAGTTCAAAGTTAGTTAGCCGGCTAGCTAGCTACTACAAAATATAATCCTTATCTCTGTTTGATTTTCAGATTGACTGTGGCTCTCGGGTCAATGGTAAGTTTATGACAGCTGGCTTATACATGAAATGGGATGCTTTCTTGAAACTGTGACATGTATGCACCGATCGTTTGCAACGTTTTCAGTAGAGGACAGAAATGGCGTCCAGAGACTAAGTCCTCTGTTTCACTCACAAGCGCCTATTGTTCAAAAGGGAGGTCTAGTTAGAGCTCTTCTGGATATTATTTTTGTACTTGGATTAATTATTTAGCGACACTTCGAGGTGTTTTATCAGTTTGTTGTATTGGATTGTCTCGTCGGCCTGCTTTTGATAGCTCATTTCCCACCTGAAAGTGAGGGTTTGGGGGTTGAGGACTTAGTCTCTGCGCCATTTTCTTTTTCGGTGTAAGCGGCCTGACTGAACTGCAAGCTGAACCCAGGCTGGGAAAGTGCAGATGGCTGTGAGGAGAACTGCGAAGGCAGAGGGCTTTATTTATGTCCCACATGGCCACCAAAAGAGTAGGACTGGCATGATTTTGACTGGCATGAATGTTTAACACCAGCCACAGGATGACACAATTTCTTAATAAAAGGAGAGGATGGGTGTTTTTCCCTTCAGATGAATTTACAACCTACTGACCTGCTGTTAACTTTCAGCCATTATCACGTTGCAGATTTATCAGTGGACCTCGCAACATGATGATTATATTCAGTTGCCATAATTTGTCTAGTGAAACTGTACTCATTGAATGTATGGGTTTTAATAAGACCTTTAAAGTGGCTCATCGATGATTATTTTATGAAGTTAGATGATGTGAATGAGTCAGACGTCAAAGCACTACTTGTTTTTGCTTTGTTTTAAAGCAGTATTATGGCTGTTACTGATCTCAGCTTCTGTGAGCGAACACAATTGAATACGAGTAATTCCTCGGCATTGAAGAACAAGTTGTCTTTTATTTGTTTTTACAGAAACCTTGACTAGACATGTTCATTGATAATTGGACTCTGTTCAACAAATACTCATGATTGTCATCAAATGAAAAGTCTTATGCTGTGTACAATTATGAGTCCAGGTTCTTTCTGAATTAAATCACTCCTGACTAGGCAGCAGTGCAGGTCAAGTCTCCAGTTCTTTTCTGCTTGGATGTTGTTTGCTCTGTGCTGATGTTGAAAAGGACGATATGGACCCTGTTCACGAGACTCGTTACCATTTTGAGCCCCCTGAAATGGTAGATTTAGAATATTTTCTTTTCAACGAAACTGTCAGCTCTTAAAATCATGAACCTGTTTCCCCCAAATCTCCCTACTCATGTAGCGTATTAGTAGACGCTGTGTTCAAGTGCACGTACCAGCCTGTCAGGTCTTGGTATTGTGTCAAACAATGACACCCATGCCGACACTAGGAGTTCCCAAGCCGCTTATGTTCCACGTTCTGAATTTGTGTCTGTTTTAATAATTACAACTGCTTGTGTTGTGAAGCACCTGCCCACATTAGCAGCAAAGTGTTCCAAGCACTTAAGTTACTTTGAGCCATTTATACACAGTTACACTCTGAAAAAGTCAATTGTTGAACAACATCTGACAGTTTTGTTGATCTGATACGACCTATTTTTCTCTAAAGCCTTTTTTTCCACTCTAAAGCAGAATAACACGTTTCCTTTCTCTTGTAGATGCTCACAAATATAAAGACAAATACAAAGATAGAGAGCACAAACACAAGGACCATAAGAAGGATAAAGAACGAGAGAAGTTGAAGCATGGCAACAGGTATGATGTGTTTTGTACTTTGGATGAGTCCGTCGTTTCTAAGCCGAACTCTCTCTGTGTTGTCTGGTCCGTGAACCAAACACATGTGATTCCTTGCATATCGCACTAAACGTCAGCAGCTGTGGTCATCCGCTGTTCCTTTTGTATTCCAGCGATCGCAAGGAATCCTCTGACAAAAAACACAGAGACAAAGAGAAGGAGAAGCTGAAGCACAAAGATGGCAGCACAGACAAATACAAGGACAAGCACAAGGAGAAGAGGAAGGAGGTGAACGAACACGCAGATATTCTGTAGTAGATCATAGCGGAGCATCTTCTGTCCCTTACTTCTTTATCGCAGTTGTGTTAGATGAAGACCTGTTGGCCTCTGAGTCTCAGCATAGACATTGTTAAATATCAGGTGTGTTACAATCCATTGATAGATGATATAGAAAGAGTGATTGGTTAAGCGACGATCCAACCGCATCGACCCACTAACAACCTGTTGTCCCTCAGTTTGAAATGTCTCACTTTGGAAATCTCTTAGCGTCCAACCATTACACCGCTGTGGAGAAATGTACAGGAAGGGTCGTTACGAGATAAAATACTGTACCTGCAAACATGAGCCACTTAGCTTGCTAACGTTAGCGTCAGTGGCTACTGCTCTGCACATCTGACCAACAGCTGAACCACAAACATGAACGTGTCGGTCAACAGAACGGACTGGTCATAAGACACGAAATGGAAGTGACTGTACAGAAAGCTGCTCGTTTACATTCTGTGGGAATGGAAACAATAAACGTATTCACCTAGTCAACTTCATATTTTCATGTAACGACCATTTCAGCAGTGAGATTTGTAATCACAGTGTATTATTCCACTAACTACTGTCTGTGACTCTTACAGATAAAATTCCATGACGTGAAAATCAAAAAGGACAAGGAAAATGGAATTGCCAGGTAAGAGTGGACGCCACATTTCACACAAGTGTTTGTTGTCGTTTCCACCCCCCGTTTCATATAGATCCATGTGCTGCTCTTTCAGCCCCCCTCATGTGAAGTCTGAGCCCGAGGACGACTTTTATCTCTCTGCAAAACACGAAAGATCTCTAAAGCGAGAACGGGAGGACGATGAGTGAGTGGGCCGGAGTTCTGTTCTGTTCTTTTCTCTGACGTCCAGTTCATCAATCTGCCACATTTAACACACGACCGCGTTGTTTTCAGCTCCGAATTCAAGCCTAAAAAGATCAAGACAGAAAATGAAAAGAAGGCCAAGAAGAGGAAACCCAATGATGTGGTAAGCAAGAGTAAACTTTGACATGCTGCGTAGTAGTAGTTGTTATTTAGAGTCATTTTGAAGTCGCACCTGAAGCGGATGGCTTCAGGTAAACTGACACAGACATGATGTGCTCAGGTGTGATTGGGTCGGCTCGCATGCTGTGATTTTTATTTTCCAACGGCGCTCTAGTGAAATGGCTCATAGTTTCTCTTCCCTTTTTTAGGACGTTAAGCCCAAAAAGACAAAAGACCAAAAAGGAGAAGTAGCTGATGGGAAGAAGAAAGCGAAAAAGGAGCCAGAGGAGAAATGGAAATGGTGAGTTAACGTGGTCGGTCCTCGGTGGATTCGACGTTCCTGTCAGATGCTCACTCGTGTTTGTTTTGACTGATCCCAGGTGGGAAGAGGAGCGGTACACAGACGGTGTCAAATGGAAATTTCTGGAACACAAAGGGCCAGTATTCGCGCCACCCTATGACCCCCTCCCTAACCACGTCCACTTTTTCTACGATGGTACGTGAAGCTGTTGAACGGACCGGTACCCTGCGACGCCGTCTGCGTTGCTCGGCAACAGGATGTATCTGTGATTGGTTATTCTGAGTTTCATCCCTGTAGCTTTTTTTAATATCACTTATCACAAACTGGGAAAGTCACGTGATGCAAACAGTTGTTGACGTCTGTGTTTACATCTCTGGAGAGGTTCACGTCAAACTACCCCCCACCCCGACACCCTACGTGCACCATTGATTTGACGTAGAACACTTCTGTCACTTTTCAGGCAAACCCATGAAGCTGAGTCCAGAGGCTGAAGAGGTGGCCACGTTCTTTGCCAAAATGCTGGAACACGAGTACACCACGAAGGATATCTTCCGCAAAAACTTCTTCAAAGACTGGAGGAAGGTGGGTAGAGCACGAAAGGAAATGGTGAACTTAAAAAAAAACCCCAACATCTCAGGAACGGTTTTCCTTTCGACTGTCAAATTCTTCGGATGCAGGAAATGTCGCCAGAGGAAAAGTCAAAGATAACTGACCTGAAGAAGTGTGACTTCTCTGAGATGAGCGAGTATTTCAAGGCACAATCTGAAGCCAGGAAGGCCAAGACAAAGGAGGAGAAACTGGTGAGCTGCTGTCTTCACACACGCCAGGTCCATGATTCGGCCACTGGATGGCGCTCTGTGGCTTCTCAACACGTGCGTGTGTCTTCTTTTTTTTATTTTAAAGAAAATCAAGGAAGAGAACGAGCGCGTCTTGCAGCAGTATGGCTTTTGCATTATGGACAACCACAAAGAACGTATCGCCAACTTCCGCATCGAGCCTCCCGGTCTGTTCCGTGGTCGTGGCGACCATCCCAAAATGGGAATGCTGAAGCGCCGCATCCGGCCCGAGGACATTATCATCAACTGCAGCAAGTGAGTGCGATTTCCCTCCACGGCGACAGACTCGGCGCCTCAGGAGCGCGATGCTCTAACGTCGTCCGTTAACAGGGACTCCAAGTACCCCGAGCCGCCGCATGGCACCAAGTGGAAAGAGGTTCGTCATGACAACAAGGTGACGTGGCTGGTGTCGTGGACGGAGAACATTCAGGGCTCCATTAAATACATCATGCTGAACCCCAGCTCAAGGATCAAGGTAGGCAGTCAGTCTGAGCGCGGCTACCCGCTGGTTGCCATGGCGATGGGCTCAGATGGAGAAGAAATGATTCAGGACTGCAATTATCCCACTTCTTATCTGATTGTGTTTTTGGTTCTGCAGGGGGAGAAGGACTGGCAGAAGTATGAAACCGCCCGGAGACTGAAGAAGTGTGTGGACCGGATCCGGGCCCAGTACCGTGAAGACTGGAAGTCCAAGGAGATGAGGATCCGACAGAGAGCTGTGGCCCTCTACTTCATCGACAAGGTGCCGGAGCCCTCGAGGTCCAAGCGCCTCACTGCCCCTCTGTCCGGCTGCATGTGACCCGCGTGCTGTGTGTTCCAGCTGGCTCTGAGGGCGGGTAACGAGAAGGAGGAGGGGGAGACCGCCGACACGGTCGGCTGCTGCTCGGTGAGAGTGGAACACATCAAACTGTACCCGGAGAACGACGGCCAGGAGTTTGTGGTGGAGTTCGACTTCCTGGGGAAAGACTCCATCCGCTACTACAACAAAGTCCCCGTGGAGAAGAGGGTGAGGGGCCGTTTGGATCCCGGTGTGTGTGTGTGTGAAGGGGGACGCTGCCTCCATGTTCACCCGCTCTGCTTCTTGTGTGCAGGTATTTAAGAACCTTCAGCTGTTCATGGAGAACAAGGAGCCCGATGACGACCTGTTCGATCGGCTGAATGTAAGCGAGTCTTGAACTGTGTGAAGACGCCTTCACACAGCCGACTAGTGGACGGGGTCACGTGATCTAACTGCAACCACTGCTCCTCCAGACTTCCATCCTCAACAAGCACCTCCAGGAGCTGATGGACGGTCTGACGGCCAAAGTTTTCCGTACTTACAACGCGTCCATCACCCTGCAGCAGCAGCTCAAGGAGCTCACGAACGGTGCGTGTCCCGCCCGTTTCACCCGCCGGAGCTTTTAACAAGCAGTCGTCGTGACCGCTGACCCCATCGCCCCCTGTCTGTTTCAGGCGACGACAACATTCCAGCCAAGATCCTGTCCTACAACAGGGCCAACAGGGCCGTAGCTATCCTGTGTAACCATCAGAGGGCGCCACCCAAGACGTTTGAGAAGTCCATGCAGAACCTGCAGTCAAAGGTGAGGACTCACCCTACACGTGATCCTAAGAGACTCGTCAGTGGTTTGAGGCCGGACATCGTTGACAAATGTCTGTGTAGAATTAGGTTTTTTTTTTGACCCGGCTGCTCCTTCGCCACCACTTCCTGTCTGATCAGAACCCACTTCCTCTGTCGTAGATCGACGCTAAAAGGGACCAGCTGTCTGATGCCAAGAGAGAGCTGAAGGGCGCCAAGGCCGACGCCAAAGTGCGGAAAGACGAGAAAACCAAAAAGTAAGTGTCCCCGGACGACGCCTCGGACGTCCGCCGCCCGTGTTGTGACTTAGCGGTGTGTCGGTGCCCTGCAGGGCCGTGGAGACCAAGAAGAAGGCGGTGCAGAGGATAGAGGAGCAGCTGATGAAGCTGGAAGTGCAGGCGACTGATCGTGAAGAGAACAAGCAGATCGCCCTGGGCACTTCGAAGCTCAACTATCTGGACCCTCGTATCTCCGTGGCCTGGTGAGACGGACTCCGCCGGAGCTCCTCGTCAGACGCTCAGAGCGCCGTCTGTCCTAAACCCAACGTGTGGTCTCTGTCTGTCCCTCAGGTGTAAGAAGTGGGGCATCCCCGTCGAGAAGATCTACAACAAGACCCAGCGCGAGAAGTTTGCCTGGGCCATCGACATGGCAGAACAGGACTATGAATTTTAAACCAAGTTGGTGGTTTTAACCATGAAACACTTTGTAATTGGATACTCTTGTTTTTAGTTTCACTGAATTTCCGAAGGTTGGGGCGGGGGGAACAGCAGCAGGAGGAGGAGGAGGAGGATGTGGTGGGTAGTCTGAACATCTGATCTGAGATCAGGCATCACGGCTGAACTATTCCCACGGCAACCGCGTGGAGGCGTAGTCCCAGTAATTGGAAGAGCCTTTTTACCTTCTGTCTCCTCCTGAGACGACCTGACAATGCCTGAACGTTGAGCTCTGTGGTCCTATAGCTACTGTGTTACGCAGAAAAAAAACAAAAAAAACCCCGCTTTGTATCATTTTATGTTTGCTCACTTGCTCTGTATTTTAGCCCCCCCCCTGTATTATTAATGAATCTATATTTTAATAGACAAAGTCAAATCAAATGAACTCCTTACTTCACCCACACGCCTTTCAAGTCAATGACAATGTGAGCGCAGCTCCGCTTGTGTGCTTGGGTCTGTTGTGAGGGGCCGTTTGTCTCGGGTGGAAGGTCGAACCTGGACCGTGGGCTCGCTGAGGATGTCTGAGCTGGCTGAGGGGAGGAATACCGCAACCATGTCAACACTCACACGGGCCGAATGTGAATATGTTTTGCAGCCTCTATCAGGGACTTGTTCTTCAGTGTAAATGTGAACCAATCATTGTTGAATTGCAAACTTCCTCCCCAGCTCCATTGATCTTAACTTAATTTTACTATTCTTCCGACACAAAGCAAGTATCCCCCCTTTTACTTGAAGATAATGTATTTAAAGTGAGTAAATGAAAGTGTTCTTTGAAAATGGGTATGTGAGGGATATCAACTTTGCCAAAAAAACACCAATCTGTTACAATTTAGGCAGTTTTTTTAATTGTGTAAAGATTTGAGGAGAAAGTAATGTAACATTTAATGTGAATTCATTTAATTCCACTCTGATAGGAAAGTTGATGTAAGTAGCTGTAAAGTCAACATCCTATTCCTGTTTCACCTTTTTATCATAGCCTGATCATGTTGTTTTATGCGCATTGTAGGTTGGAAACAAATATAAAATAAAACCCTACAGATGAATCATCCTGGCTGTTCTTCATGTTCCTGACGGTGTCTGTCTGTTGTCCAGCTCGCCGTTGGCTTTGTCGGTCCTGTTCGATCTGTTGAGAACCTACGGCGGGTGAAGGCGAGGTGATGACCTCCAGGCACACGTTTGATGTCGTTAGACTTCCATGTGTCACTCTGGTCGTTGCTAGAAAATACATTGTCATTGTAGTAACAAAAAAAATAAAATAGTGGCATGTCATATTTTCAGTTTATAAAAAAAACAAAAAAAAACATTGAATCACGGAGAGCTGACAAACGTAAAAAGAAAAAAAAATGACGGCCATTATTTTGGAACAAAGACTATAATTTACAACAAAGGAATAAATGTCACCTCAACTTGTGTTCTTCTGTGAATGCTTCTGGATTTACTGGTAAAAAAAACCCAACAACCTGCCCGACCTTTCCTACATGACACAAATAGTGGGACTACAGAAACTCAGCAGAAACACACACACTCCTGTGTGACGCTCGAGTTACAGCCTGCAGACAAAAAGTCAGGCACGAGACCGAAATGTTTTTCTCCTCCTCAGGCTGCAGTACCAGTGACTCACCAGGAGGGGGGGCTGTGCACTCTGCAGCTGCTCCTCCACACCGGAACTGAGCACTAACGGGCCCGTTCCACTCAAACCCAGTGGTTTCAACCTTCAGAAGAGAAAGAGAAACTGCGCTGAAGCATCAAACTATGTACATTAGATTGGTGAATTGGCGAACAAAGGGGGTTTGCACCACAGGTGTGTGGAACGAGCCCCTGGCCCGTAATCTGAAAAAAATGTCACCCTGCTGCTTGGTGAGTATTCATTTTATTCTGTAAAGATTCAGAAGTGTAGAAAGGATGATACAACAGTGCTTTATGATCAGACTATCTCGTAAAAGTTTTTTTCTTTTTCTTTTTTTTTTAAAGTGGATCATAACACCGTAAGTCCAGATTCCATTTTTATCTCAAACCAAAATAAATTTGTAACATTCGACACAAGTGCATACACTGCTGGTAGGAGAGCAACCTCCATTTTCACTTTGGATGGTATAGCACCGTTCTTAGCTAGTAGCAGCTTGACAAAGATGCAGCTTAATAGGATTCTTGTAGTGACTGTATGTTAATAGAAACAC
Source organism: Centriscus cristatus (assembly GCA_037832705.1). Lineage (NCBI taxonomy): Eukaryota > Metazoa > Chordata > Actinopteri > Syngnathiformes > Centriscidae > Centriscus > Centriscus cristatus. Next base: position 188,970 of record JBBMJM010000008.1, on the reverse strand, counting down.
AAGAAAATTCAGAGGAGAGCGGCGGTCTCCTCATTTGGCTCTCTAGCTAGCACAATATCTCACTCTGTCAGTGTCTGGGGATCAAATTCAGAATTAAGTTAAAACATCTCCAAGTGAACAGAAAAGCAGCACAAGATTTTTCTCTTTTTTTTCACAGATAATAGACCAACAGTATCCAACAATGCACTGGCATGTTTTTGTGTTTTTTTTTTGTTTCTCGTCTTTAGGACTGCACAGTAGCAGAGGAAGCGAGGTGGTGGACAGACTGGTCATAGAAACACACGGACAGAGCTGAGTAAGGCAACGTTAGCGTGACGGACTGGTCTCTGTTCAGTTTGCGGGGCAGTGTAGTGTATTGATCTGGACAGAGCTGTCGATACCTTTGCTGTGGGGCAGCGAGTGTGGAGCATGGCGGTCTTCGTTAGTGCATTGAATATGGGCTCTTGCGTGTAGCTGAACTGCAAAGTGATCACCAACATTTATACAAATCCAAAGAAAACATGTCTGATTGCATCTGGACTTACAGTGACTATAGAAGAGTAAATAGAATTGGGAAAAAAAAAAAAAAAATAACGGAAGAAAGACAAATTCAAGGCAGTGCTGAAGTACTGGTTGCTAAAAAAGTAAAAAATATCACAAAGCCAACATTAAGATTTTTGACACGTCTTTTGTTTGTTCAGTCAGTACAAACCCTCCTTTATAGTGCAGTTTCAATGATATATATACTATATATATATATATATATATATATAGACCTCCAGCCGACCCACTCTCTCGTCCCTGTCCTATCTCCGCTCATTCAAGTCAGTTTTCCAGTCAGTGTGCGTCTTTTCTTTTTTTCTTTGATTCCTCATACTGACCTCATTGTGCACCCTCCCCACACGACCACAAAGAAGCATGAAAGGCTGAAACATCACAGGACTCAAAGGTGAGAAGTTCTTTCTTTTTGACGATGGCAGGAAGTGATGGCAGATGGAGGAGGAGGAGGAGGAAGGGGGGGGTATTCACAGCTACAGTCAGAGTCCAACGGTCCAGCTACAATCACATTTGCTGTCATTACAAACACTCGTTTTTTGTTGTTTTTTTCTCTTTTGTTTTGTTTTGTTTTTTCATTATTTATTTTTTTTCCGACCACAGTCAGGAAGCAAGCGCCAGCCGTTACACGTGTTCTTCTGGAAAGACGGGGTCTGTGCGGTCACACCTCCAGCAGCTCCATTCTCAGACGATCCCTACACACACACACACGCACACGCACACACAGACGGTGATCAGTGTTGGAAATCCGTCCCTCCGCAGACAATCGTCATGATTTATTCACGTCTATTAACATGCATTTGCGATCTATAATTCAACGGACTCGACTTGTGCGTATCTAAGAATAGCTGGTGAAAACACAGACCTTTGATCGCCGGCTCCCTTTCTACTGTACGTCACACGGCGTCAACTACCCCCCCAGCCCCACCCCCCTCCACTAGGCTGCCGTTGTTTTCCCGTCTGAAGCTGGTGTCGCGGGCAGACGAGTGTTACCTGGGCTCGCCGGCGTCCGTCTGATCGATGAGCGACTGGTTGGCCGCCGCCCCCCGCCGTCGGTCCCCCGGCCCCCCCGACCAGCCGTCCTGCAGGACTCGGGGCGCCGGCGTCTCCTCGGCTTTGCTTTGCGCGCTGCTCCCGTCCGACGGCGTCAGCCCCAGCAGAGGCGAGTAGGAATCCTGCCACACGAGCCGCTGCACCGAGCTCAGCCCCCCCTCCCCCTCGGGGTGCTTGTTCACCTCCTGCTCGCCCACTTTCCTTTTGCCGGCCGGAGCGTCCTTGGGCGAGTCGGCCCCAGCTCCTCTGTGACTCCTCCCCCCCTCGGACTCGGGCCGCCGGTACGTCTCCAGCCACTTCAGCTGCCCGTTCTTGTGGCTGTAGCGGCTGTCGCTGAACCAGCGCACCACCTCGGCCTTGGGGAGGCCCGTCTGGACGCTCAGCTCCTCGTACTGCTGGCTGCTGGGCCAGCGCGTGCCGGAGAAGACCTGCCGGAGGACGTGCAGCTGCTGGGGGTTCTTGTTGGCCCAAGGGGGCGAGAAGGACGCCTGCGCGGCGTCGGCCGCCTCCGACTTGTGTTCTTGACTGTCCGTGTCGGACGCAGCCTCTGCCTCGTTCATCTTCAGCCTCTTGAAGTTGATGGGGTCGATCTTGAGCTCGGGGCAGCTCCTGTCCCCCCCGAGGGGCTCGTCGTCCTTGATGAGCTGCTGCAGGATGGACATGCCCTTGATGGGGAACTCGTCCAGGACGTAGGAGCTGCTTTTGGTGATGACAGTGGTGCTGGTGCTGTCGGTTTGGGCTGTGCTGGCGTGGTTCAGACTGGGGCCGTCGGCTCTGGGGGGGCTGCTCGTCCGCTCGCCGCCGTCCTCCACCCTCGGAGCGCTGCTCATCTCCTGCGAGCCGCCGCCGCCGCCGTGATTGTTGAACTTGCTGGTGTTGTTGACGATGACGTGACTCTTGGTGCCGTCTGACCCCTCCGGACCGCCGGGGGAACCGTCGCCAGGGCCGTGTGGGGGTTTGCCGTTGGTCTCAGCAGCGCAGTGCTCGTCATTATTGCTAACGTTGGCGGTGGCGCTGTCGATCCTCTCGGACCCTTTCCGACTGCCGGCCTCACCGCCCGCGTCCAGGCTGAGGCCGTTGCTCTTGTCTGACTCGGCGGGGGGCTGAGCGTTCTTGGTCGGGGCTTGTGTCGTCCTGCCCAGCGGAGGGAACTTCTGAGGGAGGATGGGAGTGGAATACGAGACCCGTGTGACGTGGGGGTTGGTCGACACGCTGGCCTGCGTCGGCACCACGCCGATGGATCTGTTCTTCAAACTGCCGTATGGAACTTTGGTCATCTGCAGGTTTGGTCCTTTTGAGCCCGGCTGGGCGGTGACGGTGTGGTGGGTGACGATGTGATTGATGTGGCGCGGCGCCGCAGGCTGCTTCTGAGGCGCCCCGCCCTGGAACACGGTGTTGAACATCTTCCTCCGGGCCTCCTCGATCTCCTCGGGGGACCAGCTGATGCCCTGCTTGAGCCTCTGGGCCGTGAACCACAGTTTGATCTGCTCCTCGGGGAACTCCGACACCACGGTCAGGTAGCAGAGCTCGGCTTTGGTCGGGTAGGGGAACTTTCCAAAGGAGGTCTTGAGAAAGCTGCTGGTGTCCATGGCGGCATCGTAGGTGGGGATGCTGCTCAGCGGGATCATCACCTTTGGAAGGTCTTTGTTGGAATCGGACGAGGGGGGGGAGTACAGGGAGGGAGTGTGCTGGTGAAAGACTTGGTTGGACACTGTCGTGGTTATCAAGTGAGTGACAGTGGTCCTCGGCATAGCTTGGGCCCCGTTCTGGAGTTCAGGCACATTAGTCAGCATGCTGGGGTCGACCTCTTTCCCGGGGTCGGGAATCTTGCGCACCTCCACCGTGTGAGAGACCACGATCTTCTTGTGCTCCCCCTTGGCCTTCATCATCTTCGCGATGGGCGTCTTGGTGAGGGAGATGCCGGCTTCCTTGTGTTCTTCCGCGCCGTCCGTGAAGAGGCTCTGCTCCACGCTCGTGACCCCGTCCCTCCGGTTGACGCTCAGGGAGGCCGTGACGGAGCCCTCCATGATCCTGGGGTGGGCGTTGGCGTTGTGCAGAGCCAGCTTCTCGAAGCGGACCACCGACACGCCGCAGTTGAGGCAGTAGAACGTCGGCTGGGCCTGGAAGTCCACGTGGCATTTGTGCATGTGGTCCAAGAAGTAGTTGAGATCTCGGGACTCGAAGCAGCACGGGGGGCAGCTGTACGTCCCGCCTTTCTGCATCTCGCTGCCGCATTCCGATTTGGAGGAGCTGTGGGAGAAATGGCCGGCATCTTCTCCGGAGATGCTGAGTATGCTGTCCTCTGGGATGGTCGGGAGGAGTTCCGGCAGCGAGCCCAGGATGATCTCCTCGCGGACATGTTTGGATTTGGATGGTATCATGCAGGGTACGGTGGATTTCCTCTTGCTGGCCATGGCGCGGCTTTGCGTCGATGGCAGAGTGAGCGTGGGACTGTCCGGTGAGATGAGAGCAGAGGGCGGGTGGATCCTGGAGAGGGTTGGATGGACGTTAGTGTCATGGACCAGACACTCAGCTAGCACAGCGTCGCTTCATGCCTTCTTCCACCGCTGGACTCTTGTCACATGGACGACATCAACAGCTCCCGGGGAACCTGCGTGGAGAGGAGCGGGTCTGTGAGTCAAACCGTGTGTCAAGCCGTGCACGGCCCGAGAGCGCACGGGCTCTCGGGCCGTGCACGTTGAACTGAATGAATAACGGATGGAGGCAAAGTATTTTTAAACAGCATTGAGGAAGCTATTAGCCCCACGCAGGGTAATAAGTGTAGGTGGAAGTGTGCTGCTGTCCTTTATCTGTGTGTTTCATAAACTACATGAAGGTTATTTTAAATTACTGTGGAGACAAAAAAAACTGAGCTCTTTGAAATTTCCATTTTGCGGCCAACTCTGGAATTATTATTTTTTTTTTTTTTTAAATCAAAGGAATTAACAGAGAAAAAAGAAACAAAAATGCACCAAAAGAATAATTTGTGGCGGCAAACACACACACACACACACACACACACTGTGTCAGTGCAGCCTGTCACTCCTCCTGTTTATTTGTTTCCATTTTCTGTCTCGCTGTGACTTTCATAAATGAGAAAAAGAAGACACAAAGCCAGAAACGACAGTCGATTCCCGCTGACATTTGTTGGTGTTCTGCCGTGCGACCGGCGCCACTAATTATTGCTGGCACGTGTCCACGGAATTATTTTTAGTGTCTGAAACGTGTGTAGTGAAAAGTGTCGCTGGCACCCAGACTGGAGCCGAGGTGGAAACCATGCGAAAGCCATTTGCGGGGTTTGGAATTAGACCTGGGATCTTTGCTGCCAGATGCCACCTGCGTCCCCGGAGGACAGAGTTATTAGGAGAGGAGGGATATTGGCCGCCGCCTTCCTCGGGGAGTTCGACCCGACGGAGGGGGGAGTCTTTCACCACTCCTCAGTGATGCGGCTGCTCGGATCCAACCTGACCAGCTGTTACACAAAGTCTGCGCGCACAAATATGCTGAGATATGCACACAGGTTCCTGCTTGTCTGTGGAGACGAGCAAGTCGCTGTGTCTGTGATGAGCGGCGTGTTTAAATAAGTCAGCGACTGGTCGTTCCAAGTCTTCAAGACCCTTCACACAAATAGGAAAGTCACAGTGTTGAACAACTGAAAAAAAAAATTCAACATCAGAGAGAGTGGAGCCAAAGTTCTGCAAGTTCTGTCCTCTGCATGAACTTGTGACACACACACACACACACACACACTGGTCTCACCCTATCATCAGCTAACCACTCAGCTCTACCTCCCCCTGCAAAGGAGCATCGACCCCACAGTGTAACAACCTGCACATGTCAAACGCTGCTCGGAATCAATTTCACATCCTTGCTGTATTTTATTTCCCCTCGTCGTGCTGAGAGGCCCGAGCACACTTTTCGTTTTCACTGCAGCCACGTGCACGTTCGCCATAGCCGGCCGGATGGTGAATAAAAGATGAACCTGTTCCAGAATACAAAAAAAAAAAAAAAAAAAAGAAGAAGAAGAAGGTTAAACCCCCCCTCAGACGACCGGCCGACCGCGCTCGCTGGTCTCAAACAGTGACGTGCTCCTCATGCTTCCTTTCTTTATTTATTTCAAACTGGCCAGTGCCCCCCTCGCAGAGCGACAAAAACCTGAAACAAAACAAAACAAACAACAACAGAACTGGGTCACCAGCATCTTATGCAGTAATCCCGGTTCACTGCATCCAGACGCCGACATGTGCTGTATATTTTACTGCCAGACAGGTCATGATATCCGCTGACAGCACACTCGATTAACCCCCGACGAGGACACGGCGTTCACTTTTTTTTTTTTAATTGTTCCGCCGTACAAGGGATTTTGGATGTCAGCGTTCACGCAACACAGATGTAGCCGTGCACGTGTCACACATCTGTATGTGAGACGCTGCAGACATCGGCTGTTCAAATGATGCTGATTATTATTCAAAAAAAGTATAAAATATACGTCGAAAAGAGGAATTACAAGTCAAAGGCAACGTGCTGCTGCTTCAAACGGGATTCACTTGTTTGTCTCCACAGGAGACAGCAGGACAAGCCACACGTTTGGGAAGGTTACATAAAGAATCAGGTCACCTATCAAAGAATGGGCTGCTTCATCTGGGGACGGCGACGTGCGATGGGACACATGACAAGAGCCTCCCAGACAGGGAGTCATTGACCGTCCCCGCTGAGAGCAGGGGCCTCGTGTTACAGCGACAACAACGCGCAGACGATCCCACGTCCCCCGTTGGGTCACATGTCCTCGCACAGGAGGGAAGTTTCCGGGCGGTGGCAGGGCGCGCTCAGGTGCGCCCACACCCACACGGACTGAGCAGGGCCTCCGACGGGGCTCCGACCATTCAACTTGTGGAAAACAAGCGTTGCCAAACAAATGGGATTAGGATAGGTTTAAATTCTGATGGGTTTATACGTTCCGCCTGATTTAACAGCAGCTTTAAGGTTTAAAGCCCGGCCTCCCTTACGTGTTCTTACGCCGTCATTTCCATGACAATATTCAATTTACATCTCATTAATATTCAATTATGTTCGCTATACTGTACCACGGCCGCTACTGGTGCCACAAAGCGAGAAAAAAAGCAGCGTGCGCTCGCTTTTCATCAGCTCATAAACTGCTGCAGTAATTACAATATTATTACACCAAAAAAACACAATCTACCACCAGCCGCTTCCAGCAGAGGGGGGGGCGGGGGGGTGTTACAATTTAATTCAAGACATCCACGGGATTGAGACACTCCCAGGTTGTCGGGTCACCTGCAGTTGACATGAACAAACACACACACACACACACACACACACTGGTGTTGTGCTGCGCCGCCTCGTACACCGATGACAGAGGAGAGGAGGACAAAGGAAGACGGAACTCAGACATTTGGGAGTAACGTGAGAGGGTGACTGATGATGAGGATGACAGCCTGGGCTGTTTCAATATTCCTCCCCGCTGACACCTCACACACACACACACACACACACACACACACACACACACTCCCTCCTCAACATTTAGCACCTGCATTGCACTCAAATCTTTTCTCTTTCAACTGAGAAACTGGCGAAGGGTGTGTGTGTGTGTGTGTGTGTGTGTGTGTGTGTGTGTGTGTGTGTGTGTGTGTGTGTGTGTGTGTGTGTGT